>JABJVR010000029.1:8696437-8715065 GCA_025773905.1 Chitala chitala
CTCTGGAGAGCACACACAACATGTTTAAATGTGACCCCCCCTCCCCCCAAATGCAGCAAGCTTCCACAGTTTGACTGACAAACTGACTTTCTGAGAGGACTGTGCCCATTCCAGTCAGAGTTTATTGAAGGTGATTTTGATCTCCTCCATGAGGCCACAGCAGCGGCCATGCCATCTGTCACCTTGATTGCATGGCGGACTCTCTGGAGAGAGCACTATGGCTCCTGATCGTTTACAGATTGCGCTGCTTTCGCCTCCATAAGGACCACATGCGCGGAGCCAGATGGTGAGCGCACGGGCTTATTATGAGTCTTTATCTCAGTGCAGGAAGGAGTGGAACCATTAGGTCTCCCCCAGGAGCGGCTCTCCTCTCCACAAACCATGCTGTTCTTCCACAAATACAGACCTCTTCAGCTGTCACGGGCCTGTGCTCGCAGGACTGTTAAAAAATAAACAGCAATCCGCTCAGATTATTCAGAATTACACCAACGCAAACGCTCGCGCGTCTCGTTGCTATTGCCGACGAGAGAGAGAGAGCGCAGAGAAGAAGAAAAAAAAGCACAGAAATTGTACGGTTACGTAGCAGTGGGAATTTGGGGGAGGGAGGATACTGGGCTGGAGGGGGAGGGGGATGCAAAATAAACCCTGACATCAAAGGTGAGAATGATCATGTGCCAGTCACATGCCTTTTTTGAGTTTGAGACCTGTCTTTAGCAATATGTTTCACCTGCTGGTCAAAGGGGGGAACAAGGTGTGAGTGTCACATGACTGTTTCAGCCCTGATCCTGTAACCAGAAAGACAGAAACTCTTCAGCCCATATTAAGGACACAGGCAGAATGTGTGTTGTGTGGGTAAAACTTGAAAAAGCCAATATCTAATGTTATGATTTTTTTTAATGCAGCAAGCATTAAGCGGCTCCATGTATGCATGAATTAAGACAAAGCTAATTTAGGGGACAAAGAGCAGATTGTTCTGACATGTACAAAAAGAACAATTACTCAAATCAAGCAAGCGAACTGTGAGTCCATGTGTTTTCTACTTGACGTATTTGGGATTTGAACATATGGCACGTAATCTTGTTAGGCTCCTGTTCATTTGGGAAAATGAAAGCCTTTACAGGAAAACCAAATAAGCCCAATGTATACATATGAAGGAAAGGGCTTGCGGCTAAGTTAATCAATACAATGCAAGTCTGTCAATCCCAATGACATCTAAAATCCCCTTTTTCATACAAGCAAGCCTTACTTTCAATAACCTTTCTCCCTTTGGCAAATGCACAGCTAACCACGTTATTGCCCAGAAAACACCATAAATGCTATGCACTCATATGGAAAGGAAGGAAAAATTTTTATGGTGAATTTCTCACACTAAAGAGGACATTACTTTTATATGCATGCACAAAAGGGTTTCACCTTTTAGAAAAGCTATACTACAGCTGGAAGAATAATGCTAAGAAATTTGTTGAAATTCTCAAGCATGTGGGTATGTCAAGCCATTGGACTAATTTAGATGTAAACAAAGGATTTAAGGGACACATGACATACATGACACACGTAGGCACATGCATGTAAGCAAACACGTGCACACACGCATGCACGCACACACACACAAACATACACATATGTATCGAAAGTGTGTATAGTGGAGCCTATTTTAACCTCAGTAGTCTCAGCAGAGCTCTCAGTAGCTGCTGATCAGACTTGAGCTGGTATTACTTTATGCCCCACTGTGTACAGTGTTTAAACCTCTTTTCTTATCAGTCCACAAAACATTCTTCCAGTTGTGTTGTGGAGCATCAAAGTGTCAAGATATGTTGAAAAATGTACAAACATTGTTTGCTTTTGATTTTTTTTTTTTTTTTTTTGAGGGAAAACAGGTACATAATATTATGTGGGTTTTAATATGGCAAGAAAGCTCAAACCCTGCTCTTGAATTCGTGCTCTATTCTAGATGCCATCACACGATGTTAAAAAAAATGTTTCAGTTACATTTCTTGTGGTTCTTGCCTGCATTTTGTCAGTGCAAGTACTTAAATAGCAGTGAGAGTGACATACCAGTTAGCATTTCTTGTAGATAGTTATAACAGATCAGCTCATATTTATATTGTCAGTACATATTTTTTGTTTTTATGAGCACTGTTGATGACACACAAAAAGTAAAGTGATTTTCATATGTAGCATGTCAAACTTCGTAAAGAAACATTAAAAACAAAAGTGAAACAAACCTTTTATGAAAATTTGTATCACACTGTTATCCTAGGGAATCACCTTTTGCATTCAAATAATGACCTTAACTGCCTAAAATAAAGATATGAGAAAGTACACACAGGCTCTCTCATACACGCACACACACACACACACACGACATTCAGCATATATGTCTGAGCTGTTTACGCTACATATGTACAGGTGCACTGCACAATATATACTATTTGAACAGAGGTTGTTTAAAGTATATATGTACTGGATTTCTACAGTACGTGTGTACACACACCCTATACAGTATATACTATATGTACAAGGGGCTGTGTACATTATATACATACTGGGGTTGTACAGTATATAAGTACAGGCACCCTGCACCATATATAATGTATGTACAGGGGGTGTATGCACCATACATAACCCTGCTCAACTATTCCAACTCTGATTCTGAATTTCAGTGGTGAGGTAGGTCATGTTTACAGAGAACTCTAGTGTAGCTGAGTACGCATGAAGTGCGCCTGGACAGCATTCTGTCCTCCACTATCACTGGTAGCCTCCTCATAACAAGGTGCAAGAGTCGTTCTCGTGTCCCATTTCCAAAGCAACAAAATAAATAAAAGGTGTATTTCTGTACCTCCACATACAGATGTCTCTCTTGTGTTTTAATATGTTCTAAACAGAGAGATTTAAGGATGTTTGTGCATTTAAATAACTCAGATTTTCAGTTCCCCTATCAACCATACAGCCTTAGCAGACAGGGGGAATCCACAATCATTTACATGGTTGATTTTTACATACATAGTGGGAACAGTAAACGCTAACGTATTATGTAAATACACTTAAGCAGTAATACCACATAAGCCATAACATGTTAATACTTTTTTAATGTTTGTAAGTAGCTCTGTGGAGCTGTATTGAGGGAGCTCACAGTCTACTTTGCTGTTCCTAATTTATTGTCCCCAGGCACGGCGCCTGCGATTTCTAGGCCAACAGCCGGCCCACGTGGTGAGGAAGAGGATGATAGCTGGGCTCCAGCGCAACATGCGCTGCGACATAGTTGAGCTCACAGTCACATCCGTGCATATGGCGCTCAGGAACCCATCATGTAGTAGGGAGCATGGTAACCCACGCAGGCACACATCCCGCCAGCACTTACACTCACTCCACTGCCCCAGGCTCGCTCTGACCTGCCCCGGCCCCCCCCCACAGGTGCACACGTTCACTGAGTTACTCCACCTGTGCTATTAACTCACCTTTAGGTTTGGCCTTTATTTAAAGTGCAGGCCTGGGTGATGTTGCTGTTGTCAAGTCAGCTGGAGATAGACCATGACCTGTAGCGCTTTCTGAAAGCTCGTAATTAAATGTATTTCATATCATTATAATTCATGCTGCAGTCAAAATTAATATTTCTAAGCGCTTTCGTAATAGTTTTTATTTTTTATTTTTGAGACAGTTGTAAAACCTGTCATGAGTGACCTTGCTCTCAGTGGCAGTAAGCCCGCCCCCCATGACAGGAAATTGAAGTTTACAAATCCGGTTCACTTTACTACCATCAATACTGCATGACGGAAATGATGAGACTTTAAAAATAACTATTGAAAACATTTCTCAGTATTGGTTTTCAGTGTAGTGTTACTTTTTACTTAAAATGTTTTGAATAAAAATAGTTTTAGCCACAAAAGTATAAGAAACTTGTAATTTTTATTAGGTGATGGGTAACTTTACAGTAAAATCTTCTTTAATTATACTGCTTTTCAAATGAGTGGAAATGAGCATAATGTCGGCTGATGTTTGGGCACCTGATTATGAGGGGTTCTTTTAAAATAACGGACAACATGTTCAATACTAAGTAAAATTCATGACTGGGAAGTGTGCCTTAAGGGGAGGGGCCAAGGCGCACGCACGCACGCACGTACACACACACACGCACGCACACACACACACCACCTGTCTCCGCGGCACCTCCCCACCAGCTCTCATGTACACGTAATTGCTCATGAAAGAAGGTCACTGGGCCCTTTAGGGTGTCCTGCTCACCTGAACGGAGACCAGCTGCACAGTCCGCAGGACATCGTGGAAAACGCCACGAGCATAGACTGGAGGTATCACCCAAACGCAGCCGGCCCAATGAACTTTCAGCATGCACCGTGGGCCAGTGGACCCCATCATGCCAGAAACTGAACCGTGGGGCGCTGGCCTTTAAGGCCGTTTTACCAGTTTGCACTTACACTTTCTGTTCTCTCCCTCTTAAGTTTTTTATTTTTATTATTATTTATTTATTTATTTATTTTTGTATGTCGCAACCACAAAGTAAACTTTTTTCATCGCCGTCACTGGCACAGCTCTCACGAGAGCTCTTCCTACATTTATTTTTTGCAAAGCTGCCTTGTGGCCGTTTTCCATCCCGGTACTTCAGCACGCAGGCTCTTTGTGTGGCACTTTGGGTATGGAACATGGAGTGTGATTATCCCCTCATCCCCAGTGATCTCACAGACTTACTCCACAAGCACACTGACTTATCCTAAGTTGCGGGAGCAAACATCACGCACCTGCGGCGGAGGCACAGTTGAGAGGCGAGTCGCTCCACAAGGTGCTTTTCTCCATATTTGTCCTGGACTCGGCTTCGCAGAGCAGAAATTCTGAGCTTTTTTCACCCTTCTGCAACAATCTGTTCCCAAGCTGTTCACAGATTTTGGTGAATTTCCCAGGCTAATTCTTTGGCACGGGCAGAGAAAGGGAGGCTGATTACTTCAGTATGAACCCCGGAAATCTATCCAAGCTTGTGAAATGTGTAGCTCACCATGCGCCACGAGTCTGTCGGCCTTACTTTGTCTTGATCCCTTGGATGGAAGTAAGATGCACATTTTAAGCATTGGGTATTTCATTTTGTATTGATTAAGGATGAATACATATGTGCATACATAAATATGGGTCAGCATCTATGTGTCTTCATACGTTACGTACGTTTCACATATACACAGACACAAACACACACACACACAAACACCCACATAAATATACAGAATATATATAGTTGTGACAGTAGCATTGCCTTATGTTCAAAGAAAGCTGGCACTTGTATGATAACCAGCTGAGGAGCCCTGTTGAACACAGCAGAGGGATGTCAGTGACACAGTGCGGCACTGTACCGGGCTGTGACCAGCCATGCGATGTGTCCGTTTCCTTTGGGCGCCATGGTTTATATATTTCTTTTATGTACGCGTAACTGAACCTTATGACAAGAAAGATGAAGCTAACGCCGTGTGCGTGAGCACAAATTTATGAGAAGCAACAGAGGCACACAAGGCGAGTTGAGAGTGAATGCCTCTTCTCCCAGTCTGCACTCTCTCACATTTTATAGATGCCATCTGGTGGCTGTGATATAACCCAATGGCCAGCCCAGGCACCACAACAAACACGCTGTCTGACCATGAAGCTCCATAAATAGGCAAATGTGTGTTAGACGCCGTTCAGAATAAGTGCCATCCGCACAGAGGCTATAGCAGGACTCTGCCTGCAATGTGAACCCATGACCTTTGGTTTACCAATGCATATTAACTGGTAAGCAATTGCTGCTACAGAGGGAATTAACAACCTGACGTATGTCATGTGACAAAAGTGATGGGGATTTTTTTTTGTAATGCCATGTTCTTTGAAAAGCTGGACTGGCCCTGCAGAAAACTCGCCTGCCCTGTGCCAGACTTGGTTTGCATGGATGTCGTTCAGGCCAGTGTCTGTTTAGTCTCCTAGTCAAGGACTGGAGCTTGTCTTGGTGGCCTCTGGAGGGGGGGTTGGAAATGGAACCAGGAACACAGTTACACTTGCACTAAAAAAGTGTTGGCATAGCTCTGGCTCTGGTAATGCGGGGTTGCAAAGAGATGCCAGCCATTTTTAGATATTTACGAGTTTAAGAGCAGGCGCATTAATCTTTTATAAAGAGAAATCCACGATGAATCCAAACCTCATTAAAGTATATGAATCCTAAATCTAATCTGGCATATGAGCTAGTGAACACTTTTTTTTTTTTTTGCTTTTTTATCATAAATTACAGTTCTGGTGCACTGTGCAAATATTACCAAGCTGTAAGACAGCTGTGTCCCATTAAAATGTGTTATGGTTGCTGATTTCTTACAGCACATGGTCATCAGGCCAAATCTACAGCCAGTAATTAGGAAGATGAAATGTTTAATTGTGCTTTAATTTTGATAAAATTTATCTGTCGCACGTCCTGTAATCAGACACTGCGCTCACAAATCAATGTCAGCTCAGACAAACGGAGAGCGATTTAACTGATCCACCACCCTGACAGAAACATTTCAATGTCGTACCCTTCCTTTCAGATGGCTTTGTCTCAGAGGAAGGATTAGTCTCCTTTGCGGCAATTTAATGCCACGACGAGAAAGTTTGACGCAAGCCCAAGTGAACCGCCATTTATATTACATAACGGGCTCCCTCTGCCTAAGATAGAGTCACATCCTCCATTTAGGCTCAAATTCAATGTCAAACATTAACTCACCGCTTCTTGATTTGAGCTACTAACGAAAGGCTAGGGATCAACGGCAGCAGTGGCAGGGGAGTGTCGTGGGGGCTGTGTGTGTGTGGGGGGGTGTGGTGCCCCACGTGAGGGCTCTGACAAGGCCCAAGAGAACGTGAGCCCCATCCAGGCGCCATAACAGATGGAGGTGAGCGATGAGCACAAGCAGGAGAAGGTCAGGAGGAGAGCAGCAAAGCTTTTACTCTCGGAGCTGGCAGCGCGCTGTGCCAACCGTAGCCCAGCCAGCGGGGGCGGGGGCTGGGCAAGGCCAACGGTGGCTCTGAGATTGGGGAAATCAAGCCATCATGGAAAAGCAGGAGAAGATTTAAAATTGAGCGACTTAAAACTATACATATAGAACAGCAGATAAAGTGACAAATACAGTCACCTTTGCTGTCACTGTACAGAGTACAGCTGAATGTCAAGGGAATAATTTACGCTTTATTGCTTGTCTTTGATTTTCTCTTTAGGTAGACAGTGCTAACATGACAAGCAACCAGATGGACTTTACAAATACATTTATTGCACCTTTGACTAGCAACAAGAGGGCTTTCTATAACTACTACATTGACTGTTTTTAAATAATATACATAGTAATGTAAATTAAATTACTTAGATTAAACACGGAAATGTTTCACGTTCATCTTTGCTCAGGTCATATTAGGACATGCTTCATGTCCCCTCTGTTTATAGGCACCACTTGGCCATACATATAAACTCAAATGACTGGGATAAAAATCCTTATTTATACATTGTTTTATTAGTTTCATTACCTCATGCACATATTCCAGGGATTCACACAACAAATGCCCACCGTCAAAAAACACACCTGATAACTGCATCGAACCAATGTCATTACAAACAAAAGTTGATCGATATGACGTTTAGTGTACCAATGCCCCGCCCACTTGTTTTTGGGGGGGGGGGGGGGTTGGTCACAGCAAAGGCATCATGGGCAATCATTGTCATTTTAGTTCTGCTGGATATTCACAAGCATGCATGGCATAGCACACGTAATTATACTAGGGGTAATACGGGAAATCAGATTTGGGGCAGCGTTCCAACAGGATTGGTATACGGGCACTGTCTCCAACTGCTCCCCTTCGTAATTACTCTGGCTCGATGAGCTGTAAGGATTTTAAAACTTTCAAGTAGGGCTGCGATGGTAGAACATTCTGCTTAACATGTGGCACCCATAATAATTAACGTAATATTAACACATGCGCAATTTTATGGCCCTTCTGCTGTGCAGCATTATGCCAAATATAGGCCCCTTGTTTGTGCAGAAGATTGCACACTGCCTCATTACGCCCACCCTTCTTTTACACTTCTTAAACTAACAACTGTTAAAGTAAACCGGCTCTCCAGCGTGTCTGCGGACGGAACGTGGTCTGTACCCATTAAGACGGGTTCGTGGAGATGACTGCAGGTCGGCAATCCCACAGACTCATCGCCCACTTGCTCTCTCGGCCTAACTGGACAAACTAATGTCATCATTAAACAGAATCCCACTTATCCTAGCGACATATTTCAGCACTTGCTGCTTTCCACATCTATAAAAACTGGAGAAAATAAATGTTCTCCCAGTCATCATTCCTGCGTCTTCGCTTTGAAACTAGAAACAAGTGCCACAGTCATGTAGACTCCAATATGAAGCATCACCATGAAACGCTGTTCCTATATACACTTTGTCTTGTACTTATAGTCATTGCCGAAACATAGGCAAACGTTAAACATTTTTTAAGTTAAAACTACAGTATATTAACAGTTTTTCCAGAACTCATTTAACAGAAGAGGTTCACTTACTATTTTAGGGAATGTATTATGTAATAAAGAATGTGATATTGTCATATTGAATTTTCCCCCTGTTGCACCATTAATCTTGAAGGCCACACTAAGCTTTCGTGATGATTTGATGAAATAAGCTTATTACCCCAAAACCACCATGATGTTCTGTGTCTTTGTTTAGACTGACCAACGCTTTTCTCAGATTTATGGAGGGTGAACAGCATCAATGTTACTATGTCTATATTGTGTTTATATTGTTCCACCAGGAGGGGAAGCAGTATAAAACAAAACCAGTAGTCCCTCTGTCCTTGATTTTTGTTCTTTGATTAAAGAAGAACATTTGTCATTTGCATTTTAAAACATTGTGATCAAAAACAATTACCCTCCTTTGTTTGTTTCTTACAGCAAATGAATTAGATTATAGGCTTTTATGAGAATTGGCTTCTCACCTCCTTGTGGTGCTGACAGTATTTGAAGTTTCCTACGGTAACTTCATTACCCATATTTTGTCCAGAATTAGTGGAGCGTGCTGAAAATTGCTAATGACAGATGTTTCACCACTCTGTCACACTTCTTGTATCATTTGATTTGGAAAGCAGCATACGGTGTTCTGCTCTATCAGTATGTCACAGACTGTCTGCTAACAGCTGGTCATAACTCAGTTCAGTGAAAACCATTACTTCCCAATGAAGAGCTGGACGCTCTCCAGATCGGGTTTTGCCATTGGCTTGGGCCCCGTGATACAGCCTGCCTGACGCTTAAGGTAGGCAGGAGCGAAGCCTCTACAGCAGGAATTCTGCGACTGTGTGAGGCACGCGGATTCCAAACGGGACGGGTTCACGGAGGCCCTGCCGTGCCAGGACAGTGACATCACACGCTGTGGTTCGATTAAAATTGTGAAGGTCTCAAGGGGAATTGTTCAGTGTGCTTAAAAAATGGTACAGGATTTAAATCCTAAGATTCTGAATGCATGATAGATTAACTAAAAGCAGTAATGAATTTCTGCCAGTTAAGCATGCCTTATCTTTGTTTTCTGTAAAAAAGAGCAAAAATTTATTCAAGAAAAACAGATACAATTAACTGAATATTATACGTAATCATTTCACTCAAAATATTTCTGTACCTTTTATGAGCCTCATCATAACCTTCAGTATAAAATCAACATCACCTGACAAACTAATATAACTACTCCAAGTTAGGAATTTTTGAATTAGTAATTTAAAATCGGTAATCGAAACGTAGATGAAGAGCCGTTCTACTTCACTAGCATTTTTGCCACTTTTGAGGCATGAAATGTTGGACATGGCAGAGTTTGAAATGAAGTCTAAACTGTTTTGAATGTTTGGAGTTTAAACATATCCCTGCAAAAGATAAGGCAGTTGGTTTGGTTATGACGCACTCAACATGATGTCACTGAATAATTCTCAAGCCGGTCGGGGGGGGGGGGTCTGTGTTCCTTCGCTGTCCGTCTTGCAGCGTTAGGCTGTACTGACAAGCTGTGTATGCCGTTCACAGCGTGTTCCTCTCTTTCCAAAGGCCACCTTAACCAGACACAGACGCGTCTCCAATGCCCTCGCGAGCCGCTGGCCTGGATTTAAAATCGCATCTGCAGCTCCCCTCCCTGGCACTGAGTGCGCTGCTGCCGCGGCCGTCCGCCACAGATAAACCATTGCGAGTCACTGTGAAATCATGACATTTTCTAATGCCAATAATCTCTCATAGCATTTCACAGGCAGCTTTAGAATATGACTGCAGTTAATTATGCAAAGAATTTAATGCATGGTGACCCTGAAATGCCAGCCGCGTGAGGTTGGCCATATTGTTCACACTTTAAGCACTCATAATTGAAAGTACAACAACAAAAACACACCAATTGCAGCTGAACATGAATCTCGGCACTTTATGTTGCAATTTTATGTATTGCAGGATCTTAGTAAAGGTTTTTTTTTCTGTAAAAATTTTTGCAGCATCAATTATAAAATTGATTGTTCACAGATTACATGAAAATCACTAGTAACTGCAAGAAAGTAAGTGTCATGTACAATGTATGGTTAACCAGCTTTATGTTTGGCACAACGACACAAAGTGTTGTTGTGGTTACATAATTATTTTTTGTAAGGAGGTGTTGTTTGACATACAGATGTGACAAAGTAACACAACGCGTAGAATGTTGTTAGACAAATTTTCAGTGACATTGTGACGGACAGGGGAAAAAAAGGAAAATATTCACCAATAGAATTGCTTGAAATTAACTGTATGAGCAATGTGACAAAAACTTACTTGTCCTCCCCACAAAAGTGGAAAGAGGCAGATGGCTTAGTAAGTTGTGCATCATTTGTCAAATAACTAATATGGTTTTCATCTATTTTTATTTCATTTTGTGACATTGCATGGGTACACAATTGGCTTTTTCCCCAAAACTGTTATGTGACCTGAATACGTTGTGTTGACATTTTCTTTGCAATACCAATCATTGTGCACCAGGACAATCAATGTTTTTACA
Source organism: Chitala chitala (assembly GCA_025773905.1). NCBI lineage: Eukaryota > Metazoa > Chordata > Actinopteri > Osteoglossiformes > Notopteridae > Chitala > Chitala chitala. The sequence continues at coordinate 8,707,468 of JABJVR010000029.1, forward strand.
CAAGCATATTCTGAAAGAGACAGAACCTAAAGGCTTTCTTCAATTAACATTCACACGCAAACACAACGAGAACATATTAAACACATGCGCGTTTGCTCGTGAGAGCGTTGTCACTCCCTCGCTCCCTCTCTCCCACCCCCTCTTTAGGCAGTTTTGTATTTCCCCTGTTGTACTGTAAGATTATAGAAGCCTGGGAATTGAGTTAATAAACAGCCAGCCCCATTAACATGTCAAGTGGCTTGTGGATACGACCCCGTTTTTAACTCTGGCCAGCTGCAGACTAAACTGGGACTCCTCCACATAATAAGGGCACGCTCATGTCAGTGACAGCTCAGCTTTCTGCCCAAGAGCCCCTCACAGAACAACAGCCTACCTGCTCCAGTTCAGGAATAAAATGCCTCAAGTACAGTGCCAGTTTAAATACTGTCAGAATTTCTTCAAAATCCTACATGTAACTTCTGATTCCAAACCTACGTCTGTCTGTAAAACTGAACATGTATGATTGTTTATATTTCTTAATAATAGTAAATGCAACCATATTGAGTATTCCACAAGCATCCTCTTGGAAACACAACTATTGAGTTAAACCAAAAGACAGTTGATAGAACAATTTCCAAAAGCAGTTACAATAAAAGGCAGGCAGTAATAATAATTTAAACCCTTACATAGGTAACGAGCAGTGCCCAGCTTCCTCCGGACATGATGTTTAGAAATGATGCCAGAAAGCTCAGTATCCGTTTTATCAGACCGGAGAATCTGGATTCTCACAGCCTGATTGTCCTTTAGGTGTCTTTTTGCAAATTCCAAGTTTCCATTTGGCCACTCCACCATAAAGCCCAAACTGGTGGAGTGTTGCATTGATGTTTGTGCTTCTGGAAGTTTCTCCTATCTCGACACAGGTTTTCTTGGGCTCAGACAGAGTGACCATAGGCCCGTTTCCCCCAGTTGCACAGTTTGGCTTGGTGGCCAGCTCTAAGAAGAGTCATAGTTGTTCCAAACTTCTTAAGGTAACTTCCCCTAATTTGTGTCTCAACACAATCCTGTTCCTAAATTAGGTTCAGTTCAGTTCCCTCACAGCTGGATTTTTATTCTGACACAAACTCTCATTTGCAGGGCCTTACATAGACAGGAAAGTGCTTCATCCAAAAAAATTGAATTTACCACAGGTGGACTCTAAACAAGGTGCAGAAACACCTCACAATAACATATAGAAAGGGATGCACGTGAGCTAAATTTCAAACATCATAGTACAGGATTTGAACCCTTGTGATATTTTAGTTTTTGTATTTTTAATAAACTCGCAAAACTTTATAAAATACTTTTCAGGGTGTGAAAGAAAACCAGTCTACAAGCACAAGGTCGTTTTGTAAATTTGGTTGTCAGCTTACCTTATAGAGCTTAATCAGTCATGAACCATAAAGTGTGATCAAATGATTACAAATGTGTCCTGTTGTAAGGTTGGCTAAGGGAGGCAAGAGAGGTGAGGTCCACTGTGCAATAAGGGAGGTTTAATAACAAGAGGCAAAAGACAAACACTAGGAGTACAAGTACAAACCAGACCCTGGGATGAACAAAGAGCAACTAAGTATAATAACACTGACATGGAACAATAACCAGCAGGGAACTGAACGAAGGACAGGGTTTAAATAAGGAACAATCGATAACAAGAAACAGGTGACAACACTGATATCATTAACTAAGGAACAAGTGAGAAGGAATGCAGACAGGGGAGAAAGAGAAAATAGTGGTGCCTAGTGGTCACGGTAGGCCACTACAGGCGCCCGATATGACACCTGTGTACTAACAGAAGATTTAGAATGCAAATGTCCCTCAATTAATAATGGCATTCAATATATTACAGATCTAAAGATATATCCAAAGTCAAAAGTATGTTTAAATATGAAAAACATTTAAAAATTAGTTATGCCAAACTAATATTAGCATTTTTAATTATAATAACAATAATACACAGTAGCCATCGCCCAAGTTATAGACTGTTAATTATTTAAAACTGTATAGTGATATAGATTGTTAACTATATATAGCTATATTGTTATATATACTGCTAACTGTATATAATTGTACAGTTATATAGACATCTCCCCATTTTGAAGAGGAAAAACTGCACCCTTGGTTATAGCCAATTACAGATCTATTGTGTTTCAGTGGCACTGTTTATATAACTATTCATTCAATAGTTTTGTTTGGCAGAAAATGTTTCCTTTTTCAAGGAAAGAATAACTATTTTTAAAATCTTTATCAACATGCAAGATGCAACCTGAAAAGAAAAATTCAGTTAAAGTGGTAACTAATGATAAAAGTGTTGAAGCATTAACACTGAACAGCAATGGCTGTTATTCTCAGTTGGTAAAGGGCAGACCGTGGGACACACTGGCTAATGGCTTGTTTAAAGTGCCTTGATGGTACACTGGGTTCTGCCTGACAGATTCATATTATTAGTTCTATGTTATTTGCGTTTTTCAAAAACATGCTGTGAGCAGTAGAATTTCAATTGTAGCAGAATACTTTGCCTCTATTTTATAATTTCATGGAGTCTAAACTGGATGCTGTTAATCAATTACAAGAAAGAAAAGCCTGCCTCATGACCTGTTTAGTAGCTATGTAGTGTTAGCAAGTCAGCATTAGTCTGGATGAGTAACGCATATAGTGCACGTATAAACATAGATTTCCGAGATTCAATTTTGCAGGCAGCTTTGGTTGTGCGCGTTCGTAGCTCTGCATTATATTCTTGTTGTGTTTCTTGGGGGCAAATTCACAGCCGTATCCAATTTAAGAAAAGCAATGACTGGGGAGAAGAACAGAGCCCCAGTTGTTTTGTTATCTCTTCATCTTCCGCCGTGTAGTCACATTTGACCATAAACGGCTGACGAGCAGTGAATTACCAGCGCTGAAAATAGATGCGCCGTAACACTAACACTTTCTCATCTGCTCGATTTCGTCGCTCTGGATGGAAATGAAAATATTCCGGTGGTTACTTTCCGTTTTTCACATTAAGCTAAATGAAGCACACGCTTTGAGTTTAAGTGAACGCATGAAACATTATTTGTATTTACGCACATCCCTAAACAGGCAACATCCACGCAAGCACTTTGATACGATGTTCATTTGGGTTACTGTTTGAGGGGCTGATTTTTTTTTCCACTTGAAGGACAGCATTTACCGTCTCAGATGCAGTGTTTAAGAGGCACTAAAATTTCGCCACAATAATCAGCAACTGGTTTGTTTTTATACACTTGTGAATGCGCGCTGATTTCTTGGTTAATTTGAAGGTCAGAGCCATCGCAGTGTGCAGCTGCGGAGTATCAATTGTAGAGAAAATTATCAATAAACGTAGACGAACACTTACAATAATGCACCTTTTATGTTCTGACACAGATTTGTACCTCTTTTTTGTAAAATAAGTCAATTTAAGTCAAAATGAACATTCTTTAAAAATATTTGTCTCTTTCAATAGGGCTCTAACACAAATTTGACGCTGTAAATTAGGAAGGTGCTATTATGTTGATTGTTTAAAATCCATTCCATAACTATTTGCATAAAACATTATTTGAAATATTCCCTAACACCCTGACAATGTTTTCAGTTTTGTTGGTAGACAAACACTTTTAAAATCAGAAACGCATATAAATTATGTTTTTTGCATAATCAAAAAGGATAGTAAAGATAAATTCCGAAAGTAATAGAATACAAAATAGCAAAGAATCTAGTATTATGGGTTTAACAGAATTGCGAACCAATGACGTGTAACTGCAATATTCCTTACAGTTGGTATGCTGCCTCATTTCATACTAATCCAAAAAAATGGGCCAGGAAGCAATTTAATATCAATACATTTGGAATTTCAAAATATTTGTGCAAATACCTCAATCAAACATAAAAACTGTACTTGTGACAAACTTTTGAGGAGCATATGATATTTATAAACTGGATTGTATGTCAAACACAACCTTTTATGCTTGTTATTTTAACTTTGGCGACAGAAGTATTTCCAAATGGGGAGCAGGGGGGCTGTGGGTAAAACATGTTTTAATGAATTAAACACATCCCCACTATTTATATTCAGTAATCAGTGTGTGTGTCTGTGTGTGTGTATGTGTGTGTGTGTGTGTGTATCTCAATACTACACCATGTTTTCTCATTTCAAACCAGCAGCAAAGACCCAAAACTGACAATTACATTAATTAAATTTGATGAGGTTAGTTAACATAAATTCTTGTTTAACTACATTAAAGGAGAAAGGAGAATACCTGGTCCTCTGACCCATCAGCTCCATAAACATTAATGACACGTTTGTGTGTCTTAATATTTAATAGTGCTGGGAGCTGAAGTCCTCTGCTGAGCTACCTGCCATGCTAGGTGAAGGGTACCAGTGAGGTGCACAGGCGTATCGCGTTGATTTGCACTGTAGGATGTCCCTGTGACCCCACGCTTTCCTGTTGTCACTTTGACCTTTGTGGTGCTCTCCGGCCCGTGTCCTCCTGGTATGTGGCAGGAGAGGAGCTGAGGATTGGATTTTCATGTGTATCACTGCTGTCTCTGTCTCAAAAATTAGTGGGCCACGCTTCAACCACCACCACACCCCCATCGTCCCCATCCATCCTATCAGAATTACCCTCACCCAGGTTTTGACCAGACAAAGTCCTGCTTAAAAGGATCTCATCAGCAACAAAAGTAGGATTTATTTCAGCAATTGTACTCAAACGTAAAGTGGATAATGTATCAGTTGGGTTCCAGGCCATGATTTTACCTCTGCTCTGTATTTTTTTTTATACAAAACTGTTGAGCTGGTAAGTGCAATGCAGTGGCACGTAAGCACTGCAGAAAGGTAATTTAAAAGCGAGTTGAGCCATGACAAATACGGACAGCTGGCCTAATTGAATCATTTGAGCTAAGACAGCTCAGCTTGGTTATCCTCACTGCAGCCCACAGTGATATTACTGCAGGAATCATTAGCCATGAAATCATGTCTGTTCTTTCTGAATACACCCTTTATGACATGGCTTGACAGCCAGAAAGGCCCGCCTTCCGTCTGAAGACCAATGAGATGTTTTCCCTCCATAAGCAAACTGGAAGTATAAGGAGCTGGAATGGCCACCCATGCATATGCCTTCTTCACAGCACCGACAGGCAATGCTGGTCTGCTCCTTGTTGTAACGTGTAAAGTCATGGTTTTCTTTTATACATGTGTGAGAAAATAGCATCCTGAGTAAGGTTATATCAGTAGCCCAAGGGTGTGCAGACCTGGATTGCAGGACAGTATACATGTACTGCAGTGACCTTGACGAAACAATACAATGGCAAGCTGGCTCCAATAAAATATTCATTCAGCTGCATAAATGAGCTGAACTATAACCTTGGTATGTATCTTTGGCCATGAGTGTAAAGTAAATTGAAAAGAAAAAATATTTGTCTTTTTAATTACAGGGAAAGGGAATCAGGTTTATGGCCAAGTATGTTTGTTACATACAAGGAATTTGTTCTCTGCATTTAACGTATCCCCCTGAGGGGGGGGGGGCAGTGGGAAGCCACACACAATGCCCGGGGAGCTCGTGTTTTTGAGTGTCTTCCTCAAGGACACACTTGGCGTCTGGGCTGGGATGTGAGCTGGGAGACTTCTGCATCCCTGCCCATTGGGCTACCCATTGAGCCACCAGCCCATAAAGAAAAAACAATTCCAATTTTTGCATTGATTCTTCTATCTACAAAGTGAACTGTCCTAAGGAAAAAAAAACATTCACCAGAGCCCCCCCCCCTGGATATAGCTGCCTTCAAAAAAATTTGACATGAGCAATTATTGGGAGCTTCAAAATGACAGGTCTATTCCAGGTTTTAAACAGGCGTGGAGAGGGAGACGAGGCCTCTCTAGCAACAGGACTAGAAAGGTGGAATTACTGTCCTGACTAAGCACAGCAGTGGGTGCCATTTCCCCCTGGGGGAGGGTGTCTTGGGAGGCATGCGTCCAAAATGCTTACATGCCACTAATGGTGCTCTCCGGCCCTTTCTTTAAAGATTATGGATGCGCATCTCAGAGACAAATAGACGGCCCCAGTGAAGCATGAGTGAATCTCAAGTTTGCTCCATGCAGTTTGATTACTTGAAAGGGACAAGCCATTCAAGATGTCAGGGCTGCGGGCCATTCAGTGTCACAATTACTAGAGGGAAGTCACACAGCCCTTTCCACACCCGTTCTGGAGATGCTCTGAATCCAGTGTTTGTTTGTGCAATTACACAAGCTGATTAAAAAATCTGATTTAGAGAATCCCGCTCTGCAGGCAGACAACACCAGAGGATCATCAGACTTCCTCACAGGGGGGTGACCACATTAACACATGTAAATTCAACAGTCATGTACCTGCAGACCAGCACTAACATTCCCTGTGCGACAGTACTAGAACTTTACGCAGACTCTGGTGGATTTTTTAAATAGTGTAGATAAACTTGTTTTGCACAGGTCACTACAAAGAAAATTTAGCTGTTTAAGATTTTAAATATTAGAGCGTAGAATACTGCAGATGGTTTGGAATATGTCACACAGTATAATGATAAGTGTACAATATTATTAAAGTAGTTGGAATAAATACAATACACAGTTTAATACTGTGGCAACCGCTGCATGTAGCAGCTGGTGACTTACAATGATGGTGATGTTATCTTGACAATTGAGACAAGAGTTCAATCAGCTACCAAAGCAAGAGACTCAAGTCTTCAGTTTAGCAGTCTAATCCTCTTGTCTGCTGCAGCAACAACCCAGGTTTGAAACCTGCTGGTTACACTGGTGTCAGAAGGAGGATAAAATCCCTTTCGTGGAGACAAGATAAGGTTGACGCAGGGTCAACAAAGGGGGTAGTGAAGTGCCTGTTGCATGTGGCAGTTGGTCTGCTGCAATGTTGGTGAAGTAAGCTTCAGGATCCAGAAAAGAGTGTGATTAGCTTCCAAAGTAAGAGAGTTTAAGTATTTAGCTCAGTGGACAAATTATTGTCTGGTGCTGCATAGATGCCAACAACCTGGGTTTGCAAACCTGCTGGCTCCCTCCAACTGTTACAGTATGTTATGTAGGAAGAAGGTACAAACTGGTATAATGTGCAAATTTGCAGTTAATGTGTATCAGTTTTTCAGAATTAATAGGCTCCAATTAGTACAATGAATACAAGAAGGAAAAATAAATTTTTATGTTTACCTCAAGGGTTTTTGCGATAATTTGACTAATTAAGCTTTTCTCAGATTTTGTTTTTCTGACCAACATCATTTTTAAAACATGGGAGAGGAGGTTTCTTTTTTTTCTTAAACCAGGGTTTTTTCATATCAGCAAACATTTAAACTTAGAACTAAGTCACAATGTAAACTGCTCACATATCTACTTTAGAAAAGCTGGGCAAAATTATGCTATATTTATATGATGTAGTCATAAAATTAAACCAATATTCGACAGATCCAGTTTTGAAAATTATTTGGTTTTTATAAAGAACAATTTATTTATTTTTTGCTGAAAAAAAAAGCTGCTATCGTCAGGCAGTTATTAGTAACATCACATTTGTGTTGTAGCCCATAGCAACCTATCCTCAGCATACATCAGTCAA
>JABJVR010000029.1:8716100-8733537 GCA_025773905.1 Chitala chitala
ACTCCCCCCTCCCCCACCTCCAATGAGCCATTCCTGCCCAAGGCAACCAAACACTCAGGTGAACCAGAGGCATGGTGTAGGGACATATACTGACACCAACACCCCCTTGACTTGTTCCAGCCATTATGCCCCCCCCACAACTCACATGTCCCCTCCTCTGTGGCACTGTGCTCCCTCTCATTAAAGCTGTCCCTGCCCAGTTTCCAGTGAACCCCTCCTGCTCACCTCCCTGGAAGGTATTGGAGACCATTAACGGCCAACTGGAGTGTCATCTCCACAGCACAAAGAAGCTGTTCATCTGCTCTCCACTTCAGACAACAAACACACACACACACACGCACACACACACAGAGCTTGGGCTGGGGACTAGGGCCTGTGCACTACTGTCCAAATTCTGTGCTGCCCCCTGGCTTCCATTAGGGCAACACAGAGCTGATGGGACAGGTCTCATCTGACCTGTGCCTCCCCTCTGACACACTGGACTGACGGTGTCATTGGCCGCCACCTCTACAACTGCACGGGGAGCATTACCCTGCACTTTGAGCTGCGGTGAAGACCCATATCCCTAAGGAGGAAGCAGACACTCACACAGGCGTCAAACTGAGTGGCCAAAGGGTGTCAACACGAAAACGTGTCCCCTCCATTTTGCTTCAGGGAAAGTGACAGTGACATGTTCCTGCCCTTTCCCAGGCCTTTCCACACCCTCCAGACACGCTGCTCCTCACTGTGGATTGACTGGGTGAGGCTTTAATTAATGAAATGTATGATAATGTGATTTCTTTAATAGAATGACATATCGTCTAATGGTTTTGCGTGATTATGATTAATATAGTTCTTTGCAACATAAAAACCTCAGCCAAGAGCTATATTAAGCCTTCCACTTCTGGAAATCCAACCCTTGATAAATTTCAGCTGAGGCCTGATCTATGTTATTTAGTTTAAGCTAGTTAGTTTGTAGGGCTGTCAATAATTTTTATAAGCCTGAGTTTGGTTGATTATGTGTTTAGTTGCAATAAAATCTGCAATCTCAAAGGTCATATTCAAGATGAACCAATTTCTTTATCTATATATTTTTTAAGTGTCAGCAAAAGACGTGTCTGTCTGCGACCACAAGGAAATGAAAAATACAGCAAGGGATGAGGAGTAACCGTTGAAGGCCCATCCACACCAATACTCATAACGTTTTAGTTAGAAATTCATTGAAAGTGGAAAATAACCACCATTAATTAATATCCTAGCACTATAACTGAGGCCCCAAGAAAAATGTTTATGTAATTTTGTAGGTATGATTTATTTATGTCTTTTACTAAAATACTGCAGAATAATTTAAAATATATATTCAGGAAAATATTTTTGGTCACTGTGGGATAGTTTTGTAAATAAAGCATGTTCATAACATATTCTGCACAATTTACAGAATTGTGTGACTGCAAAATACATGGGATTCAAAAACATTTGAATAAGCAGCGTTCAGAACATATATGGATTTGTGCAGAACAATCCTGTAACTAAAAAGTAAAAAAAAAAAAGTGTTTTGCAAAACTACATGCATAGAGGTAGATGTTAACAGACAGAAAGTCTTGTAATTAATGTTTTAACATTTCTCTTCCAACCAGCCCAAAGAGGGACCCCCTACATTTTGTCACTGAACACTAAAGAAACATTTTGTTGGCTGTGCTCGTTTGTGAATGCAGTTTACTGAACTGCATACATTAACCATCATTTGGTTAGCATAGAATGGAAGGCTGATGGGTGTATTTCTGTGCAGGGCGTGTTTTCTCACAACCCATACTGCTAAATGGTGACACCACCTCTGGATGTTACACACAGACCTGGGAGCCTCACCAGAAGACCTGGCTTTTTGGTGATGGTGTTGCCAGGACTGGCTCAGCCTAACCTTAATCCTAACCTAAGGACCAATTGTCACTATGCAGTGACACCCCCTGGGGGCCCCACTTCAGTGGAACCACTGTAATGCCATCCAGATCACTTAGCCTTCACCCACACTGCTGATCTTTCTCTCATCACCTTTGCAATGGCATCGCCGAGAAAAAAGGTCATTCTGTTCAAAAGAAATAAATGTAATTTACGGCCTATTTGATACAAGACAATCAGACCTTAAGGATATAAGGAGACCTGAATCGTAAAGCATTTTCCTTCAGCTCCTGGAAACACAAATACTGGCGGATTTTCTGTTCCTTTTTAAGATTAATTGCAGCTTGAAAGTATGATGAATTTCCTTAATCACCTCATCTTGAACGCAATGATGGGCTGCGAGAGGGGTGTGTATTTCCAAGCAACGTGATCACAGCTCAAGAACTGGTGTTGCAGTGCACAGGCTACTCAGAACCAGAACCCATCCCTGGAAATACCACCCAAACCGGTCTGGGACTCCCGCTTCCATCGCGAAGCGTATTTGAAGGTCGTGTCAAGGACAAAAGACACGCATTCGTGAGAAAAACAGGAGGCCTGGGGGCTGAAATTGTACAGCGCCGTTAGTCACTCTGATACCTTATAAATTTGATAATTAATATCGTAATTCAACTAAATCCACTGTGCAGAAGCTGTAATGAAAACTGATGCACCTACTTATGGCTCAGAGTATCACAGGTGGGCTCAAATTAATGCACAAATAGAAGTAAATTGCCTGTGCCGAGTGTTTTTGTCAACGTCATTCAGTTTGGAGGAAGTGTCAGTAATTAATTCTGATTTTACAGAGTCATACATTTTAGACTAAATGCATACATTATGGGAGGGCTTTTCTGACAGGAGAGAGACCTTCTCTGACTGTTCCTCCAGATGGGCCCACAACCCCCCATCTCCAACGGTCTGAGCTGTCTTACGTCTCGTGCTCTTTTGAAATCCTGAAGGCCGCACATCACACCAAAACCGTTCCTCTCGTTAATTCGTATTCCGCTCTGCATTCACACAGTGTCTTGTTTGTATTTTACACACTCCCAGCACAAAAGCAGCACTGCTGGACCCATAATTGGCAAGTTGATCATTTTCACCAAACAATAGCTGGGTAGATTTTCCATAAAAAAATAAATTATAAAGTTTAACAAAAGGCATGAAACCTACACTAAAGCTCCAGCATCCGCTTTTCTGGAAGAATGGACAAAGTTTTAATAATGATAAACGTTTCACAACCACAGGGCCTCTTTCAAGAGATACTAAAAACACTTGATTTGAAAAATTTCAGAAATGACCTGAACTTTTATAGTCTTGGGTTTTACCATTGAATTGGCCAAGCACCAGTCAGAACAGTAGCAGATGTCTACCTTCAGCTTGATAAATGAATGATGGGCCACTGGAGCATTGGGAAGCATTTATTAATTTTGGCTCTTTTCACTTTTAAAAGTGCTCTGCACAAAACTCATGTTAAGCCCTGTGAAACACCCAAAAATTTTAGACCTCTTCTACATAATACTCTGAATTTATACTCATGCGCGGTTAAATTTTCTATATCAGATTCAAAATAAATATCTTTGTTTAAATGAACAAAGAGTAGAATGTTGCTGTGTAAATTTGAGGCGTTTCTATTGAGCCTGTGCTTGTGTTTTTGTCCTTGTCATTATTTGAGGCATTCCGCTTTTATTTAACGAAAACAGCGGATAAATCTATACCACAGTCAAATCAAAGAAATAATCACACATTTATGAATATTTAATACAATAGTCATGGCAAATAAGGCGAGTAATTAGTGGTTTCCATAAATTTGCAAATTGTTATTTTATGTAAATGAAAGTTCCTCAGTTTTTGGTTCATGAATAATTTATACTTCTTCAAAAGTTAACAGAGACCAGTAGAAATAAATTGCATAAATTACCTTCACACACATCAACACAAACAAACAAACAAACATGCGCACATTAACATGAAATCACATCAGAACAATCACAGCTTTTTATTTAAAATAAATAATTAAAGATGCAGTTTAAAAAAAAATCGGTCAAAACACTCTGCATGGCTTATGCAATAGCATGTTTGCACTGGGAGGTAAGTAAAGCGAAGACAGGCAATATTAACTGTTACCTTAAGGGTTAGGGGACTGTTTTAATCAGTATTGTCTGTTGTTGTATTCTAACAAACGAATTCGTTTGGAAAAAAAATTTTTTGCACATTTCGTTCCGGGGCAGAAGTCAGAATGGGCCTTCACTGAGGTCCCGTCCAGTGCAGGCAGCAGTACACTCGCAGCCAGCCTGCTAACAAAGAGGTCAGGCCACAGTCCACGCCTGTCCTCATTACACTCCAGTCCGCTGATGCCTCAGTGTAAGAGCCAGCTGATGTTAAAACGTAAACCATTACCACAAAGAGGGGGAAAAATAAGAAAGTTAAAAAAAAAAAATGACGGCGTCCCAGGCTTGTTAACGTGGGGGTGGGAGGAGAGGTGGCTGGGTGCCTGGCGCAAGGGTTAATGCGACGATGAGGAGAGGCAGTGATTCAGAATAGCAGACAAAAACAAATCTGTGATGTGGAACTTCACGAGCACCCACTCAGGGCGGATTAATGAGGAGCTCAGGGCTGTGAAATTATGTGCCCTTTGAGTCAAGAAAATGGCCCTAGTGGTGCATGACCTTGAAATGAGGTGAGACAAACGTCACCTGATCCACAATTACCAGGGCTTTAACCACGACGTTAGCGCTTCCTGTTGGGAGCGAGTAAGTAGGGGGGTAGGACGAACGTGGGTTGCGGGGGGCTGCGAGGGGGGCTTAAATGTAGCAAACAAATGAACAGCAGGATAAATTTGCGATAGTTCAGGGTGGTGTGCTAACTGTTGCATTGATGTTTTATCAGTGGGGTAAATAAGGCCATGCATTCCATATGCAAAATGTCTTTTTGAGAGAGGTGTGAGGTCACACACACACATGGCGAGGATCATGGGAAGGTGGTGGTCAATGGCCATGGTTGCCTTTCCATTCTCACAGCCGCTTTTATCCTTCTGTAATTCCACAGCACATGCGGTGTTTTCTAAGAGATGAACTGAGATCCATGCAGCCGTCCTGATATGATTATGAAGGATTCAAGGGCCACCATCTGCCTTCTTTACGAGGAAAAAAAAGACAAGTGGGTGGGGGTTGGTGAAGAGGGGCAAGGCAAGCAACTGGGAGGGGAGCTTGGACTGTCTGGGTGACAGGGCTTGCCTTGGGCATTGACGGGACTAGCAGTACCTCTGCCCCAGATCTGGACATGACTGCCGAGGCCCGGTAGCCAGGGCCGGCTCGCTCCCGCCCACTGGTTCGGCACCCACGGGTGCCGCACCGCGCTTGCTGCCAGCGGCCCAGGTACAGCCGGGGCGGCGCTTCAACATCCGTCCTCTTCACACAACAGTTGGAGTAACGTGTGCGCCAGATGGGTTACATTGCTCATCATAATGTCCAGTAGCTGTTTGCAAAGAGAAGGCATTCGCAACAGCCAGCATGTTTTTTTTTAGTTGTGTAACAGATTTCCGCTGAGCCGTATGAGAATTCATTACCACTTTTATTTTCCCTGCATGTTTTATTGCAAAAAGGAAACTATATAACTGGTGTTAAAAAAATATCACCCACGGCTTTTGTGAAGTGTCCATATCTACCTTGCACTATTTAATAGCAGTACCAGCAAAGACTACAAAGCAAATTAAGTAATACAGAATACATTTTTTTTTTCCATTTTACATTCTATCCACATATGATTACAGACACAGTTTTGGGTATATTCTCAGAAAATGACAAAAAACACAGCCTCTCCCTAGGCCTTCATGTGGCAGCCTGTTGGCTAGGAGGCTGATAGTATTTCAACTGTAACAGTGGTTCACGAAGGGCCGTGCACAGTCTTTTGGGAAACACGACACATCAGCTGACTTGTAGGGTGGCAAATGTTTCAGCTTATGCTGCAGGCCCAGCACAGTCCACTGCAGGCCAATCAGACACACACGAGGTCGCTTGAAGTGTTTTCACCACATTCAGTTTGTCTTCCATTTATAAATTAGGTTCAGTTTAGCCGCCTTCTTTTTTGCCAGACTTTTCCATAACAAATTGCATATGTTATTTCTGTTTTTTTCACTAATTATCTACCGTACTCTGTTCCATGCATATCTACACAGTCTTGTTTTCAGTGTCATTTACCTAATGCAGGTAAGTTTAGAATAGGTTTTTATTACATGCTGACAACTGAAATCTTCTCAATCATTTTATTTCTATACTTTTTCTCTTTTTTTCTTTCTTTGCTTCTTTTATTTCACCTTCTTTAGTGAGAAGTCACTCAAAACAACATATTCCCTTCATTTAATCTCTAGCAAACTGAAAGCAAAGAAATCCACACACCGCCCAAACAGAGCAAAAGTCAGTTTGAAGATGTGAATATCGCCACGGCAACCCTCTTGCAAAGATAATGCCAGCAAATGTCACTTTGAAATGGGCTCTTATGATCTGAGAGGCTCCCCTGCGTGGCAGGGTTTGAACCAAGGGCCTGCTTCACTCCTTCCATTACAATATTCCCATCACTTCACATTACAGGTCAAAGTTATGGTGCTTAATTATGTGCCGCCTGCACTCTGCATCTAATAACCTGTCATTCGAGGGAATTTGAATGTCACACTGTATTGCAGCTCGGTAATGGTGCTCGGCAGGTCCACTGATGGGACGTTTTGGGCCGATTACAACAATAGCTCTCAGAGCTCAGGTGGAGAAGAGCCGGTGCACACATACACATGCCCACACAGACATGTGCATACACACACACACACACACACACACACACACACACACACACACGTGTGCACGCACTCACACACACTAGCGCTTAGCAGTACGCGCACAATTGTGCAACAGTCAGACACACCCGCGCTCTCTCCTCTTTTAAGCTCGGGCAAACACACACGTTCAGCTTGTCACATGTGCGCACACATTTGAGAACCTCACCACAAACACAAACACTCGATGCGTTTACGCATCCATTCACACGCACCAGTGCGAACACATTCGTGCACTCTTTTGCAAACGCGCCTACGCACATGCAAACACACACACACACCATGCACAAACACACACACACACCATGCACAAACACACACACACACCGTGCACAAACACACACACACACACTGTGCACGCACACACACACACACACACCGTGCACGCACACACACACACACACACCGTGCACAAACACACATACACACTGTGCACGCACACACACACACCCACACCCACACATTGTCTTTTTTCTTTTCCCATCATGACCCTTAATCTACCACACTTGACATTGATAAAATGAATGCCTCTGCTGCTGAAATAGTTCAACTGTATCCTGATCACTTTTATTATCCGACTAATCCAGATATCAGCTATTTCATCAGGGCAGAAGATATGCATATCATGAATTATTTTGACACTGGGACCTTTTAATTTTCATCCGCAATATTTCTTCCCACCAATCAGTGCCTGGAGCCAGCGGCAGTTCACGCATGCGGCATGCGGCCGCAGACGTGTCAGGGGACGCTGCTTACCCCGGCGGCTCCAAATCATCTGGGAGCTGTAATGAGCGACCGGCGCAGTCATTATCATCTGCGGTGTTCACGCATCTCATCAGGACACGGCCAGAGGAGGGCCTGGGCTTTAGGGCGCATCTTAAATAGCCACACGAGGCTCCTGAACACAAGCACGCGACTGAGCGACTGCACACATGAGCCAGGCACGGCCAGCCGTAGAGGAGCGCGCGATCGTGCACGTGCACATTCACGCGCAAGTTCCCACGCACGCGCAAGTTCCCACGCACACGCAAGTTCCACACAGGTGCAAATAGAATCTCAAACACAAGCACACATACACAACCGTGCACATAATGACAGAATTACTTAAGGAGATCATTTGCACACATGTAATTGCACGATAAGCAATAACTTGCTCCAGAGCGTGCAAAACAAAGAAAAAACAGACAGACATAATACAAACATTTGCAATGACAGAAACAGCTACTGAAATAAGGGAAGAAAACACAAACTTGATATCCAAGTAATGCTCTTTTATCTGGTTTCATGTAGTGTGGATAATAGGTAGACATGGACTCAGGTAAGGGGTCCCCTTCCTATACCTTGTTCATAATAGGTCAAACAGGACTGAGTGATGGGACTGGTGTCGTGTGGCTCTCCGATGGCACTTTACCCTAAATATCCCTGCGTTCCACTACTGAAACGCCAATCAAGCACTATGTAACATCATATATTCCCTAATAAACTGTATTTGCAGTCAGTTGTTCATTAGAGTATAACAGTGGTCAACAGAAACCTTGTTGGAAACGGCAACGCTATATGAAAGTTTGTAATGCTTCTTTATTCCTTCACCTTTTGTTTGACTCTGACTCTACACTTGAATAAACGCCAGCCTGAAGAAATGAAGGCCTCTTGTAAAAGTAAGCTTTTATCAAGCCTTGCTAACAGTAGAGTGTTAGATGTATTGTTCAATGAAATATAACACAATTTCATTTAAACATCCAGAACCTGACATATTATCTTATGATTTTAAATGACTGATGTACATTCTCTGAAATGATACTATGTATTTCCCACACTTTTTCCCCAACTGTTTAGTGTTATAGTACATTTTGATCACAGACCAGGGCCAAAGCGTTCCAACACCAAATCTGGCACAACTGGCCAAAAAGGCTGAGCTTGAGTGTGAGAAGATGAAAAACAAAGCAACCAACAGAGGTATGAACTTCACAGCACTGAGCAAGACAGGCTTCTCCACATGTCTACAAAACGTACTGTGTCTCAAGTAAACACGTGCTGAGGACAAGCATACCATCTCTTAGCGGTCACACGGAGCCAGTCTACAATTTGCATCAGCTGAAGCCTGACAAAAATGTGGACGTCAAAGAGTCTATTGTGTGCCCTGGTTACAGATGTAGATGATACAAGTCTAACGACTATCACTGGAAATTGTGTTATTTACTAACATTCTGTTGGCAGCTAAATGTGGTATCTGATGCAATTTTAGTTTTTCATTTCAGTAAGTGTTTTCCATAGGGTGGTATGGTCTAACGTGTCCCAGACCTGAGCACGTGCCTTTTCGCATCACTGTGGATATTGACCTCTACACCTCTACACCTACAGTGGTACGCTACACCGGGTCGCTAAAATCGCTAAGTGTCGCGCGCAGTGTTATCCCGCTCCCGCAGTATTTAAGGTGAAGAATGGTCAAATTAAATCTCAACGCAAGCTCTCGCCGGAGACGTATTGCATCCACAGAATGGCCATCTCCACACTCGCACCCAGGGAAGTCATTTGACATAAATTACAGGTGTCATATCATTTTCCTGCCCGGGCAATGTAATTTACCGCTGATCCTATTGACTGGGAGCTGAACCTCGAATAAAATTGTCAGACTGTCAAATCCCGGAGGCATACCTTTTTCGCCTTTATCGCCACACGATCGTTTCTTTCACAGCAAACTGAGATTAACAATGCAAATGTCGTTGCGATAGGGAAGCACCTTTCCGCCCGTCGGCGCAGACCCGGCCGGTATCTCAGCGGAACAGAGCACGTGTTAACGCAGATCCGATTGTGTGTTTTTATTATCAGGGCAGATTAGCACACTGTCGATCTGGGGAAAAAAAAGTGCGCATAGAATATAGGTGATTTTGAGACCATGGATTTCCTTTGTCTCTGATCACTGCTGGGAATTGCAACTTTATTAACTGGTATCCAGTTGAATAATTAAAACAGCTGTCTCTGTAACTGGGGAATATCATTAGCGTTGTAAAATCATTTTCTTGTTCATTTAACCTCATATGAATGCGACCGTCTCTAAGTTCTTTGCGATAAACATTAATGCTCGGCGATAATTAAATGTTAACACATTAACAATGACAAACAATAATGCAAATGAGCATTGTCAACAGCTGACTAGTCAACTGAAATTTTCGGAAAAAAAATAAAGGCACACGTGGCTACTTTTATTTACAAAGATACACTAAACTTAGAAGAGTGTTTCTAACGAACAAGGGGTTGAATTTGGGAGGTTACAGGAACTTCAAGAAATTCCCATCCAGCACTGTAGACACATTTTCCTTGTAGGACAACAGGATAAACACACTACTTCAAACAAGTTACGAAACATGGTCGTCAGCAGCTACTGGTGAACTTTTTTATACACGCACACACACACAGGGTCATTTGGAAGGGTGTTGTAGACCATGTAAGTTTCAAAAACAGTGGTTACCTATTGTCATTTCAAAGCTTACTGTCGCCATCTAGTGGAGCACAAATTAGTACGCAATACCACGTCTTTACCGGAGTAACGCCAATCCTTACGACAATGACTGGCATGCAACGGCGCAGTTTCCTCCGCAGAAGCAGGGATTATACATAACTGTTATATATAGTTATCAGTATATTTAACCGGGGGAAATGTGACGCCCATACCCCAGCTATCTGCACCCTGTCTACATTGAATGACTTTAAATCAAAAATTTCTGTTGATGATTAAAAGCCATTATTGGTAGTTATTCAGATGATAATAGCCTGAGATTAAAGGTTATACGATAATACAACTCTTCGATCCAACACAACTTGTATGAACAGTGAGCAGAAGCTAAGTTGTCTGCATTTTCCTTGACAACGGACGGTATCTAGAACTACACATATATGCTTACAAAGAAGGTAAAAAATTGAACAATTTCTTCTCTATGTTGGACATACCAGAAACCATACCATTGTCTTAATCAGCACTGCAGGATACTGTCTGTGTTGTTCCGCACCAATCTCTCTCTTTTGTACAGACTCTGTCGCTGGCCCAGGACCTTGCCACTCACTTTGCTTTCTGTGCAGCGTGTGAGGCATTTATTCCAGCACACGCCGGCCCATTCTGTGCACCAGAAGCAGGTGGTCTCAGCAGCGGGGAAACGGCTCTTGACCCGCAGGCGCGGAGGAGGGCAACCATGCATATTTGTGACACAGAACCTCGCAGGGGCAGTACACGTGTCTGTCCTCCAGGGCCCCTGGCTCAGGTCACTTCGACCACTGGCAGGACGCTCAGGCCTCATGTCTTCCCTGACGGCTATGACCCAATTACCTGGCCAATGGCAGCCATGCTTCAGGTCTCTGTCCGAGGAAAAAGGTCCACCCCCCCCCCACCCTGGAGGTGTGAGCCGGGCACACTTCATTTCGATGAAACACCAGGATTGATAGCACAGCCTCCAGCTAGCCTGTCCCAGGTGCTCAGCCCTTTTCTTCTCCTGAAACACCACCAACACGCAGTCTGGGAGAGGTGCAACGAGTCACCCTGAGCTTCTGCAAGCTCAAATACGCAAAACGCACCAAGGGTCACTAATTCCAAGCAACCTATAAGCCAAACATCACAAACAATTACAGCTGTTACATCAACTGAATCTATTTGTTAACTACATTGCTGTAAAGTCATTACTGATAAACAATCATACCTTCTGTTTAATACACTGCCAGTACCCAATACTGGATCAATGTTATTACATTTCTTTATTATTGACTATGTGTTCTTTAAGAAAGGCGAAATACTTAAATTTATACTACATTGCTACAAATAGCAGTGGGCCTGTATTTTCTTACACCCTGTCAGCATACATATGAATATCATAAACAGAAGAAACCTGCAATATTTATCCATATGATATGCAATAAACAGTCTGTTGAGTGACATTTTCTTATAAAAGCTATTTTTAGCATCATATGTCCATTGATCTGTTGCACAATAAAAGCCACTACATATACTGTATGCTACATTATTTTCTGTATGTTTGTAAACTGTTTACCTATGTTGCTATACACAGTGTGGTTGTATAAGTGAATGGTTTATAGAGCTGTACAATGAAATTATTTCTGATAAGCAAGTAATTGAAAAATGGTTATTTCTGTTTTTTGTCTGCTGTCATGACTTCCAGTAGACGTGCTTTCAAACCTCAAGCATTTTCACCTTTGTGTCTTGTGAGTCATCCTATAGGGCAATACTACCCAATTTTTTCTTAATTTGCAGTGTTTTACATATAATAAATCCTTTGTTAAAAACAAAAAATTTTTACCAGTTAGTAGTGTATGTAATACTATTTAGTTTTAACATGCTAAATCAAACACTAGTCATCTAGGTGAAATAAATACATATTAAACATAATGCAAAATGTTACATATTGTACTGAACAGCCCATATTAAATTTAATTAAAAATCACAAGTTAATCAGTTATGTGGTAAAGGCTGGTTTATTTTGGTATGATTTGTCTGCTTTCCTCTGAATTTGTTAATTTTATTGAAAGATCCTGTAACACATTTCAGATCTAAAGCTGTAAAGTTCTGAAGATTAGCTAAGATACAGTTGCCAAAATACAATTACGCAACGTATGCCTGAAAACATCACTGCAAAATTACAACATTAGTCTATTCAATTACAAACCATTGACAATATTAGTGGTCTTGACCATGACAGGGTGGGATGCAAGTTCAGCCAGAAAGCTGTGCCACTGCGGCACAGAGCACTCACACACCTGTGCCAGTTTGGGCACCAGCTCACCTGATCTACATCTTGTCAGGCAGTAGGAGAGTGCAGAGGAAGCCCACACACGCACTGGGAGAACATGGGAATTACACGCACACAGGCAAGAGCCAGACTGAAATCCATTACTCTGGAGGTGCAAGGCTGTAACATCACCCACCATGCCACCCACAGATAATATATGCATGAAATTCAACGTTCACATTAAATAAGAATTAATTATAATAACCCCTACATGGATTAATACCAGACGCTTGGAATGTAATCAAGCATAATCATAAAAGCAGCTGTGTGTTTCCATTTGAAGCCTTCCTCAATGTCACCCTATATATAATTTTGAAAAAGCTTTTAAATTTCATTTTACAAAGGAGACAGACCTCTAAAGCTAACACCGACAAAAGGACACTTACAGAGGGATACTCCCAGTATACTGTTTCCATGACAGACATATTATACACTGTGTATAGACCCTAAGAGCAATGCCTGCTGGGATGTCAAGCCAAATGCATGCTGACAGAACAGCGCTACTGTCACTTGGGGCCTGGCGCTGAAACCAGCTTGCCCTGCTTCAGGACCTCAGTGGGCAACTGGGAAGTCCAGTTACTGTCTCACTCGCTGGGGGAAGACAAGCAGGGCTTTCTGCCACAGTGATCTCATTTCCATGGCAACACAGCCCCCACGCCTGGCTCCCTGTGGAATACAGCGACTACTCCAGGGCTGACATAACAAGGGAGGACCGGAGTGGCCCTGGGCTCCCCTCCAGTGGCCGGCGCTTGTCAGAAACAAGAGGGCAAATCAATGGCGAGGAGCGAGCCCAGGCTGGTGTCACAGCAGAGCTCACTGCACCAACCACAAACCTCTCCTCGGGGGGGCGGGACTTCAGCTATTCTTATTAACAAGAAGGTGGGAACTCTGTCCAATGATATCAAATTCCACAAAATCCACGTGTCTTTACCACTAAGCCCTTTGTGAATCCAGTAGGGAGGGGTCATGGAATAACCCCCATGAGTCATTCTGCCTTTCACCCCTCTCCCTGTCTGCTACACTTTCACCTGACAAACATTATGGCAACACAGCAATCTACAAAACATCATTTAAGGGCAAACTGCATTCCACACAGTGCCTGAGGCAAGCCCATTCAAAACACCACAGACAGAGATTTGACATATTAAACGATAGCAATTTCTATGGTGTGGCATGACACTGCTCATTAAGGTCGTGTAAGAAAACACCCTTTAACAAGTGCGACTTACAAATACATAAATGTGTTTTTATATATAAAAAATATAGTCAGATGTTGTCAGCTTCTGTATTTTCAGAAAATTAACATCATAATTAAAAAGTGCACAGCAATACTTCCACAGTTGCTGTAGCAGGTGCAAAAATTAAATCAGAAGTAACTGAAACAAGAAGCTTTCATTTCAAGTTTTATTTTCCCCCACATTATTTGACAAAGTTTGAGAATCACACCCATTTTTGAACCTGACAATGACTTAAAATGGCAAAGACTATCAATGCTGAAAATGCTTTCCAAGCTTCATTGTTTTACAGTTTGGCTAACCTTCTAATGAAGACAAGTTACAAATGATGATATGGTTTTGACAGTTGTTAAATGAAATGAAACATCAAGTATGGTATTAGTACCTATGCATGTAAAATAATAAAATAATCCCTATACATCCATATAAGAAAAATGTACCTTAAAACTTTGTGCGTAATAAACTGCCAAATAATACAAGTTTGTGGTCATAGTTGATTGTAACATTATCCATTCAGATCTCAACCCCTGTGCCATATACGTAGCTAAAAGTTGATCACTGTTACTGGTAAACTCTTAACTAGCAAAACGAAAAGTACTTAACATTGAGTTTTTAGTCTTACATACTTCTACGCAGTAGTGCTACAATACTGCTACATATAAAAACCATCTGTTTGAGTTGAGACAACACATACCTGCATTTTTCTTTACAGAAAAGCAAGAGCCAATTAAAATGGGTCAATAACATACTATGCCATATACTGCAAGTACATGCCTCCAAGTTCATATAAACTCTGACTTGAACCATAATACTGTTTCACCAAACAAGGAAAAGGTGTGGGCCTGTAATGTGGGCAATACAACATATCAATGGCACTGATCTTGTAGTGTGAGTTCAAGAAGCCAGTAGAAGCATGTCTGGCAAGGTAAAAAGCCAATGGGCCATCTTATAATAAAATGTGGGAGGAGCTAAGAAAAATAAAGAAGCAGACATTTGATTCTGGGAAATTTAAAGATTCCTAAACCAGCAGGGATGCCATGTTTTCAGCTTCATTAATGCTTATATGTGCACCACTGCTAACACAGTATATTTGAGTACCATGTATCGGAGTAGTGCTATCCATTTGTTAATACTCAATACACTTATAGAGGGATTTAAACATTTCCAACTGCACATTTTACAATAAAAAATATATATACCTGCAGCATTTTAACAGATTACGCAGGGTAAAAAAAAAAAGCACTTCAGGCATTTGAGCTTTCAAGAGGGAGTTTCAACTGTAAATTACAAGCTATTCCTTAGTGCAAAAACACAGTATATAAAAAAACTGAATAAATAAAATCTGGCTTTAAAGGTACTCAGTCCTTTTTTAGGGTACACGGCTGAATGAAACCAGCACATGTTAGTCTCTGGTTTGAGGAAAACAGAACGTTGTTTGAAGAGTATTTCATTTACATAAGCTGGAAAGAGAAAAATCTACAAGGTGAACGGGGTGCCAGCCAAGATGCATTCCATGATTTATGAGTTATCTATGGATCCCCAGGCCATTTCAGAGAGTCAGGATCAGAACCATCTTAAATTACACAAGGCCTTCTGCCCCATCAAAACTGTTCTGTAACCAACTGTTAACTTCTAGATGTTTGTTCATTCAGATAGACTGACATGACTGATAGTGTAGTGTATATAAAGTTTAGTCTGAACCAATTTAGTTATCAAAGGTACAAAGAAAACAAAACTGGGAAACTGGGGACTGCTGTTCATATGTGCAGTGTATTAAGTGCTCTACACAGTGATATGCGAGTACAAATTCAGAAAGCTTATGGAAGCTGCTCTTACATAATTAGAAACCGTGATGCGAGATTACGAATGACTCGCTCCGACATGCGGATGGGGCAGTGGGAGCGGGACGAGAGGTCAGGAAGCAACCAAACAAGGAAGAAAAAAATAAAATTAAATAAATTTAAAAAAAGGCACAAAAAGGTCAAGGAGTAATGGAACACAAAGGCCACGACACAGAAAGCACACTGCAGCAACACGTTGAAGCATGCTGTTTGTCAACGTTTAGTTACTTTCAGACAATTGGGGCAACACCTTTTTAACTCAAAACAGACTGAAAAAAGTGCAGTTCATGATTCATCCTTCTTCACAGAACCGACTAACAGCAGTTTGATGACTGCACCAATACATTTGCGTCCTGACGCCACAATCCTTTTTGGTAACTACAGCTGCTCCCCGCCTTTTCGGTGCTTGGCAAAGCGGAGGGACACGGAACCCTGAGGAGGCCCCTGTGAGCGCGGTCTGTCAGCGGGGTCTGTCAGCGGCCTGGGTCGGCATGGCGCATGTGCGGCACGGGTGCAAGGGAAGGCGTGCGTTTGGCAGGTGTGTAGAGCCTGTGGGTGTACTTAGATGCTTTTTTTTCCAGTTTTAGCCCCACCCCTTCTACAAACACTGCTAGGTTATTGCTTTTTCCCCATAGCAGTCCAGCACGTGGGGGATGGCACATCACCAGTAAAAGGAACGTGACAGGAAGTTGGCAGCAGTGCTTAGCCAGCCGACAGGGTTCTGCATGGAACCCACACGTGACACTGCCTTGTTCAGCTCCTTGCTAGGGCTCTCGTCCTCTGGCAGGTAGTCGGGCAGGTCTATATTCTCCTCCACTTCCTCCAGAGAATCTTCCTTGAAAGAGACCATCACCTAAAAAGCAGCGCCAACCCTTTAGAACTGTAAAAAGATCCAGTTTTATCAGCTCTTTACATACGTTTCTCACATTCCTCAAGGAACTGTGTGTTTTTTCTGAAACAGACTTGAATATTTCGAAACATAAAGGACAAATTTCTGTTCTTCTGGGCTATGCAGTCTAACCACTGTCACCTGCTGGCAACAAAGAGAACTGCAGGACACCTTCCTAGCAGGAGAAAGGCAGAACTCTATGTGGTTATTCCAGGTGTTGAACACCTATCCTATTTCCCAAAAAGGGGATTTAGTAGAAAGACAAAACACCTTTTACTGTGTTTATGCAAGTAAGCCAAGTTCCCAGAAAAAAGGGCCTACAGACTGCCTGGAGAATACTGAAATTAGAGGACAACAACTGGTGCCTCAGCAGGTGGCCACGATGGACAGGCTCAGTTCTGTGAGCACAGCACCTCAAAACACAATGTTCTCATCAGACTGTGACCCATAAATGCACGCATAGCAGATCTTCCTACATACACAGCTCTCTTCAAACACATTCCTACTTGTTCAGGTCTGGAAACTGTACACAACTCCCGTCAGAGGCTACAGACACAGATTCTTCAACAGAAGGAATATCGTTAGGCCGGATGGGCGCCTCACCTCGTCCCCATCGTCACTCTTCACCACCTGCCTGGCTTTCATAACCTTTGTTGAAGCGATGGCTGTGCCCAGTGCCTGATGAGAACGCACAACACACATTAGGGCTCTATATCGGTAGATCAAAACGATACGATACATATCGTCGATACACTCAGTCAATACACAATACGTGTCAACGATATGCATATCAATAAAAGTTATACATTTCGCACAGCTCTGTAAAATATTGTGAGGTATCTGAATCCTGTAAATACAATTATCTTAAATATTAAAATGCTTTTTAATGTAATATTTATTAATGTAAATAATGCCCACTGCTACTCAAAAGTTACATATTGCCCAAA
>JABJVR010000029.1:8733637-8744985 GCA_025773905.1 Chitala chitala
CTTGTACAGAGCATCAGTGTTGTGGGACCAGTCCAGTTTATGGTTGAGGTAAACACCCAGGTACTTAAAACTGTCCATCATCTCAACGTCCAAGCCATGGATGTTCACTGGTGTGTGAATGAGATTCCCTCTCCGGAAGTCTATATGATCTCAAGTTGATTAGTCTGATTGCCCCTTAAAAGTACACAGTAGCCAATCCCTTGAGCTGCTGGTCGGTCAACTTTTTTTTTTTTTTTTTTGTCCAGGCCACACTCTCTAACGTTTCTGACGCACATAAAGGAGAAGAGATCCGACGAACTAGCACAGCCTGCAGGATGTCAGTGGTGAAACCCAACCAAGGCCCACAGCCATGCGCCTCCAGTCATTGGCAGCTTTAGACACCGGAGCCAATGGACTCGATGAATGTTTTATTAATTTTGGTTGCAGGTCTTTTGCATGAAGAGGGGCAACCTGACTCCATTGACCTACCTACCTCGTCTTAGACGCGACCAGGGTAAAAGAAGGGCTCCACTGTGGAACTGGTAGGGAAAAAATAGGCCTTGGTTAAACTCTGGAGAGGGACACAGGTAAGAATTCTGGCTTTTTACCTGGTCTTATATAAGAATTTTTAAATGGTTATAATTCTCCTTTGAAACTATTCTGTGATATTACAATACTCCTTGTTTTTTTTTTGGTAATGTTAAATTCAAAATTTTATTAGTACTATATTTAATTTATCCACCACAAAAAATCTGCTTCATTAAAATACAAAACAGTAAGATATAAAAGCATTGTGACAAGTAACAGGAAATATTTGGAAAAATAATAAAGTAAAAACAAAACGTGCATTGAACCTTTGTGTTGTGCACGTTTACATAAATAACTTTTGTAACATTACGCACATCTCTTTACATACATTAAGAAATTCTGAACTAGGTATAGCAAATTATTATTTCCGTTGTTGCAGAATAGTCATTTACATCAGCAATTGTAATAACGTGTAACTGTACAGTGAGAATTTACACTGAGTACATGGTACTTTGAGACAAAAACTAGCTGCAATTCGTACCTACTAAGTTCCTCATGTTAAAAAGAAATGCTATTAGTCACAATCCTATCAATAATAAATTGAGCCAGTCAAGTGATACGGTTACAGATGACACAGTCTGGGAATACACATACTGACAGAAATCACAAACTACAGGCAAAGTGAATTTTCGGCATTTGATGTGTGACCTTCTAACTCAAGACACTGTCCTGCTTCTAAGGGTTACATCCTCAGCCCCTCTCAAAACATCTTATCTGGTTTCATAATACTCTTCTTAGATGCAATATGTACAGATTCAAGGATTGTACTTCTGTCACTCTAAGATCAGGGTATCAGACCATTACTCAGAATTTAAAAGTGTTGCACCTTCAAAAAAAAAATCAACAAACACGTTATTGTATAAATGTTTACTGAAATGGTTAACCTAGGACACGGTCGCCTTTGTGAATGGGCAGGTGATGGTCATATAACATGTCTGAACAACGGCAACGCTCACTGTCCACTTCGGGGGAGGCTCTCTACCAAATCCTGGGTCTGGAGAAAGGCTGCACCCATGAAGAAATCAAGAAGTCCTACAGGTGCGTGCCCTCATCCGAGTCACCAAGGCAGCAGAGCAAGGGCAGCTGAAATCTGTTTCTATCTTTAATCAGGAAAGGTGTGAAGAAGGAGATCTGATAGTCTGACAAGCAAGTGGGATTATGACAACATCACTTGTTTGTGGTAGCACCGCTGTTTCGTTTCCAATACTAAAAAGGGTTCCTGACAGATGTGCCTCAGTTATGTACGTTGTAACAATGTGTTCATGTGTGCTAGAGCTGAAGACAGGAGGGATGAAGAAAACAAATGCTAGTGGTGGTATTTTTCAGGATAATATATGATGACACACAGCAGGGAGGTGGGAGAAGTGGCCATTGGCTCCAGGTTTCCTCCTAATCGCAGCCCTTCATTTACGGATGACACTATGAATACAATACCACTTCCGCAAAACAGAAATATCCAGACTGTCTGCCAGGAGGTGTGGCTGCTGTTCCATTTGTTTTTTTTTAATTTTCATGCTAAACTGTTAACCGATAAACAAGATGTCATGGATACATTAATATTATTTCTGGCCGGAGCAGATATGATTACACTCATGTATGCAAGTAGTCAGTATATATATTTTCTTTTATGTATTAATACCTTATCTCTGTTGCACCATATTGCAGTTCTTCCTTGTTAAGAGCTTGGGGTGCCGCTCCTGTGAAGGATGCTTTGTGAAATTTAATTGAATTATATTCTTAAATATGTTTTAATCCTGTATTTTAATTGTTTCCCACATTTAATGTGTAATGAAGTGTTTAGTATCTAATTCATATGGAATGAAGGCCTTTTAGAAAACAGATGTAGTTACCAATAAATCACCTTTCCATGCAAATACCAATATAAGAAAATAATCCAGTAAAACTGAAAAAGAAAACATGAAAAAATTGTTTTAAAATTTAAAATTGTTTTAAATTATGCATTTACTGTATACGCAAATATTATTTATTAGTTATTTAAAAAAGGGTGGAACATTGCAGCTACAGCTGTATCCTGTTCACTAGTTCAGTATCAGAATAAGATCTCTAGTGTGAACTAACACGCTCATAACTTCGTTCTCATAAATCAAATCAAATCAAAGCTTAAAAAAAGAAACTAGATGTCTTTACAGTGGGAACCCTAAGTTTATTGCAGTGGCCTAAAGTCAGAAAAGCTGTAAAGCAAATTGGAGAGCTTAATGAACACAAGGCTGACAAGTCAGCCACATGCTGTCCGGAGTAGCCCCTTGGGAACTGCATTTTCTCTGTTATCATGACAACAAGGCGTTTTTGCAGTGACAGGCCACAACAGTGGCCTGCGAATAAAGTTGTAAAACCATGTTTTCTTTTTCAGTAGTCTTAACGCTTTGTTTCGTCTTTGTTTTAAGCAAAAACACAACTCTTGACTAATGTAGAAAGGTCAAGTAAAATCAAATAGAAATTCTCTTTATTTTAAAGGCAGTGATGCTTGTGATGGCATGTTGAAAGGTTCACTTATTCATAAAGATCATTATTATCATTACGTCGCTTAAGATGGTTTTTTCCATATTTGAAGCTTTGGTCAGCTTACATTAAAATACTTGTATTTGATACAATCGCACTCTCTTATAAAGTGATGGACCAGATCAATCACGTTATTTCAAGTATCTTAAATACAGTGTAGTAGTAACGGTTGATATAGTTATAATAATGCTGATGAGGAGGAGGTCCGGTAGGCATTATTTGTGCTTTACGCCTGCCTGTGGGTGTCACGCC
The DNA here is from genome assembly GCA_025773905.1 of Chitala chitala. NCBI lineage: Eukaryota > Metazoa > Chordata > Actinopteri > Osteoglossiformes > Notopteridae > Chitala > Chitala chitala. The sequence continues at coordinate 8,736,977 of JABJVR010000029.1, forward strand.
TACCGTTAGACATACATTATGTCTCCATGGCTCCATGTTCTTGCCATGCAACGGGAACTCTGGTTTCCTCTGACAGGAAAGACAAGAGGTGTTGGTTAAATGGAAGTTCTAGGTTTGCATGTGCGTGTGTGCGTGCGTGTGTGTGCGCATGAAGAGTGTGAATGTTGAAGAAATAGCATCAGAGATATTTATAGTTTTAATTTAATATTTGAGTCAGTTTATTTGTTATTTCAAAAGGGAAAGACAAGATAATTGTAAAAACCTAATACCTGTGAAAAAAGATGTTGATTATGTCATTCACAAGCTCTAAAATTGTAGGGAGCGCTACAACAAAATACAGATATTCTTAGGCACATCTGACATGTAAGAACAGCACCTGCTTTTAAACCAAAAAGAGGGAGCAGTTTCAGATGAGCTTCTCAATCTCTTTCAGAAAACTCGCCTTGAAATACCATCCGGACAAGAATCCAGAAAACCCTGAAGCCACAGACAAGTTCAAGGAGCTGAACAATGCTCACTCTATACTGTCAGACACAACCAAGAGGAACATTTATGACAAGTACGGCTCCCTCGGCCTCTATGTCTCGCAGCAGTTTGGCGAGGAAAATGTGAACACATACTTCATGCTGTCCAGCTGGTGGGCAAAGGTGGGTGTCAGAGGATTAGACCATGTGGTCTTAATACCTTTGTGCTTTTAATTGCTTATCAAATGTGAGATAGCTACACTTAACTCTTACATTCTTACGATGTATTGGAATAAATGAATTAAAAATTAGAAGTTTAGGTGTTAATCTGTCATTTAAAGTAAGGATTATTATATGGGATTATAATTTCATGCCCAATTTAATCCCACTCCAATATTCAATAATTAAACAATCAATACTAGTGCAAAGTAACAGTTCAACTTCATGTTTTTACATAATTCAGCCAGTGTTCACTGTGGAGAAGTTAGGAAAAGTGTGACTTTGTTGCTGAAGTTAATCAGCCACTCATAGCCCTGGGGATGTAATTTGTAGTATTGTACAGCATGCACAATGACTAATATTGAATGTGTTTGTGTTTGTAATCTTTTTGAATGGGCCCCTGTGTTGATTGGCTGTCCACGTGCATTATGTGCATGCATGCTGTGCGCGCCTTTCCTGCTGGTTGCGTGAATGTGCACGTGCGGCACAGGGTCTCTTCGCTGTATGTGGCCTGCTGACAGGCTGCTACTTCTGCTGCTGCCTGTGCTGCTGCTGCAACTGCTGCTGCGGGAAGTGCAAGCCGCGCGTGCCCGGCGAGGAGGACCCCGAGTGCTACGTCTCGCCAGAGGACCTGGAAGAGCAGATCCGCTCCGACATGGAGAGGGGTAGGTGCTGCACTCGTCTCTAACGTGTGTACCTGCAACCTGTCGCCTGTGCGTCTTATCATCACTGCATTGGCACAGCAGAGGGCCAAAATGGTACCCTTAGATCTGCAGTAAAAATTTATGAATGCTGTCTTACAGCTTCTGTAATGCTGTACATTTTAACTTAACAGGTGTAAAAGGCTCTTGGAACTGACAACTTGTGAACAAGTGTGTGAAACATATTTCTCAACGCACTGACCTACCCAGTCAGTGACAACACACAGCAATGAAATATTTGCTGTAGATGTTTTGGATGTGATATATTTTTCTTGTGCCGATTAGCGGCGTGAGGTTTTTTTTCCCTATAACTGATAATTAATGTCTGTGAGTCATTTCCCAAAATATATGTTGATAGGGGTTATTTTCAGTCATTGTGCAATCACAGAAGACAGAGGATTTATAATATATTCAGAGAGCAAGAGACACAAATGCACAACTCTTGCCTTCACAGCTTTGCCTTATGACTAATTCACACCGCAGATGTGAACAGAGATGTTTGCTATAGAAAAGATTAAAAATTCCCAAAAGACTGTGGTACGTCACAAAAATCCTCTCTTTTAACACATTAATAATAGAACAAGTCATAAGGCATTGTCTATGCACTCAGTCAGATGCACACCCTCATCATCAAAGCAAAATATTCATTGTTACTGGGATGCTAATGCCTCTTACTTTGCATTTACGTTTTGTCGATTTCACGAGGAATGTCTCATTACCTAAATAGGAATAAAATGAAAAACCATGACAGGCGATTGTGAAAAAGCTCAAACAAAGTAGCTGTTTTCTCAGTGGTGTGTGCTGTTCCACTTTGGGCCTGTCTTCTCTATGTTACAGACTATAACGGTTTAATAAGATAATTGTTTTAAGAAAAATATAAAAGAGGCATTTATGTAGTGCTTATGCAGGCATCTAGCAGCCACATCTACGAGGTAAGGTTACTTCTGAGAGCACTGGGAATTTGACTTTAAAGTTGAGCACTGTAAAGAAGGCAGGATGTATGAAGTTGAACTCTACCACGAATGTTAGTACTCTGCATGTCTACCACGATGGAAGGTAAACTTTTAGTGTTATGCCAGGGTTTTTGCATTAGATTGCATGCAGAGTAGCTTCCAGTGGGAGTGGCTGTTTCCAGTATACACATGTGCTACCTTTCTTCCTTTAGCACTTCAGGATTAAGGTGTGACAAAATCATAAATCAGACACCTATTCTTAGTGTCTGAAGTGGTAAGCGGAGCACTTACCGAGTTTTTATTTGTGATGATGAGACTTGACACTTTTCCTGTGAAAGAACTGTATTTGTAGCCAGTTTGAATTGCTGATTTGCACATCTGGCTTTTTAATTTTCCTGCCATTTGTGCGTACCTGGGATGAGCCGGGTGTTGAGATGGGACAGTTGAGCACAGTTTGGCGAACAGAACATATTGAACTCAATGAAACGTGCTTGGTTCTCCTCGTCTGCAGATGGCGACACTCCCATTGTGCTTCAGCCGACAAACGCAAGTGAGAAGACCCAGCTGATCGGGGATGGACATCGAACCTACACTTGAGAGGAGAGAGTAGCGTTGGGGGGAGTTGAGGATCATGGGCAGAGGGAGGGACACATTTCAATGAAAGCAGTTCTTTTTGATGGCAACACCCACCAAAGTGTCACTCTGACCCACTGCCTGTGCTGTGTAAATAGTAAACATCATGTGCACTGAGCTTTGGGTTAATTTTTTCAAGATCCTTCACAAGTATAAATGCACACAATTATCTGGTTCCCTGGAAATTTTGGTTGTGACTTATTACATTACCAGTTTAAAAAAAAGTGATGTGATTTGTAATAGAATGTAAAAGTTAAAGCTGTGTCCAACAAAACAATACTAAAAAGTTAATTAAATGTTTTTTTGAATCTTAATATTTGTTGATGTGTTTTGTCTTGGCAGGGGTGTCAGCAACTTTAACAAGGTATCCTACTCAGATGGTATCCAGTTGTGCACAGGGTACATATATGGACAGAGAAAGATTGCAAAGAGGGGTTAGTACAGAATACAAACATTAGCAGTCCCCTACCCCCTAACAACATATCCCAGGTATGTACAGCAATGGGCAAGTACAGCAATGCCAGCAACATTGAGAGTCTTGTGGGAAAGCTAAATGAAAGAAGTAGGACTTCATCTGGAATTTAAAGACTGAGACTGATTTGGCAATTCATACATAATCATGCAAACTGTTCCATAAACTACAGATGTTGTAATTAAAAACTCTAGCCCCAATGTTTTATGTATGCATGGAACAGAAAAAAACCTTGAAATCGGTCCTGTACTTCACAGGAAGCCAGTTGAATGAGGACAGTATGGGACTTATATGGTCTTACTTTCTGCTTGCAGTATGAATTGTAGCAGCTATGTTTTGGATGCGCTGTAAAGTGAATAGTGCACCGTTTTGTATTTCTAGAGAAAAAGTGTTGCAGTAATCTGACTGTAAACAAAAGCATGCATATTTTTTTCAGTGTCTTCTGTAGCAAGAAAATGACACAGCCTAGTAACATTTTTCAGCTGCAGGAAACACACTTGTAAAAATATATTAACATGAGAGCCAAAGGAGAGGTTTGAGTCTAAAATGACACCTAAATTACGTACTGAGTCACTAACGGAAACACACAAATTAGCAGCATTGAGGGTTGAACTGAAAGCACCCCTAACAGGATCATTACCCCCAAACAACAAGATTTCAGTTTTATCTGTGTTTAGTGATAAATCATTTGTGCTCATCCACCTTTCAATGTCTTTGACACATTTATCAGTCAGCTGATGCATTACTATTCGGTTTAACTGTATGGTAAATCATCAGGGCAGGTATGATAGTTGATATTATACTTACATATAATATTACCTAAAGGTAACGTATAAAGATAAGATAAGAAGTTAGCCACATATGAACAGTTACGCTACGATGCACAGTTTGAAGTTGGTTTATCAAAACATAATGATCAAGAGTATCAAAAGCAGCATTAAGATGTAATAGAACAAGAGCTGTTGCATGTTCCCTGCATCAGATGACATCATAATATAATTTACAACTCGAGTCAGCACTGTTTCGGTGCTGTGTTGGAAACATTTGAAATAGGTCTATAATTACTAATTACCTCTGAAGCCAAACCAGGTTTTTTAAGCAATGGCCTAACAACTGCAACTTTGAATGAGTCTGGAAAAGCACTTACAGCCAGGGAAGTGTTCGTTAGATTCACTAAAATTTCTAGTGAATCTTTAAGCAGTTGCGTTGGAATTGGGTTTGGAGGACACGTGGAGGACTTAGTCTAACTCAATTTTTAAGGTGTAAGACGTCAATTGGTGCAAACTAACTAAAATTATGTGCATATAATATTGTTGGTGGGCCTGTAGGGGGTGTATTGGAGCGTGCCGACTTACTTACCTAGACCTACAATTATATCAAATTTAACGATCAGATCGTACAGAAAATGACCAAACTCACTAATAAAGATGTGTGTGGTCCTGGAGGTCTGTTGACTATAAGTAAGTACACAGATGAATCGGATGCAGTATTAAACAGCGTAGCTTCAAATTACAAAAAGTTGTTATTGTCTCAATATTGAGAGACTCATCAAAGACTGTAGCCAGGCCACATCCACGTTCTAAACTGCGGGCCTTATGTAAGTATGTGAAGATGTGAACACCAGTAACATTCATGATTTCCAATTGCCAATTTTTTTGTAATGAAAAATCTATGGATATAATTATGTATATCAAGAATAATTAAGAACGATTTAAAAATCTACACTACCTGACAGTTTTATTAATGCAGATGGAATAAATTTTACGTATAACGACCGTGAAAAACGGATAAATTGTGCAAATTTGCAGCTAATGTGTATTAGTTGTGTAGGATTAATAGGTTATAAACTAGTAATGTAAAAACAAGAAGAAAAAATAAATTGTAACGCTTATGTCTACAGTTATAATTTGGCTAATTAACCTCCTCGTTTTTCTTTTTCCGACCAACGTGATTTCGTAGAAAACAAGTTACCTCTGGCAGGGTAGAGAACTTTAGTTTTTTTTTTTTTTTTTTTTTTTAAACCAGGGCTTTATTTATAACAGCAGACATTTAAACTTAAAATGACTAACAATGTAAACTACTTGCATATCCGCTTTAGAACAGCCGGACGAAATTACCGTATATTTAAAGTTTTTAAACAGCACTATATCGATGTAGTGATAAAAGAGGAAACAAATGTCTCGTTTTGTTTATTTGGTTTTTTAAAAAAGGTAATTTTAACATTTCACTAATATCTTTTTTGATTAAATGTTTGTCAATTCTTTGAAGGACACATATATTACATATATTACGATCCACTCTACCAAATTACTTTTCGGCGGAGAACGAAGTCCAATACATTTATACATGCGCTGAATAAAAACAGTATTACATATGATCTATCAGACTTTGCCTCAGACCTTCCCGTTTACCCATGTAGCAAATTATTTTTTCTCTAGCGGGTTTTGACGTCTGGTTTAGACACGAGTGGTTATCAACACAACTAGTATATAGAGGTGTTATCCCGGGGAATTAGCTCAAATGGTAGAGCGCTCGCTTAGCATGCGAGAGGTAGCGGGATCGATGCCCGCATTCTCCACACCTTTTATTAACGACCATCTAATGATTTTTCCAAATGCTTGAGTATCTATTAATACCTGTAACGGAGACGTCTGAACATTTGTCCGACACTCATTTCGCCTCAGAAGGAGTGTGTAAAACGTACACCAACGCGGGGAATTAGCTCAAATGGTAGAGCGCTCGCTTAGCATGCGAGAGGTAGCGGGATCGATGCCCGCATTCTCCATACTCTTTATTACCAAATCTAATTCTTTTTCAAATGTTTGTGTGTGTTAATACCTGTAACGGGAAAATATGAAAATTTGTCCAACACTCATTTAACATTTAATGTAATACATAAATTCCATCGCCTCAGATGGCTCGTGTAAAACACGAATGAGTACGGGGAATTAGCTCAAATGGTAGAGCGCTCGCTTAGCATGCGAGAGGTAGCGGGATCGATGCCCGCATTCTCCACACCTTTTATTAACGATCATCTATTGATTTTTCCAAATGCTCATGTGCGTGTTAATACCTGTAACGGAGAAGTCTGAACATTTGATCAACATCCATTTAATAGTTAACATGATACATAAATTCTGTCGCCAAAAGTCAATCAAGAGGCAAATATTATTGTGTTTATAAAGATTTATTTTGGCTAATATAAAAAAGTGCTGACTCATAACCAAAACTGCTTGTTGTTTGGCGTTTTTGTGTGAACTCTAACCTTTAATAACTTTAGCTAGATAGGAAATCAGTGACTCAGATTTTTTGTTTTCTAACTTTAGTGTTACTTTAAAATTAGTTTGCATCAATCACTTCTTAGTGTCACTTATGTCAGACAGTTGTAACCTTAACTGACGTTAAATTTATGGATAGCAGTAGAATATGATTAATTTAATTTACTTTAATTTAGTGGATTACAAATGCAATGTTAAATATTACAGTAAAACTACATGCATATGGCTGGTATCTGTTTACTAGTTCCATATAGTTTATTGTTTACAACTTACTACTTATTATGAGAATGACTTTTTATGTCCACTCTTAGTATAAATGTATTCTGTTCAGGTTGGTTTTGTGTAACGTTACACTGCTTATGCATGGTTTAGACCATGGCTTCCAAAAGCCATAAAACTATGGGGGATGCTGAACGAATGTCCCACCTTAAGAAACTTGTGACCTCTGGTATCTGGTCCTCTAATGCTGGAAGCTGGCCTGCTCCCAGACAGAAGAGGTGGCATGACCTCTATAACAAGGTAAAGCATCCCAATGCATACACAGTGTTTCCCAGCTGCTGTACAGGATGAATTTTGTTAGTTAATGTGTGGTAATGTGGCATGTGTGGTAATGATGTATTATCAACCTACAGATAAAAAAAATAATTATAATTATTATAATAATTATAATTATTTAATTATAAATAATTATTACAGGGTAAAAGCTACATAATTATCAAATGTAAAAAATGGTTTTTGTATGTACAGTGGGGTCCAAATATTTGAGAGCACATAGAAAATCTGTGATATTTTCATGCTAACTTAAATAACCAGAAAATTTGAGGATTTAGAAACACAAGGTCTGACAAGTTATTTATAACAGATGATCAATGGCTCCAAGGTGATTTATTTGAACAAGCTTCTTATGAGTAGATCACATCCACCCCAGTGTCACCTGAATGTGTCCTCAGTGTAATGGATAAAGTTAAAGGAGATCTGACCTTTTGTATAAAGCGCTGAAGATGGTCAGTGCTATAAATGTGCTTGAATTTGAATTCTAACTGGGAAATAATGCAAATATGAAGTATTTCATTTTACTAATCATAACTTCTTTTTGATGTGTTTATAAGTCTTCAAACATTCTTATCATGTCCAGATTTATATGACAGTATCACCAGTTTTGATGTGCTCTGGTACTTTTACACCCCACAGTAAGTTTTCTTTCAATGTCTGTTTTTACCTTTCAGGATGTCAGTCATCCTGTGTCGTCCACATCAGCCTCGTCAGGGTCATCTCCAGTTCAGAGTCCC
>JABJVR010000029.1:8745085-8760279 GCA_025773905.1 Chitala chitala
ACCCATGCCTCCTAGCGGGTGCAGGCTGAGGTCCCAGAGGAATGGTGAAGAAGGCCTCTTCCCAGCACTGAAGCCTCAGTCAGAACCCCCCCCCCCCACAGAGGGAGATCCATCCCAGCGCTCCCTCAGTCTGCCATGTCATATTCTGCCATTCTGCCCCCACCCCTGGATAAAAACAATGGCCAAGATGCCACTGATAGGGCCTGCAATCCTGATCCACTGGAGATATAATGCTGTTTGGTGTTGTGACTGAAAAATGCATGACTTTCTCTTACTTTGGAATGTTTTCTTTGTTGTAATTTTACATTCGTGTTTAAAATACCAAGTAGTCAATTTCAATTACTTCCTTCCTACCAAGCAGAAGGTTTGTCAACTGAAAAATTCAAATAGTCTAAATAAAGTCTATTTTATAGTGCAAAGTAACCCAGGAGTTAAACGTTTCACTCAAAAAAAAAAAACACATTACAGTGTGGGTTGTCATGGAAATACTAAAACAACTCTGACTAGTTCCATGAGGTGTTGGCTGTGCCCAGGCCATCATCTGAAAGGGTCTTTTTATTCATCATGTCCACGTCAACACTAGGCAGGAAAATGGTGGGGGTTTCAGTGGACAGCCCCCACCCCCAAAAGTAGAGCCTGGTAGGTCAGGTGTCTTCCTCTACAGCTCTAGTGGCCAGTAAACTAGCTCTGTCACAGCAAGGTACTCACGGGATGGGTAACCTAAAAGCCCTTGTGTATCAGGGCAGATTCCCAGCTGCAGTCCTGATGGTTCTGCAATCCTGTGTTAGTGTTTGTTGTAGCTCAGGTCTTGGTTAAATAGATCTTGCTAAGCTGTTCCAATGGACTCGTGACCATTTTACTTTTTTAAAAGTACAGTAAATTGCTGTGTTTTGATGGGTGTTGAGGTACTTGATGAAAAATAAAAGTGAAAGCCACAAATGTAAATATAATGTTAAACAAAGTATAGAAAAGCCATCCAAAATGAATCATAAATTCATAGTTTTAGGAATACACAAGTACAAGCGCCCCATTACCATTGTGCGAGCTGTAGCGTTAACGTTTGACCAAGTTGCTTAATTTGAACAGCTGTATTACGCTCTGTAACAGATGAACTTCATCTGTGAGCAGCTTTTGAGCTGACACAGACAGGTGTTGGGGTGAGATTTAGCCAGTCAGGAGCCAGAATAATCTGCCCCTCCTGTCAGTTAGAACGAGATGTGCTATGATTGACCTTTAACCAGAAGCTGCAGTGAACCAAGCGACTTGTTCTGGTCCATTAGGAACACGCCAGGCTTGAGGGTGTGGCAGAAGCTGTCTTAAATACAAAGACATTTCCTCGGCACAGGGGGAGGGCTCAGGTTCCACCTCACACTCAATGCTCCCCCTCTTTAAATTTTTTTTTGGGGGATAACATGGTAGGTTGGCAGCAGAGATGAAGAGGCAGTGCCTGTGGCCTCAGAAGTCAGCCGCTCACCTGCTCAGCACCTGGTGTTAAGTACTCACCTGCGGGGTGACTGAGGCTCCCTCGGGTCACACCAGCAGGCATTCACGGCCCTCCAAACAGGCTCCCCACCCTCCTCCCCTGGAACCTGTGTAAACCTGCTGGGACAGGTTCCCCTCGCACAGCAGATGTCAGGAACCTGATATCACCTCACCACCTCTTCACCTGGTTTATACGCAATGAAAAAAAGCCACCGTAAGCCCAGCCCCACTCCTATTCTGACAGTGCTCGTCGGTGGAAGCTGAAAAACAGCAAACTCCAGCAGCGGAGAGGCGCGCCATCCTTAGATGACACGCATGCTTTGTGAAGTGCCTCACTGGGGGAGAGCGAGGGGTAACTATGACCTAGTTAGGCAGCCTGGGAGCCATGCCGGTGTGCCATGGCCTTCCCGCCAGAACTGGGCCCGGTGCTGTGCCGGCGGGGCGCTCGCCAGATGACTTTGCCGTCACTGCTATAATGGACCGCCATCTGCTGTCTGCTACACACAAAGGCTGGCAGTGTGAGTGGCCCCAGTGCGCCGGAAAGAAGGGGGGGGGGCTGGAAGAGGAGGGGGGGCTGGCTTGCACCCTGCCACATGCTGACTCCACATTGTGTCCCCCCCCTGCTGTCCCACCCCCTCCACAGGAGAGGCTTGTCACAAACAGCAGCTACCTCTCCCTCAGTGTATGCCTTAACACAGGTCTCTGTACTGCCAACTGAGAGCCACTCCACAGGAACACTGACATGTTCATGGGGTTATGATATAACTCACCAACCCACCATCATTAATGAATTACATTCTAACCGCATTTTAAAATGTGATTACGTCATACTGGCGTTGATGTACACATTATTAGAAAGAAAGAAATAAAATACAGGAAAGGGCCCACTAAAAAACAAGCAGGAATTAAAGTCAGTGAGGTTTTAAGAAATCTGAAATAACTTGTACCATGCATTTAGGGAGGCCTTTAGCCAACAGAAGGCATATCGACATGACCCCCCCCCGCGCACCCCCTCTATTCAGGGCCAACTGAGTAAAGGGGCCTGCAAAGACCAACAAGCTTCAGGAACAATGGAGCCAAAAGGCATTATTCCACGGGCGAGTGGGCCTCATTATCCCCCCACAGATGACCTGTGGCGAGCCCCCTTGTTCGAGGGGACGCGTGCTGTCTTAAGAGCCCCGCCCCACCCCTTCCAGTCAGAGTAGTGCTTCATGGTCCCTATTTGCCCCCTACACCCATTTCCAATAAACACACCTGGCCTGCTGCCTCCGGCACCTGGCCTTCTTCTTCAGTGACCCTCCCACTCACAGGTGCTAATCCTCACCATGGAGCTAAAGACCAGAGAGCAGAGCCTCATGGAGCTCCATGTCACCTCCAAGTGTGCGTCTTCCCTTAGCCAGAGACAGGCCAAATACTGTCCTTGGTCTGAAAAGACCAATGCATACAAAATGGCAGTCATAACGGTAAACAAGTTCATCTGCAGTCATGTTCATAAACACCGTTAAAGGACGACAGCGGATGTGTGTACTGGATCTTCTATTTGCATGATACAAATGGTCACACAAACATCTGTAATGCTTATTGCATTTTATTTTCCATACAAGTACATGCATTACGATGGCAGTAGGCAAGAGTTCTATGGTAGAGGTGTATATGGAAAAAGCATGTTATCTGGTGAAAGAAAACCGTCAAACTTGAAATCAGATAAAATTGAAAGTGTTACATCTGTAAAAACAAAGCAAATTATGAAAGAAAAAGTTCAACATTGCCTTGTTTATGCATATGATATCTGCTACATGTACTTCACGTCCCTCAAAACCTAGGGTTAGGTGGAGCATTAGAAAGTAAAAAAAAAAAAAAAAAAAATCAAACAAAAACAAAGACAAACAATTCAGGATCTACAAACAAAAATTATATTAATCTTACATACATAAATCCAACAGAAAACATGAACAATCGATTTAGGTGTTACCCAATTTTACCCAATATCAACATGCAATGTTCTGACAAAAGTAACATTTACATGAACAGCAAAACAATACTGTACCCTAGCTGTAGTGCTCTGTAAAAACGTTATGCTTCCCTAATCTTTTCTCCCATTGCCCATAACTAGGTTCAAAGTCTGTGTTTAAAACCCTTATCAATGTCTGATAAGCCCAAATGCATTACTTCGTTGGACCAATTTGTTAAAAACAAGTAATTGTTGGACCAATTTAAAAAAAACACCCAACAGCTTGTTTAAGTTGATGGCCTGGATTCAAAGCATTTAAAACTATCTTAAAAATGTAGACATTGCCCAAAGAACCATGGCTTGTTGGAATGGGACTATACATATATATCTTTTAAGTTAAACTTACTTCACAGCCAGAAAAAATACACCCCTAGTGTCTACATCAGTCAGAGTGTTTCAGGGTATCTGCAGATCACAGCACCCTTTTGTGCAGGTGAGTGCAGAGAGGCAGCGTGCCGTATAACATGGAGCACGGGGGCCCTGACAGGCCTAATGTCCTCCGCCTCCCGCCAGTGTACAGCCTCTCCTCACTCCTCGGCTCACCTTTTTTCATCAGCAGCCAGCCCACCTGTCCTGCTCCCACACCTGCGAGCAGACAGCCAGAGCTGAGCCCGGACACCCCGACGATAACAAAGGTCCCGTCGCAAGGCCCGTCTTGCTCTCCTGACATGTCAGTGTTCGGGTCACACACATATGGTTAGGCCATCAACATGCGCAACCAGCTACATATAACACAACAAAAATGCTACATCCAAAGCTAATTAACTTCAAATAAAACATTTATGCAATAACTTCAAAAGTGCAATTTGCCTAGATTTAGACGGTAGAAGCAGAATGCTAATACCAATAAAGAAAATAAAACTGGCTTTTTTTTTTATCCAGCTTACAGGAATTTATGGAAAAATCCAAAAAAACAATGAAATTTGTACTCATTGTCAAGGCTGTCTGAATACTTGTGTTAGGTGATACAGTGAAGAATTATGTGAATTAAAACAACTTAAACATTAGGCCAAATAATTATATTTCCTTTAAACTGAAAAAGGAAGTCTTAACATTTTAGAAATAAATAAATGATTAAACTATTTAATAAATAGAACCTACCTCCCTACACAATCAAGAAAATGGGTTTGACCTAGAGGGCTGTTGAAGGAAGCTTTTCAAATGCAGGAATGTGAAGCACACACACACTTTGCATGAATGGACATTCTCTCAGCTCCAGCCATGATTCCTTCTCAGATCAGAGTGTGAAGTTGTCATGAACAGTGAACAACACCAAGTGTTCCTCACACCATCAGGGCCCATCCTCAACAGAACACAGTCCACAGAAAAAAAAAAAAACAACAAATCCAGAAGCAAGATATACATAAATAAAACATAAGCTTTAGAGTAGAAAATAAATAAAATTTAGAGGAAAAAAAAAGAAGTACCTTTCCAATTTACATCTTCTCTGCAGTTAACGTGCTGTACAATACATTCATTAAATGTCTCGCTGAGAGACTCCTGACTGAAACACTGTTTAGGAGCAAAGCCTTCATTTTTGAGTCCACACTGCCACCCTACAAGTGCTTTTCATCCAGCCTGGACACACCCTTGTTCCCTCCGTGGACCTTCGGTGCCAATAGTGCAATGCTAAGTGTGCTGTCCTGTCCTTAAGACTCCTCAAGGACTCCCCTTAGGATTCTGTTCACAAAGTCAACAGTTATACAGGAAGACATGCATGTGGAACAACCTGTTAGGCTAAAAACAGACGCGCTGACACCGACACGCATGTTTTGGAAAAGCAACTGCGGGGCCTTAACCCGTCGAGCTCCGTCCAAGCTCTTTCCTTCGAACAGGCAAAAATCGCACTGAGAACCTTAAAGTATTTGTCTTTGTGATGAATCAAAACACCTGTTAAACTGTAATAGTAACTACGCGAGAGGATAGATGTTTGCGTTGAAACTGAAATATATCGATTAAAAACTGAAATTACAAACTGTAATGCAAACGTGAAGGGATTTCTGTGGGACGGCCATGGCACCGGATGGCTTCTGATGATCGAACCTGTTCAAGTGCTTTAAAGTTACTTTGTTTTTCCTGTTTGACTTTTCTCAGTTGGCTTTTGACAATAAATGCAAAATCCAACTGGACGTTATAAAGAAGCTCAGATTTAGTCAAACTCTAAGGAATAAACGAACACTTCTGCCCTCTGCTTAAATGGTCTACAATCAGCTTTGGATAACGTGGGAGGGTGGAACAAAAAGCTACAAAAAAAACCCCACACTTTAGTTTAAGTACAAAAGATTGTCTATATATGTTAGGCTTGCTTGTTAGATGACAGTCGCGAGGTCAGCTTGATTGACGAGAGTAGAGGGGATGTCTGACCCCTTCAGAGGACCAAGGCCCTGGACGTGCATCCACTTGTGTATGCACTGAGATACTTCCTGGCTTGCTCTGTCATAATCAGCTGATCCTCTGTCTTCCCATAAACCACTGTCTCCCACTCACTGTTCACCTGCAGAGAAGGGCATTGATGTTCAAATTCTTCCCTACTTCTGGGAAACAAGTATATCAGAGATACTTCAAGGCACACACACACACACACACACAAATACATTTGCTTTAAATAGCTATTTTAACCAATCCCCACCAAATATTAATCAGACTGGCTGACACTTAATTAGAACAAAATACAACCTCCAAAGCAAACACAGAAACACAGACAAATACCTGTAAATACAAGAAAAACACAAAAGCAAAACCACAAGCAAGATACAAAAGTTACAAGCGTATCAATGGCAGACCCATTAACATTCAGAGGTACAGTCTGAAGATAAATATAAAATTACAATTTAAAAAGTATAAGTTTTCTTTAAATACGTCAACTTCCACACTAGCACAAACTGCATCCAAAAAAACCAAAATGCTAAGTATTAATGATAATAATGGCTATTTGTATTATTTACAGAAAAAGTGCTTTTTTAAATAAAGTTTTGTGGCAGACTTACATCAGCAGGGACTTCATATCTTGGTGTCCTGGCTGGAGCAGACATGTCCTTCTTGCTGGGGGGGCTGTAGGGATGTGTGGGAGTGCCAGAGCTCATCCCCCTTTCCTGGACACATAAGGAGTGTTCCACTCGCTCCTGCAGGGGTGTCATCAGCAGGGAGCTGGTCAGCAGGGCATCCCCTGGGGTCTGCGACTGAGTGGGGGTGGGGGGGTCAAGTGATCACACCCCTCTCCATTGGACACCCTACATTCATCCTCACATACAGTGCTGCCATTACACCTTTTCAAAGCAGATAAATTTGAGCTTAAACTGCTAACATTCTAGTCAAACCACACAACTGCCCCTCATAACGTCTGCCAATCTTCTGACACTATGACACTGTACATACTGCTAGCAATACCTGAAATCACCAGTTCATTCTTGAACAATAGACAATCTGCTCTAGCAGGAATGTTGCTCCAGGTACAGAACACCTAGCTGAGCACTGCTCACCTGCTCCTGTGAGAACAGCTCAATGTTGAGGCTGTCCTTCCCCCAGCAGTCCAGCACCAGGGACTTCCTCACTTTCCTGGCAGGGGAACCCACCTGGATACAGAAAAAGATGTAGGCTATGAGCCGCTGATCTGTCCTGTTAGATGTAGCGTTAAACGAGGCTTTTAGGACATTCATCAAAAGCAAACAAGTATCACCAAAAAAAATCAAAAAGGTACAAAAAAAAAATCAGATCTTAGGTGCTTTCTGGTTGAAGAAAGTATGGAGAAACCAACCTCCTGTTTCCAGGTTCGAAATTCTGGCTGTATGTCGCTTCGTGTGAATATGTCTGTCCCAGTTTCCTCTTTCAGCACCTCCCTGATATCCTCCTCCAGGTAGGCCAAGGGTTGGGGCTGAACCCAAAAGACAGCAGCAAACAACGACCAGTCAGGAAGATGATCAAGAGCAACACCAGAGGGGTAAAACATGGCACAACTGGCACTCTCAGAGGGAAATAAACAAGACAAACAAACCGTGAGTCCATAGAAGCAGTACAAATAGTCAGGACAATACAAAGGAAGAGGGAAAACCCTCAGGCCTAATGTTGACCTCTCCCAAACAGTTCTCTTATTGTGCTGCCAAATCATGTGAAAAATGTATAACCCCTATTTAGTTACGTACCACCATTTTTAAGGGCCCATACATCTTCTCCTGAGCTGCCATGGCATTTTTAAATGGGGTTGGAGTCCGTGGGGTCAGGCCTAAAATAGATTTTCTAATTTTTGGGGTCCTGAACCTGAGCAAGGGAGAAATTTGAGAAGTTTGGTAAAGTGCTTGAGCCAAAGAGTACCCTGTGAAGCTGGGGGATTTTGTTTGTTTCTTACCCAGCATTCTCTTTTTGGTGTTTGGGCGTCATCTCTTTCTGCACAGGGGTGCTGAGGAGACATTTCTGCCCACAGACTGGTGTTGATGTGAGCGCCGGGATCTCCAGGTTCAAGTGCTCATTCCCAGATATGTTAAAGAACTGAGGACAATGAGTTCAGGCATAATTATAAACATTCATGTTAAAGATCTTGTACTTTATTTTTGTACTTTAAAGGTCGTGTACTATTATTAATTGTAAGTCACTTTGGACAAAGGCATCTGGTAAATGAATAAAATGTAAAATGTAAATGCAAGATCTAAAAATGCACTGCTCACAAAATACGCTGTGAAATTAGGATGGCTGAAGGATTTCCAGAGAAGAACCACAATACCTGAGAAGGAGAGAATGGCAGTGACTTCACAGGGGTGTTCCTGGGAGACGTAGTACTGGTGTCGAGGAAGGAAACGCTGTTGCTCTCAGCAGAAGGGGAGTGGTCCCTCCTGTCCTGTTTTCTCCTCCTCAGAATGGACGGTGGCGTGCTGAACTTGGCGATGATGGGCGAGGTCCCGTCCCTGACCTGGTTGGGGCTGCCACAGCTGTGGCCTGGGTTGGACATGCTGGCGTTGTCACTGAAATGGTATTCGATCGCATCAGATGTCCCCTCCTGGGCTCTGGGGAGGTCCAGTTGCATGTCTGATGAGACGTCAGCCAGGCTGAAACTGGCCACGTCGCTCCATGCCCCTGGGTCCTGAGGGGGTAAGCAAAGGTCGAGTTAAAATTATTCTAAATGCAAATTGACTAAGGGACAAGCAGACAAAGGGACAGACTTTCCACCAGGCTGACAGGTAGACCTGCTCACCGAGTCAATGAGCTCTAGAGTCTCAGCAAACTCCGGAATGGTCTGCAGGGAGGAGAGCACAGCGCTGGCTTCCACAGCCAGGAACCTGCTGGGGGACGAGTCGACAGGCACCATGGAGCCCCTGCTCTGCTCTGACCGGCACAGATCCACGCTCGTCTCACTCGTGCTGTCCTTCACGTTCTCCAACCAGCTGCAGAACCGGTCCGAGTGCTGTAGAGGCATGTGCCAGAATGGGTCAAGGTGCGCAGCTGGAGCTCTGGTGCATCACAGCAGGGGATGGTGTCACAGGTGGGGACACCAGCCAGTCCGGCATCCTCACCCGACACCTTGAGCCCAGAAACAAGCACAGTCTCCAGGTGTTACCGTGGGCAACCAGTGACCTACCGCATTGGTGAAAGCAACGCTGGTCAAACTCAGCAGCATTATCAGTCGGTAGCCTACATGTCCCTCTGCTTCCCATAGAGTTTTAACAATTAACTTACTGAAAGCCTCAGTAATGGGAACTGGCAAAAGTTAAAAAGGCATGGGACAGGAAGGCGGGGGCGAAAATCCAGTTCTAAAGGTAAGGTCAATTTTCTAGTGATGAGATACGAATTGTTAGGAAACGCAGAGGATTAGAACCATTCACATACCCTACTTTTAAACAAGCCACACACAGGTCGTGCACTAACACTACTGCAACTACACTAGGGGGAGGGAGGGAGGGGGCAGGGGTCGTACAGGGGCGACGACAACCGAGTGGCACGCGCAGCGAAGCGGCAATGTGCGAGGGACACTACCAAGCAGGGCGGCTAGAGCGTACTACGCACGCACACACAGCGCGTCCTTACACGTGGGGCAGACTGTCTTCTGACTTCGCTCTCAGCTGACATAAGCAGCAACTCGAGCTCTTTAATTCTCTGCTCTTTGTCAGGGTCATCTTGGCACAGCTGCTGGAACAAACAGGCAAGGAAGGAACAGAGCCAGGTAGGTAGGTAGGAGGAGAGACATCCCGTTTACTGAAGTGGTTTACTGCACATCCTTAGTTTAACTCAAGCTGTCAGAGGGGCAAAAACAGGAAAGAATGCTAATTTCTACCGTTTCCCAAACAATTCTTGGTATTAGATGCGAGTCTTCATAATGCGTTTGGCTAGCTGTGTACATTTGTTTGTACAGAACACGAAGTGATGGAGTCAGAGGGCATGTTAAACGCTCAACAGTAGTTGCACAGAATTTGGCTGAAATTTTATATTAACGCAACTGAATAGCAAATATTTATCAGGAATATTAATAGCTCAGACTTCCTGAACAGGAAGGAGAAAATTGTTACTGAGCAAATGAATGTACAATGGCTTTTGCTTTGATGCACCACTGAAAACTTGAGTCAAGGCCAAAAAAACAGCAGAAGACGATTACAGCCAAGAGAAAGGCAATACACAAAGGAGAAGGTGCAAATGGGCGAGCGATCCGCAAGCCAAATAAGATCGCTTTCGAACAAGGACTAAGTCGACAGGCAAGAGTGGAGAGCAACACTCACAGAATACTAAAGACAGCAGAAGAAGGCTTATGGAGGTGGTGGAGGCTGTGTGGCGTGGAGGAGGATGGGGACACTCACAGAGGCAAATGCAGGGTCGTCCAGGACACTGTCTGCACACCGCCTGTCAGTGGTCACCTGTGCAGGAAAGGTCATGAGCAGCTGGCTCTGTCCTCCTGCGAGCTCCACGGAGCAGTCGGACTTGAGCTGCCTCCGGACGAGCTGCTTGGGCTTGCAGGAGCTGGAGCTGGAGCCATCCTGGAGGTAGCCCTCGTGCTCCACCTTCCGCCGCATCGTGGAGTTCCAGTGGTTCTTGATGGAGTTGTCGGTCCTGAGAAGCACACGAGACTCACGCGTTGTTCGGTGCACGTTTTTACAGTGTAGGTGGGCTCCAATGTAACGCTGCGCGTCTGTACCTGCCAGGCAGCAGTTTGGAGATCTCGGCCCAGCGGTTGCCCAGGCGCTTGTGGGCCTCGTAAATGATGCGGTCCTCCTCCTCTGTCCAGGAGGACTTCTTCACCTCGGGGTTAAGGTGGTTGTGCCAGCGCTCGCGGCACTGTTTGCCAATGCGTCCCTGCAGATGCTTGGCAATCACTGACCACCGCTTGGGGCCATACTTGTGTACCAACTCAATCACCTGCACACAACAAAGGGGGGGCGGGAGGTTTCTAAGACACAATAGAGACTTGCTAAACATCATGGTGAGGCTCACCGACTTAAGTAAGCCTGTACTGAAGCTGTAAGCCTGGCTGCACATAATCAAAACAAACCAGGCTTCTTCTCATCAGATACTGTAAACACAACAGCTGTAAAGAGAAGCCACTTCCCGAGGTGACGTGTCATGTACTTTCAACTGATAAAAGGAGAACAAAGTGATGCACACACAGCAGCTTGTGAGCTCATAAAGTAGCTTGTTGAAGCGAGACTCATTCTTAGAATTCCTGCCCTGGGTGCGTAATGCGGCTCGTGTGGAAGGAATGCATTGTTCGCATCTCGCATCGTGTCGAGGAAAGGCTCCCACCACCCACTGCTGTCCCCACTGAAGGATGGAGGGTTGTGGTGGGCACCAGGGAGCTCCAATCTCCAACCCAGGCTGGAGAATGCAGGCGGGAGCCTGGGAGCCTAGGCATGCAGCTGAGACCTCTACGCCAAGCGCTAACACTCAAGGACACCATGTCACACATGGCATACACTGAATACACAGCCTTAGTGTTGGCACCCATTCTCATAGCACACGTAGCATACTATGCCTGAACACTGAATATACAGCCTTAGCATTGGCACCCATTCTCATAGCACATGTAGCATACTATGCCTGAGCACTGAATACACAGCCTTAGCATTCATTCTCATAGCACACGTAGCATACTATGTTTGAACACTGAAAACACAGCCTTAGCATTGGCACCCATTCTCATAGCACATGTAGCATACTATGCCTGAACATGGAGTACACAGCTTTAAAATTAGCACCCCTTCTCATCACAGACATGGCATACTACACGAGTGAATACTTGATTTGGCAGTTGTTAGTTGTGAAGCTGCATGTTAAAGATGACAAGATGGCCACTAACAGTGATGGTGATATGATAATGTACATGGTCTCAATGGTGCCTACCCCCCACCACCTCCACCTGGGCCAGGACCCACCCAGATCTCCTTACCCTCTGATCCTCCTCTTTTGTCCAGGGCCCTTTCACCAGCTCCGGGTTGAGCACCTTCTGCCAGCGGTGCTGACACTGGCCATCTGTTCTTTTCTGTCGCAGTGCCACACACACGGACACAAGGGCACGCACACACACAAAGAAAAAAGAAAAACCACATCTCAAAACCTGTAGCTATGTCACACACATTGTCACGTGTCTCCTGATATCACAGCTCTGACAAAAGGCAAGGTAAGAAACATCAATTTATTGCTGTGTAAAAAGTACTAAGTTGTGGGATGCAAGTGTTGTTCATTAACTATTGTTAGAAATTATTCCAGTGAGTAAGGACGTCAACAGGAAAAAAACACTTTCTGAATCCTACCTGACTAATTTAACATCACAACTTTTAAAAGGCAGATAAAATATAAGTAATGTATAACACACATTTATCTCCGCATTATTTACAATCAATGCCTGGCTCGAGTAAAATAAAATACTTACTGGAAAGTAATTTGCAATCAGTCTCCAAGCATCAGTTCCATACTGCTCCACCAATTTTTTGAGCTTCTCATCCTTCAGGCAGAAAGGATAAAATAAACTCATTCAAAGCTTGGCGCTCATGAGTGAGCAAAACAAACATGTCCCTCTGAGTGCTGAAACAGGGCCCTCAAAACGCAGGCAGCTACAGTCCCAGGAGGCCCCGGTTTCCCAAACAGGGGTGCCATGGTGGATGTGGGGGGGGCGGGGGGGCACAAAGGAAAGGATTCAGGACGAAACTCCACCAAACTCTTAATGCAAATGAGCAAGGCATCTGTAGTCCAGCAGGCTTTGTGTTCTGGCTGTACAATACCCATCAAATTGAGAGAAATACACTTGAGCCATTATTAAATTCCTACTGAAGGGGGCCAATGCTTCATAATAAAAGTAATAATAATAATAAAGCAAGAAAACAGGAAAAAAAAAACAGCATGGCAGAAACACAAACCTCATCCCGGGACCACTTGACTTTGCATAAGAGCTTTTTGGAGTTTCGGAGCTCCCTGCCGCTGACATCTGTGGGAAGCGTGTCTCCATCCTCATCCTCACTGCTGGAGGCAGAAAGGGAGTGAAAGTCAGGACAGCGGTCACAACCGTACACAACACAACAATCCAGCAATCACCCTATAAGGAAGGGAAATAGGTTCTATAGCCATGTACGTTGGTTGCATATAAGGAATTTGTTCTCTGCATTTAGCCCATTCCCTGGAGGCAGCAGGAAGCCATTTTCAGTGCCCAGGGAGCTATCACAGAGTGCCTTGCTCAGGGACACATCTGATGGCTGCCCCGGGAACCGGGAGAGTTCTGCACCCCAGCCTGACACCCTACCGTCTGAGCCACCAGGCTGCATTAAAGTGTAGCTACTTTAAATCGACACTTCCCAAAAATACCTTGTTGCCTGGCAACAGCACCCCACCCTTGCATAATGCCAGGCTAATCTATTTCAGCAAGAAAAGGAAAAAAAGGTTGAATGTGAAAGAAATAAGTTACCTAGGACTGGCAAAGAGAATGTCCACACCTCAATGAATGCAGAGTCAATGCAACTACCATTAGCTAAGAAGATAAAAGCATCAGTGCACTGTGTTGAAGCTTCAAGCTTTACTTTGCCCTGGAACAAGTTTCTTGTGCCACAGTGAAAGTCACCATGAAAGCCAGGGAGAAAGGAAGGAGTGGGGAAAAGGGTACCTGTGCACTGCACTGCACTGGTCACAGCTTTGCTAGCTGCAATCAGTCCCCTCAGCTGCCAGGAAAGCCAGACAGTGGAGATTTTACAACAGGTCAAAGGTAAACATGGACTCAGTGAATACAGTGTGTTCTATTGTCACACGCCAAAAGAAATCAGCAGTCGATATGAAAGCAAGACCTCCCTCAGCTTTTGGATATTTCAGGAATCGGATGAAAAAGCTACTTCAGTCCTGAAATACATGGCACTGATTGGGTTTCAGGATAAACAC
Source organism: Chitala chitala (assembly GCA_025773905.1). Lineage (NCBI taxonomy): Eukaryota > Metazoa > Chordata > Actinopteri > Osteoglossiformes > Notopteridae > Chitala > Chitala chitala. Next base: position 8,758,911 of record JABJVR010000029.1, read on the forward strand.
CCTCTACAAAGGTGTGTGTTTAATATGCCAAAAGCAAGCTAATTACTGTAAGAAAACTTGGTGAGGTCTTACAGATCCAGAATCTGAGCCAAGACGTCGAATTAGTAGTCCAGCCTATATCTTGGCTGCAAAAATAATTTCCTCATTTAATTTCCCATGACACTGTAACGGATATGATTTTCTACACAGGCAGAGCCTCAGGGGATAGGAACCTCCTAGCAGCAGCAAATACAGCACTGCCAGGAAGTGTCATCCTAAAGGCTGGCAGACATGTGGATGCTGGTTGACCCCACTTCTATAAGGGACAATTCACTGCACCTTGACCACAAACAATCTTTTTGAATCAAACTGGAGCTCTGATTGGTGTCTCACTGCCCAGTGGAATGCATACTCTCAAACCGTGCCTGGAAATACTGACCTACCTAAGTCATATCCTGCTTGCATGTCCTTTTCTTGGTTTTCCTCTCTCCCTTCCACAATCTGGACTAACTCCAGGGCTAAACAGTTTAAAGCTGTTTAGGCCTGTAGCTAATCTGTGAGCCTCTGAGTCTGGACTTCTTCCTCCAACATGACATCATCATATATCGCTTATGACAGTCTAGTATTTTCTGCTTGGAAAAAACTATTACAGCCCTTTTTAAGTCATTCATTCATCCTCTTTCACCATTTCGGACCCTCTAATTAGTCAATAATTATTATTAGTACACTCAACAAAGAACTGTGACCCTTGCACAGTAGCTACACTTATTGTACAGTACTGCATACTTGTGCAGTCTTCAAGAATGCAGTTAACATTATGTACAGACATGCTGTGGCTGCACAAATGTCAAACACACACCTTGCCTTCTAGACATTTCAGATGCTTAATCTGTTCCTAGAGTTAAACTGACATCCATACTTGTTAAAGAACAACTCAGAGCTCTTTTAAATTACAGAATAAAGGTAAAGTACAAACCATGAATACAAGTTCACACCTAAAAAAAGTGAACTTGGGCAAAAATATAATGTTTAAGGTAATATACCTTATTACAATATATTTTCTCAACATTTAAAATTTATTTTACAAAATCAAAACTACTGACTAATGCATAGGTGTAGGTTTGCAGAATGAGGGGGACACATTCACTCATGTTTGGACAGAAGCAAACTGTCCTTCCCAACCTCCATGCATGCAGGTTACTTTAATCATATAATAGATAGGATGTAAGTAATGTGCACCCAAAGATGAAATGAAACCTACACTAAGTTTCATTGTAATGCAACTACAATACTATACTACAGTACTATGTTTTCATCGGGGGGGGGGGGGGGGGGGGGGGGGGGGGGGGGGGGGGGGGGGGGGGGGGGGGGGGGGGGGGGGGGGGGGGGG
>JABJVR010000029.1:8760379-8785288 GCA_025773905.1 Chitala chitala
TTTTTTTCTTTGTACCCCCCCCCCCCCACCTCCCGTCAGTTCAAGGGACAGGTTTTATTCACTTAACAAAACAGCCATGCAGAATAGCTGTTGATTGTAGGAGAGTCGGTTCTGCCAGATAAAACATTGCTGTTGTATGCAAGTAAGAGTGAGCCAAAATGTGTTGCTAAAAGTACAGAGAAGAGTTGAGGTAGAGCAGTTGCATACTGAGCATTGGCCCTTTGGTTTGCAACATTCCCTCCTCCTAGAGAGCATCTCTGCTCTGTGCTTCACACAATGCTGCTGTCTTTGGGGTTTAGCTTCATGCTGCCAGCTTCACATCTTTATAAATTTAGTGTTTCCATTCACAGTTCCCTCCCCATATATTTTCAGAGTGAAGTCAAAACGCACAACTTCTTTTCCTCTATCAACTGGGATGACCTTGAACAGAAAAAGATTCGACCACCATTTAATCCTAACGTGGTATGTTTGTAAAACTCCCCCCCCACCCCCCGCATGTACGAAACTATCGTCAACAAAAACATTTCTTGTAGAAAGCTAGACTATGGTTTGTTTTTAAACTTAACTGTGTAATTTTTTTCCACTTGCAGAATTCTCCTTATGATATTACCAACTTTGACACAGAATTCACAGATGAATCTGTTCCAAACTCTATTTGCTACTCTGCCGAGTGTCCCATCGTCAATGCCAGTGTTATGGAGGCAGATGATGCATTCCAGGGATTTTCCTATGCCCCGCCTTCTGATGACTCCTTCCTGTAAAAGTGACCAATGAACACAGCTTCTCTTTCCACTCCTCACTTTGATTCTTTTCTGTTAATTAACCAGTGGAGAGAGCTGCTTCTAATACTTGTTAAAAATGGGAGTGAAACAATCTCATTTGAGTTTCAAAGAGCTTGTATAAATTGCCTTAATGTAAATGAATAACAAGGGACAATTTCTCTCCTCCAACTAAAAACCAAATCCTGTATGAAGCGTTTCTGTCTTCATGGCTCTGGGCAGCTGCCTCTGTTAGAGGATTTCCCTCCCCCATTTATTAATGATTTATTTTATTTTTTTTTTTTTTTGTATCTGACCCTTTGTGTTTATGCCAAATGTATTTAGTTAGAAGAAACATTTACTGTAAAGAGAAGTTAAGGATTTATATATACACTAGCACTTATGAAAAATAAAGTTGTGTAAGAATTATTTTTTTTGTGGTTTTGTAAACTCAGTACAGTTTTTCTCTCTTCCAAAGACACAAATTTGTATGTTCTTTTTTGCTGATGAATCATTATAAAGGTGTGGCAAATCCTCATTTTTGTTACCCCCCCCCAGTGGAAAATTAAATGAACATGTAGAAATTGAGAAAACGCACAATTCGGCATGATGTGCTCAGTGTGTAGGTTAGCTAAAGACACTTGCGTGGCTAACAGCATCGTGTATATATGCAGTGTATATAAAGCAGACGTTTAATGTACTTTAAAGGAATCTGATCCAAATTTTGAGACTAACTTTGAACAAAATTTGCATTTATTTCTTGTGTGAATTTTGTTTATAGCAACTTTCAAAGTGAAATGCGCAAAGACACATGCTGTATCTAAGATTTTCTGGTAACCTAATAAAAAAAAAAAAAATTAACTATTTAAAGAAATGCATTCAAAATATATACATTTTGGCTGCTTATAAGTGCCTTAGATATACACCAAGGAATGAGAACTGTGGAATTTGACAATCCCTTTATTGCTATAGCCCCATTTTGGTAAATCTACCACATTCTTGTGACAATTGTTAACAGGGTAGCCCACCTTGGCTTTTCAGTCATATCTTTTAGAGTATCATATCCAACATTACTAGTGTAAGGAACACATGTAGCAGTTGACGTATTATAATGGGGTATTATTAGCAGTATTATAATGATACTGCTGGTGTTGTCGTGTTTGACCTACTACATCTTGTTCGAGATGATTATGCTCCTTCTGAAAATCAACTTTTTTTTTTTTTTTTTGGTGCGCTGGGCAATTAACAGTTACTCATCGAGTACTTAATCATTTGTGTTTTCTGCATACCAGGATTTATTAATGGCTGTTACTGACCAGCTGTCCTTTCATTACTACCTTGCAAAATGTGTGTGATTTTCAGATTAAGGCTAGAATATAAATTCATACATCTGATATGGTCACATTGTAGATTAACAAAAAAACCGCTGTTTACACATTTTATGTATGATGTTCTCATGTACTGTACAATAAATAATTTGGAGTGAGTGATGGTCTTGTGTCTTTAACATTCAGAATGGGAAGAAATTTCTGCTTATCAGTCTTTTATTGTGTAAAACTTTCTTCTGTTTAATGTACACAATTTTTTTTCTTATAAATCATCTTGATGGCTTACTTTGTACCTCTGAGCTGGTTTTGCATGTTTTTTTAATGTTTTAAGGGAGTGGGTCCTGATTAGTCTTCTCTTTGTGAAGTATGCAGGATTTAATTCAAAAGAATGACGTGCAGACTATATCATTTGGATTTTCTGTCTTTCGGTGGTAGATTTTTGTCTCTTCTGCATGTGATTCTTTGCTTCAGGGCTGCACTGATCACTGTAGAGTGTTTAGTAAATGTAAACATGCCCTTTTTGCTCATTGTCCAAATATGTAGAGACTGTATGGCTTGTTCTATGTAACAAACATTTGGGAAAGTAGTTTGTAATGGGCGCTTACACTTATTAAACAGGCAGCATCTGATCCACTGGAGAGTGCGGCCTGTCCAGCTGTAAGCCCTGCAGTTTGTCCATCCACCTTTGAAGCGGTCATGGTTATGCTGAAGGTCATATGTGCCTCTTTCCCACCAGGCCCTGGGTGTCTGCATGGGCCCCCGCAGCTGTTCCGCTCATGATGCTTTTCCATTGAACAGGGGCGGCTCAGGAAAAGTGTTGCTTAAGTGGGTGATTCAAAGTTACATGCATAACCTGCAACAAAAATCAACTGCAGCATGCGTGTATGCAATAGTCTGTTCAGTTCATGTAATGGCATGCATGTTGTTTTGTCCCTCACAGCAGGTGACTCTCACTGTAGCGTTTTCATAGCCACTGCACCCGTACCTCATTGTACCAGTTGTGCGGTTACATTGCAAATAATTTAGATGCATATACAAATTTAAAGGACTTTAATAAAGTATGAATGTAATATTGTAATGGGCAGCAGATAACTCAGTTGAATAATATCACCATCCACTTTCCTTCCCTCCCACTCCACCTGCCACCCCATATTCTTGCACGCTCCTAATAAAACACACCAAACACATGGTTTCCATCTAGACTTTTACACAAAAGTCCAAATCCACACCATCAAAATGTGAAAATTAAACATGGTGCCAATCATTTTACGTGAGGTACTCGAGCAGGGTTGTGTGCAGAGCTTGGCACGCTTTGGTCTTAATCCTGTGCTCTTTAGTTAATATTAGCTGATACATTATGAATTGATAAGCTGAAATACACCCTGTGGTTTGTTTTCTGCATACCAGCCATTGTATAGTCCAAGGGTAAAGGACTTTTTAACCTTATTCAGTCTTTCAATCTTGTGCAACGTGTATGCATTGTAACTCATACACGGACACACTCTTGACCTCATCTGATCATTTGGTTTGCTTGTATATGATGTTCAAATTTCTGATGCATAGTTTTCTGATCACTGTTCTGTTGTATTTGATGTTACTGGCAACTCCCAGGTTGGTAGACCTCACATTCCAGCTCGTCTGTCTCACATAGTCACTCCGGACACCACCAAACAATTCTCTGCTGCCTACTTGGAAACACCACAGACCAAAAGTGTTATATAGGACAATCAACGGTGTTATTAATCCCATGACTCCTCATGCTTCATAAGACCCCCACCAACTGTGAGAAATTTCTCAGACCTTTTACAGATAAGATTACTGACATCAAAATACGCATTACTCCCCCCTGCCCATGATCTCTCTGTCACTCTGTTCAACTGTTCTGTGTGAGTTTGAACCTGTGCAAAACTATTGATCACCTGAAACCAACAAATTGCCCTCTACCACCTTTTCAAAGAGGTTCTAGATACAACAGCATGGAGTATCTTGACCATAATAAACTGTTGTCTTGAGACGAATGTTGTCCCTGCATCCTTTCAGCATGCAGTGGTGCAGCCTCTTTTAAAAAAGCCAAATTTGGACCTCACTGGTCTTTCCAGTTTCAGGCCAATATCAAAACTACCACCTCTGTCAAAAGTATTAGTGAAAGTTGTTCTCTCTCAGCTGCAGACCTTCCTCAGTGAGAACGCCATTTTTGAGGTGTCTCAGTCTGGTTTTAAAGCACATCACAGTACAAAAAAAGCACTTCGAAAAGTTCTTAATATTCCCTTATTAACAGCTGACTCTGGGGATTCTGCCATTTTGGTACTCCTAGACCTTAGTGCAGCCTTTGACACAGTGGATTTTTTTATTTTTTTATCCCACCATATTATTTTTTATTATTTTTTTATCCCACCTCAAAAATGCCTGTGGTAGTTGGTGATTATCCTTTGTCTGTCTGATAGGACCTTCTCAGTCAGCTTTGGTCCACTCTCCTCGTCACAGGCTCCCCTCACTTGTGGGGTACCACAAGGGTCCATTCTTGCCCCCATTCTCTTTTCCTTATATATGCTGCCACTGGAATCCATCCTGAGCAAGCATGGCATCTTCTTTTACTGTTATGCTGATGATACATGGATTTTGCTTGCCCTTAAATAAACACGGTGCCAACAATTCCATTAGGAATCTACTGGCCTGTTTAGATGACACAAAAGCCTGGATTCTCCTCTGATTTTCTGAAATAAAATGAAAACAAAACCGAGATCATGATTTTTGAGCAAACCAACCAGCTAGACCTCGTTAGTGACTGCTGCTTTAATACCCTTCTGTAAACCCCACACAAGGAATTTAGCGGTGATATTTGACAATTACCTTAAATTTAATGAACAGATAAATTCAGTTGTCAAATTGTGCTTCTTTCAGTTGCAAATTCTAAGGTTAAGTCCTTTTTATCCTTTGCAAACTTTGAAAAAGTGATCCATGCCTTAAGTTCTTCTCACCGTGATTGCTGCAATTCTTTGTATGCATGAATCAAAAAGTCCTCACTTTCACAAGTTCTCACTTTCCCGCCTGCAGCTGGTCCAAAATGCTGTGGCTAGACTTCTGATGGGCACTCGCAAACACGACCACATCTCCCCTATCCTTAAATCTCTTCACTGGCTCCTGGTTCAATTTATGATTGATTCCATAATTTCAGTGCTTGCTCTTAAGTCTCTTCTTGGCTTGGTGCTATTATACCTTTCAGAACTTTACATCCTCACACTCCCTGCAGGACACTCAGATCATCCGACCAGCTGCTCTTGTCCCAGGTCGAGACTGAAGGTAAAAGATGATTGTGCTATTATGGTTTTTGCACGAAAGCTCAGGAACAATTTACACCCCCTGTATATCAGGGCTGCCTCTACATTAGACATTTTTGAGTCCAGTCTTAAAATCCATTTTTTCTCCCTGGCTTTCTCTTCTAGCTGAGTCATCCTATGTCACTTTATTTTACATTTCATTCTACCTCATTTTTACTTTTTAATTAGTTAAAATCTTCATACTTGCTTTAATCTGCACCGTGTCTTGTGATTCTGTTATTTGTGTATGTTTGTTGATGTAATACCGTACAACGCTTTGGCCAGCTCCAGATGTTCTTAAACATGCTTTAAATAAACGTGACTTGACTTGACATGACTAGAATCAAATCAAATCTTTGTTCTGTCCAAACGGATAAATCTTGGATCTGTAATATCTCTAAGTTTATCTTCATCTGTGCGTATGTCATCGTGTTGCTCACACTAGTCATCATTTACTTGCTCAGCAGATGCCGAGTGCTAGTCAGCAACACCATAAGATGATGCTATAAGGTGTTAACTGCAAACATCTTAGTCCACCCACAAACATGTCTGCCTCAGCCATTACCTGTTGCCCCTCAGAAACACACATTAAATAAGATAAGACTCCCAAGGGCTACTACACAAAGCGTGTGTTTCCAGAGAAATGTTTCAGTCGCAGTGACTGATAGAGACCCTGGAATGGGCAAACATCTGGATAGAGTTAGTACTGTTGAATTTTGTTCATTGGGTCTCCTGCTGTTGGTTCCAAAACAAAAAGGCCGCTTGTGGAGATGACCCACATGACTGCTGCAGAAAGAGCAGGGTCCTCTCCTTCTCAGCTCGCTCAGCTATCAATCAGTAACTCCATTTAGGCGAGCGGAGGTGGAGCCAGAATTTTTGTAGTGGGGTGGTTAAGTTACACCCAATGATTTTGTTGGGGCGTAAGTGGGGTGGCACAGGAGGTCACCAAGCCTCTGACCAGCCCTTGGCACTGCCACTGAAGGAGAGTACGCAGCAGCCTGTCAAACAAAAACGCTTATCTGCATTTTCCACGTCTTAACTGTTTGGTTGATCTGGGCCTGCTTTTTAATTTATTTACTGTATCCTCCTTATTTAATCTCTCAGATGGATCAGTTATTACTGGCGACTGAAGTTTTAAAAGATGCTTACTAAGCCTTTGTCAAACATAAATATGCTTGACTGGGCTTTAGTGCTCCTGTTAAGCATTTGAGAACAGGTAATCTATTGCTTTGTAATCTAACACGCTGGGCGGCTTTAAACTCGTAAAAACCTGAGTGAGTGAGCTCATCTCAGCCAGCCTCCCAGTCCTCATTCCATCACTAATAACATTCTTCTCTCATTGCTCTTGGGAGACTAACCTTTCTGGGCACCAGCATTAGCATATTCTGTTGACCTAGTACCTGAGAGGAATTTAATGTCCATGTCTCCAGTTACTACGAATACGTTAATAAATGTAGGGACCTCTCACTGAAAGCTGGCACACACAGTGAAGTCTTTATTCACGGACTGCAACTTCTTCTACCGACTGCCTTGGTAGGTGGGTGTATATCTTAAGTAAGCAGCCAAGAGCAGCCTCACAATGTTATTATTTGTTCTGCAAACCTCTGGGAGACTCAGCAAACACTGCAGTACGTACTGCTGGAGATGTAAGGATGTGTGCCCCTGGTGGCCATATGAGGGAAATTCAGATGCCTGTACTTCACAATGAACGGCAGTGGAATGTGTTTAATCCTGATGACAGTTTCCTTAGCATTATGTGACTTCTTAGTTTAGCATGTTTACCTTTCTCAAAGGTGACACTGTGCTTTAGTGCCATTATGGACGCCTCTAAAAAACAAAGGGGTGAGGCCTATACCCATTCCCAGGTTAGGTAATTGCAGATGCATCAGCAATTTTGGGCTTTGACAGTTCAGAGAAGTTTGAAAAAATGCAAATAGCCTGCTTTAAAATGATCTGTGCTGCACTGAAATGAGCATGTGGTCACTGGGTGTTGTCAGCTGTGTGCTGTCCCAGGCAGGTTCTACAGAAGGGGTCAGCTTGCCTGCTTCAGCTGCTTCACCTGTATTTTATCTCACCACCCCAACAGTGTCCACTATGGCAGAAGAAGGATGTAAACTATGCAAAATAGACATTTGTAAAATACTATACCAGTGTCCAAAGGTTTTCTGGAAGAAGCTGTATTCTGTCACTTTTGACAGAATGTCATCTATGCAACTGTTAATAGCACAACTTTAGTAAGAATCCCAGTTTTCAATGTTCAAAACATCACTAAACATGCATCAATACAATCATTTATTAGCTTTTGTTTCAGGGTTTTGTATTCTAGACAATAGAAATTGAAAGACTAATCAAACTTTGTAACTTTGTAACTTCTGTAACACAACACTTGGGTTGTTTTTACTAAATACAAAAATCATGGACAATGTTCTTACTATTTTCATTTCAAACATTTCAAATAAACAAACCTGTAAAACGTCTGGATTTCGAGTACGAACTCAGGTCAGGCAACCATTTTACTCTCTCACCAGGAAGTTGTTTGTGGTTGCCTAAAAAGACAATGGAAAGTTTCCTTCCACCTCTATTTCACTGGAGCCTTTGGAATTTAGCAGTAATCTCCTGGAATTGTGAAGATTCCCTCAATGGGGGAAAGTGCATAGCCTGTTTCCTCTCACTGTAGGAAATGTGCTCATGTACTGCCAACATCTCAGCCTTCTGACTTGGAATGCACTTCTACAGGCTGGCCATCCGCCTTGAGGGTCCCACACTAATGTGGCCAGTCTGCTCTTTAAGCACAACCTCCCGGATGTGGACCACAATTACAGCTCGGAGTCAGAGTCCATTTTCCAACTCGGAAGAAATATGATCGCTTATGTGCTGTATAAATAGCTCAATGCACAGGACACAAGGTCAAAGAGAAAATTGCTCTGTTCTTGTGTGTGGTAAAAACATTATTTAATGACCCAGCTCATTGATATGCAGCCAATTTTCTTATTGTGAGGTCCTTATATGGTTTATTCTTCATAGTTCTCAGTCACTGGAACTAGAAGATAAAATGTAGGTACTTCATGTTCTCTGCTGAAATATGTGTAATGGTAATGCACACAACAGTTGATATAACCAAGCCGTTAGTTTCCTTTGCAAAAGATAATTGTGTATCCTAAATTCACAGACTTCCGTTTGACTTTCTATCTCCACAAGGGGGCAGACTGTTACCACTTATGCAAAGAATGGCAAGCAAAATGCGATACATCGAAAGCTGAGCAAATATTGTAAACGTTCTTTCAGTATTGTGCCAGATTTCATTGAAGAAGGGATTAAATACGTGACAACACAATTTAAAGTAGGAAACTTTACTCACTTACAGGGTTTCTCAGAGATCTACACTGACCTGGCTGAGATAAATGGTGAGTGTTACTTGTGTGGCTGTTTTTGCAAGGACGTCATTGGCTGAGCCTGGGAGAAGCTGAGCAGTGTGCTGCCACAGCAGGTCACACACCTGCAGCGTGGGATAACCATCATCCCTCAGTCAGGGCCAGCATCTCCCATCAGTTCCTGGGTTACATGATCCTTAAACTAACATATGGCTTACAGGCTCCTTGTTTGTAGGAAAACGCCTCACATGGGTACCATTACAGCTTGCTTGACAGGTTTTCATGAAGTGTAAGTCCAAAATTAAAATTTAATTCTAAACCATTTTTAGAACCGGCTCAGTAAAACACAACAAAAAATGTCTGTACTCTCAGTTTGCCCACAAAAATGTAGTAGCAGGCATTGTGGTGAATAGACTGCCCCTTGTTGTGGCTGTGGCTGTGACTGCTGGAGGTCTTCAGGCCACATGCAGACCACCCATGCCTGTTATTCTGCCTTGTCCTGCACCTCCCTCTGGCCTATGTGGTATGACTTTCCTTCAGTCCTGCCAGCTTTCTCTGGGACTGATTGCAGATCCCAGGTTGCTACAAGTATCAGTGAAGACCCAGGAATACACAGAGGGCCGTGGCTGTGTGCACATCAGCATCTTTTACTGCCATGATTATGAATGAACACAGGGGACATACGATCAAAGCACTGAGGATAGATCCATAAAGTCCATAAAAGGCATTTCACCTTTTATCGTTATTATACCCATGGGGATTGGGCAGTCAGTTAACCTTGGACCCACCAGTTTTTCTCCACACCGTGGAGTTTTTGGTTCCTCTCCCCTGTTGTTGTCTGGATTTAATTTTAATTATATTTTTCTATTCCAATAACTGCAGTTCCTTTCTATAATAATTGTAAATAATTTCCAATAACTGTAAAGTGCCTTGAAGCAACTCTGTTACAAAAGGTGCTATACAAAATTATTATTATTATTATCATCATTATTATTATTATTATTATTATTACTACTACTACTATTACTACTATTACTACTACTTTATTACTCTTTGTGTTTACCTAAGCAAAATGTCCTAGGCCAAGTAGCAAGCAGTCCTTTTGCAAATCTGCTTTTAATTATAATTTCCTGAGGCCACATCTAACCATTTAACCTATGCTTCCTTAAGCAGTTCTTTACTCACCTCAGTGAAAACATGCAGCTCCAAGGAGTCAATCAGGAAGGTCACCTGGGGGCTTAGGATAGCACACTGCAGGTAAGGTCACACTGGCTAGCCTTTCTGGGTTTCCTTCAGGGACAAATGCTGGGATTCATGTCTTTAAAAACTATGGAATCAACTATCAAATTATTAGCAAAATATGACAAGCCACAGAATTCAATTACTTGTAACCAAGGCTACCCCTTGTCTTTGCACAGAAACACATTTCATTTCTTTCTACCCAGTGATTATTTTGCTTGCATAATATTCCTTGATGCAATATTGCAAAAAAGAGGCAAAATGCTATGGCTGTGAAAATCACACTGACCATTAAGAATACTTGTGTGTACAAAGCAGAACCAATCAGAATACATTCTAGATGATCAAACACTCTACATGGATAATTGTGTAAATGGGTGAACTGACCATCAAGTAGGCAATAAAAGATATTTATCTAATAAACATCTATTTATATAGTCAGAGGCTTGGATATCATTCATGTATAATATCACTCACACACACACACACACACACACACACACACACACATTAGCGCAAAAGAGTCAAAGCTGCTCTAAGCATGCACCTAAAGCTGAAAAAGCTTAATGTTCTATCATTTTGTGCCCAAATGTCTGTTGCCAAAAGATTTTTTCTTAAGACTGGGCACAGCTCTGCAACTCAAGATTACTTTCCAAGTCTGAGCTCAGTCACTGGCTGATTGACAATCTTGGTGGTGCTGGAAGGCAATAAAAATGTTGGCACTTTGCTACAAAGTGGCTTTGCCGATGTTTTGAAACATCGAAAGTTGTGAAAATGTCGTCACTTCTTTTAGCATTTAGCTGTTCTGCATTCTGGCTGGTCACTATATATGTGAAATGAAAGCTGAGCTGTTTCGAAACTTTGGTCCTGTTACACATACAGTTACAGAACGAGACGTGATTCCTAATTATATTAACAATACTGGGGAAAGAACCTGGGCAAATGTCTAAACATGAACACTAAAAATTAGTAGTTGGCTATATTTCAAGGTTGTACTAATTGTTCTTTAATTGTCACACCTCTTATCCAGGTTACAGTCACAGCGTGAAAAGTCAGGACACACCCTGTGGTGGTGCTGGACGTTCTAGGGTGATACTCAACATTCTATGGTGATGCTGGACATTCTGTGGTGATGCTGGACTTTCTATGGTGATACTGGACATTCTGTAGTAATGCTGGACTTTCTGTGGTGGTGCTGGACATTGTGGTGGTGCTGGACATTCTATTGTGATGCTGAATGCTTATAGCTTAATGTACAACTAGGAATCTAATGTAAAAGTCAAACTTTTCCACCGCACCAGTTTGTAAAACTGCGACATAAAAAGTAAAGATAAATCAGGAACACCTTTTTATTCCCACCCTTAAACACATCGAACAAAATATACGTCAATAACACTTATTGGTTTAATTCGCTCTTTTCATTAACCAAATTAGATTAGAAATACCTGTAGTTTCAACAACATAAATCACAAACGTCTCTAATATATAATAAATTACGCCTTTTCTTAAAACCTTTCTTACGGCATGTCTGTGCTATAGGTATATAACCACTCTATTTTTATTACATTACACCGAGACAAGATGGCAATTGAAGCTCGAGTTTATTCATTTGTCCACACATCTGTTATTATTATTATTATTATTATTAATAGTAACCATTTTTATTTTTTTTTTTACTTCATCTGTCGTTGCTTTCAGAGTTTTTCACTACGCTTTTTCAAGATGGTGGTTGTATTTTTGCAATTACGAGGCACGTTATTTTAATATCTAATTAGCATTAAACAACTTTGCACATTCCGCTTCTAAGTTCCGAATTACGAAAAGCTTACCATTGGGTTGTTTTGGTACTTTAATATTGGTACTGCACCGAAGGACGGTGTTAAAAGGTAAGCAACGAATTTTCAGTACTAAAAACAGTCAAATTTTACAGCTATTAAACTTAATTATGAAACCGAGAGCTCTGGGACCTTCACTGGAAGCTCTGTCCTGTGCATTTCTGTTCAACTTGTGTACTTTTCTTTGGCAACATACGACAATTAAAATATACAAAGCATTGTATTTTATCTGGTAAAATTACAATTGCTCGCAGTAATATCTGTTGTTTTAGTTTTTTCAGCTTTTAATATGAACATATGAAACTGTCGAAGGGGATGTAGTTAGCTGTGAATGTTTGTTAACCTCCGTTTGATGTAATGTCCCTTACACAATAATAATTTCACTTCAGCACCTATTGCGAGTTACTGCTTTGACCCCTTTTGCAACTGCAAATTCAGATTCTAATTTACACGTGTCACTTAAGACAGATAGTAAGTAGGACTATGAAAGAGCATGGTTTCAGTTTTCAAAGCTGGAGGGTTGCTGTTCATGGAACAGACTTCTAGGAATTGCTACAAAATCTAATACTCTGAGAAACTATTAAATACAGCTCTCTATGCAGCTAGGTTTTAAACACAAAATATTATTTTGTTTCTTTAAAGTGCAGTCAGATGTTTTAAAAAGCAATAAATGTACTTAAAGCGGGTACTGAATCAAGTTTAGTTTACCATTCTTGTACAATACATACAGTTAAGTAAACAAAATGGGGAAAAAAAAATCTTAAATTAGCTGGAAAAAAAAATCCTTTGCTTTGACATTCCTGAGTGACAGTCAAGTACTGACTGGTGCTACTTACCGCTTATGTCCCTCAAAGGTATTGATTATTTATCTGCTTTTGAAAGTCGTCCTGAAGGAAAAGCCGATGTGTCCATGACACAGCTGAGACAGGAGAGATGAACGATGCGCTGGAGGTCAAGGGTCGTGTGGGGCACAGCTTGGCTACAGAGCTTCGCGCAGCAGTGCTTTAGCATCACCCTCACCGGCTCTGCTCAAGGTCACAACCTTTACTGAGACTGCTGCGCCTCAGAGAGGGCCAAAGTCAGCCGTCCCACAACCAAGTCGGGCCAAGCCTGGTCCCTGGGCGGCAGCGGAGCAGGGCATGTCAGGCCTGGCCAAAGTCGGAGGACAGTTATAGCTCTCAATCGCAGACCCAATTTGTGAAAGGACAATTCATCAAGAATGGGACAAGCAGCTGCCAGTATGATTTATGACTGCTGGGACATTCCACCTTATTTTTCTGAATGAAATTGTCTTTATATATAGTCTATATATTCATATAAATATGAACATGTCCCTGACTTCAGGCAGCATATTGCAAAATCACTTCATTTAAATTAGTTATTTAACCAGATTATTTTAAAATTGGTTTGGTTAATAGGGAATATTGCTGGAATATTTTGCAACTATATGCAAAACTCAAGTGTAAAAGAATACATTACTGTACAATTAAAACATCTTAACCAGAGGTCAGGCATTGAAAATTTCACAGTATGAGGTTCTCATAGAGTTAAATAAGCAGGAGATTCAAAAAGTCCTTAAATGAGTGGTGCCAAACCCTGAAAATTAAGTCCTGAAATTATACCAAGACAATTCCATTAACACCTGAAACACCTGCTGTAATAACGCAGGATACAACTAATCACGCAAATCAATGAATAACTGTTAGACTGATTAAAAAACATTAATTTTGCAAGCCATCAGTTAATTATAAAATGACCTACTCTTGCAAGTGTGACATTATTAAAATGAATTAAAATTAATTAGGTCTGACCCAGACACAGTAATTTATGGGGAATATATATGAGCAATAATCTTCACCAGCTCTCTTTTAAAGCCAAGCCAAATAATCATTTTCATTAGTTTAGTATTAATAATACGGCTGAGACTTTACGCACGCACCACTTCATATCGCTGTAGTTTGTATCTTGATAAACTATTGTCCACCTTTCGAAATGCTTTTCAACCGTTAGTCGTGCAGTATAAACAATTTGCAGTAGGTTAAGAAAATTCAAAATATGTCTGTTAGCAGTTCACATTTACAAGTTTTAGCTAATTAACGAGATCCTTTACTTTGCCTGCCCTGTCTTCCATTTACACTTGGCAGCCTGTCACTGCCTGGTTGACCGTGTAACACACTGGGGCAACGAGCGCGCGCTGAACCGCATTGTTTCCCGCTGAATCCATTCTTTATGACGGCAACACTCATAGATTTGACCTACCTCAGGTAAAAGACAGACGATGTAAATAAGAAACATATGGATTTATTTATTTCTTTGATTAATGCCCTCTTCTGTGTAATTTTCCCTGACACGTCAGTACCAAAATATAATTATGTTTGCACAGACAGCGATCTCTTGCTGGTTGATAAAAAATGCATTAAGTTCATGGCTTATGCTTATCCTGCAGAGGACAAAACGAGCGTGTACCTACGATATGTCACGATCCGCCAACATTATCGTGAGGAAAGTAGTCGCCTTCTCTTTAAACAATACTAACTCTGCATTGTTAGATATTCTTTATTCTATATATATTTATAGGCTATCAATACAGAGGTACCTGCCAACGTTAACAGTAGTCATAGTTGAAAATCCATCTTACGCAGAACTTGTGGGAAGTCACCACTGGTACATGACTTTCTTTTCAAGAAAAAGTTATGGAGTTTATTTATTTGTTTGTTTGTTTGTCAAGCATTTGCATTTAACTGTGCTTGGAAGATATCAAGATATAAAATTTTTTAAATCAAGTCACTAAATATATTTGTGCACAGCAGACCCAATATTATAAAATCTATAATCTATTTCAAATATGTGTAATTTCCATATTGGTTGTTAAACAACATGTCTGTGGTTGTAGACTAAAACAGTAATGAGAGTTTTTAATTACATCATGCAGTATATTATTGAAATCTGCTTTATTGATGCAGTTAAAGAATGTACAAGGTATTTTCCCTCTGCACAGACAAAACTTTAATGTCTCCACCTGATTCTTTGTGCTGCATGAACAATTTTTTCATTTTACATACAGGTCGTGTGTACCATGCCAAGTATTTTCAATTTACAATCTCAGACATATAAAATAAATAGCCTGAATTAATTAAACAGTTTAATTTTTTTCATGTCAGAAAGAAAGAAATATTTATTGGTCATACAGCTGAGGCTCTTTACAGATGTCTTGGCCTTTTTTTTTTTAATTTCTCAACTCATTACTTGTAAATTCTTTGGTGGCACACCGAGATATACACACGAAAACGTGAAAAAATTAGGAGGATTCCATCACTTTTGTTGAGACCCTGACAGACCACTTCACATGACAAATGTTAAGTTACAGACACACATGCATTTAGTGCAAATGTTTTAACTGAAAGTGCATTGCTAACAAATCAGGCGTGAAAGCAAACTTCCCCAACAATGGAATTTCTAAAAGTAGAAAGTGAAGACCATCTAATGGGAACAAAACCGAACAAGTTCAGAACAGAAGCGAGCAGTTTCATAAAAGAAAACACACACACACACACACACACACAGCCTACCTTTTTCTTACCTTGGTCTTATATTAGCATACAACTTTAGAAACATGTAGCCAAATTTTATTATGCCTTCTATTAAATCCATGTCAACGTGATTTTCGCATGAATTAAACTGAGCCATAAACCTGCAAAAATGTTTAGAAAACGAATCACTTACATTTGTTTGAAAAAAGCAGATGACGCAAAGAAGACTTGAATCTGAGTCTGTAACGGCCCATTGGCGAAGTCAATCTCATTTTTCTGTGTCGTTCGCCGTTTGGGCCTTCATCTGATAACTCACGGGGCAAAACATGGGGGAAACCAGCTTATATCTGAGAGCTTGATGATGATTTGCTTTGGTTTGAATTCTCCGTCTGCCCCGAACTATTTAGAAACTGTCCGGTTGCCCCAACGTATAGTCTGGATCGCATCGGCCACTTCTGTAAAAAAAATAAATAAATAAATAAATAAATAAATAAGAAAAAAAAATATTACAACAAGTATTCCTTCTTTCTAGTATATTGTAATATACTTCAAAAATATATAAGCCATATACAAACTAACTGGACGATATATTCGTCTTTAAAATATGCAACTTTTACGTAAGTAGACTAACTTATTAAAGTTATTTAAAAAACACAAACAAACGCACATAGTACATAAACGTGGTTGTACAGTTTAGCCAAACCTTTTGAACTAAGAATACAATCTCAAGTTTTATTTTTTTATGCTAAATACGTGACAAAGGCTTATAAGCACACTATATATGTTTATATATGCTATATGTTTATAAAAATATATATACATCTTACAGATGTTATATTAGCATGACTCCAAATAACACACACAGTAAGACAAGAAAGTTTATCTAATAATCAACAAATGAGTACACAAGTAAAGTACGAATAATGCTTTGAAAGTCTGCACTTACTTTGACGGGATGCAAATAGCCCTCTCCTTTGAGGGAGTGTAAAACCTCGGTTTGCCTCGTGCTCTCTCCTTCCTCCATTCCTTCCTCTTGTAAGGTTCTAGTCAAATGGGCGATGTACGTAGTGGCCAATATCAGCAGGTCCAGTTTTGACAGTTTGGTGTCTGGTGGTACTGACGGCAGTGTTCTTTGAAGCTCCAGGAACGCGTGGCGCAGGGTCTGCACTCGGCTCCGCTCTCTGGCTGCATTAGCTGCCGCCGGACGCCCTCTGCCAGAGAAACTACTTGTCTGGAGCAGCCTGGTACGCGATAGGCTATCGGTGCGGCGCTTGTCCGAGGACAGCATGTCAGAAGCGGGACTGGAGCTCGGGCTTGATGCAGGGCTGTCATCCATTACCGGCACAGAACTGTTCTCGCTCTCCATGGGAAAAATCTGTCTTCTAACCATACGATATCGTTTCGATCCTACTTGAGAACAAATTATTTTTTTTTTATCAATTTTAACGGTAGATTCAAATACTAATGATTTTATTATTCGAAATATTTGACGTGGAAAAATTTTAAACACGTCACAAAATGCACTAACCTATACACCAAAATTCAGGACGCGAGTAAATTACGAATCTGTGAGAGGGTAATTAATAGCTTATTCAATAGCCAAATGGTTAGAAAATATAGCCATAGAACTATAAAATTAACAGCCCTACCGCAATAGCACCCTATAGAAGCGAAGAATGTCGTTTTTGACTATAATTCATGATTTGTGGTTTTAATCCAAGGGTTTTGTGGATGTTTACCTAGAAAATTCAGGCGATGTTGGGAGTTTTCTTCATACCCCTCTAACAGAATCGTAATTAAGTCGCGACCTTACTTCAAGATGTAAAAAGTACTGCAGTAATTTTAAAACTACAAACAGGCTATATAAATTCCTTTAGGCCCAGCGTTTCACCTTTCTTTGAATAAAGTCGCAAATTTTAATCGGTGTCACGTTGTGCTGCATTACCAGCGTGTTACATATCCCATAATAATGCCATAAAAACGAACTTACCCTGCTTCGTAGCTTCGTGGATTTAGTTAACTTGTGGAGTTACATTTAGTGTCTGAAGCTAGGTATAACAGAGGCTCTCTCTCTCGGTTCGAAGGACACGCACGGTGTGTGAGCCAAAGTCATCCACCAGTGATAGCAGTAGGTTTTATAAGGAAGGGGCGCTCGCTGTGAAGGTGCACTCTTCGTGTGCACGCGTGCAGCTCTCACCTAACGGGGTGCGCAAATCTCTGGAGCCCACAATTTAGCGCAAACACAAAGAGTTGACAGCTCATTCGCTCCAGTGTAATTAATCACAAATCCTTAAACAGCTTTAGCTGAAGGAGACACGGTACACTTTCTTTCTCGATTTATTTGCACACGAGGAAGGGGACACGGATTGCACACCATTACCACAATTTATTTAATTGTTTCCCCTTAGTTAAGACCCATTAGAGTCTGTAAATACAGTATATCCAAATCAAATGAGTTGAAAAACTGTAGGTTTTAATGTAATCTTTATGTCCGTATTATGTGTCATACTCATGGTAATGTTGCCAGAGAGACGTTAACTGAGTTATTTCACGCGTTGTCAAAAATAACTGACTTTTAAAATTATTATTATTATTATTATTTGTAGAAATAATATAGGCCAATGTTAAACTGTATTCTGTCACCAAATATTTTAAATTCACAACAGTTTTAGCGATACCTTTTTTCTTATAATTTTAGTGTCATTACTTAATCGCACGTTAATGCGTTTGCACTTATCTGCTGATAATTATAACATATACAAAATAGTTTAAAAAGCGAGGTTTATACTGTGAACGTAATTCTTTTATGAGGAAAAGTTCAAATATGGAGTCTAAACGCTGCAATCAACAGGCAAGCATGAGGAAATTCTTGCGGGGCTCATGTATTAATCACTCTGATTTCCAACGTCCGCAAACGGAGATGTCGGGAAATTAATGAATGGAATTATTCATAACGTGTGTATCTCAGAATGTTCTTAATAAACATTGTTTTTGTTAGGATGGAATAACAGTATTGCTCAAGGCTACTAATTATGAAGTAAGCAAAAGAGGTTAAGTAAGCTTCTTCCCTTAATTACTCTTACATCTTTCAAGGTTTTTACCCTTGTGTGGTTTTAAAAAACTTTTTAAAATTAGTGGAGGGATCTGAAACCCTGCAATAACATAACAACCTTGAGTTTTTCTCTCAGAGGACATTATCACCTCATTATTTGACTTTACAAGACGAACGACCAGCATCACGGATATGGGTACATTACCAGATGCGGTAGTCACAGAAACACGACGGGAGGTCTATATTCTTCAGAACTTGACTGCATGACTTGCATGGTTTGCAAACTTTAGCAACAAAACAACATCGGAAGCAACATTTTACTGGGCTGTATTTGCAAAAATCTTTGGCTGCAAGCCTTCCGAATTTCGATAATTAATTTTGTTACATTCAGTCGGCTTACAAAATCAAGACGTTACTACGTTATAGCTGTGAATAACAATATTGATATATGCATTTTAAATCATAATATCACAATGTACATTTCACTTTTTATATTTATTATTCAGCATTTCAGAACATTGTAAAAAGTTTATGAATTTAAAAAACGAAATACATAACACAAATTTTTAAAAAGCACACTACATCAGACTCTCAAAACTCGCTGCTCTTCCACTAAAATTCATTTTAATGAGAAAGATGAAGGCACCATATTTTGCGTGTCACTGCATTGTCTTTAAACAATTCATTGTTAATTGTTGAGAAAATATATAAGAATACCTGTCAGACACTCGAAATGATTGGTCGTTCCACTTTGCTGTATCTTCCGTTAAAGTATAATTCATAAACAAACAACACAATGCAGTTTATGGGCTGCAGCATAATAATATAATGAAACGAAAGTTAAATTTAAGATGGTAGCCGCTACAGTGCAAGGCATCTGTGGCATTTGCGACGTTTTTTCCCACTTATTTTTTTACATTTGTGTATCCCTATAAATCTGTGCATCCATCCATCGTCACCTGCGCACTTGCACAGATTTTTAACACGTTTATCGACATTCTGCCTAACGTGCAGCTATATTCAATAAATACGAATTATTGTGAAGGTATTATCTGTATTTTTCTTTTCCATATTAAGGCAATTACTGAAATTGAACTATACATTAAGTAATCACATTTAGTTTTAATAGCTTTCTACATCAGTCTTAAAACGGTCTCAAAAGGTATTGAAAATTGAAAATACAGTCCTTCTGTTTTACTTATTGTAAACAGTAGATACTAGAATTCGAAATTCTTAATACAAAACATTAAATAAATGCAATTATGATTGTAATCCAGATTAAGACATGCCGTCTCGCTAAAATCCGATGATTTTGTAAACATGCACAGCTAAATACAGTATTGGTTTTCAAATTATCGCGCTGTTCAGTGTATGTAGCGTGTCAGATTTCTTTTCCATAAATGCACATAACTTTGCGAAACCGACAATGACCGTAGAGTAACGATAAAGGGATATAATATTCACGTAATTTGTACACAAACCTGTAATAAACTAGTAGAAAACGTTACTATATACAACTAGGACGGATTCTATGATATGTAAAACAGTATTTTGTTGTATTCAGTTTAAACACCTTTAGTACCAGGAAAATTAAATACGATGTTTTGACGAAGTAGCGACATATGATGCTACATGTATCATATTTCACAAATCGATTCCTCACATACATGTTAGGCTATCGATTTGAGTGAGTGTATATGTCTGCTGAGATGAGATTGAAAAACAATAGTTTTAAAAAGATGTAATGAGGTGAAGTGCTATAAATATGAATGGTATTTTGAAGTACTCATTCCAGTTAAACTTGCACTGGCTTCTGGACATGACAAGCAGACTGTAATAAACAGACAGCATACACGTGGACTGACAGGTAGTCTACTGGAAATTAATACGTATTTGTTAACTCCGGGCAGAATCACGCTTATTAAACTACTTATTCATTTTTTTAAATTATTATTATATATAGTAATTGGTTAAATAAGAAAATCTAACTGTAAAATTATGCCTTCCACAAGAAGACACTATATTCATACAATTTATTTAAGAAACCTGTACTGCGCAGTATAGTAAGTACCGGTATTCATTCGCAATTCCTAAACGTCTATGCGTACACCTTTATTTGAATAGAGATTTTAAATATTATCGTTAATTTAACTTAGTTGTTTTTTTTTTTTTTTATAAACAGGCTGAGCAATTGAATAACGTATCTATATATGTATGTATGTTAAAGTTACAGGATTGAGCGTTAATTAAGATAATGTGCGTTTTAGGGGATAGTGCGTCACAATAAATTATGTTATTTGAACAAAATATGCTAGATAATGAAATGGTTCTGATCACTTTAACAAGAATGAAACTCAGTGATTCCAAGTAGTGTTTTTCATTTTTGTCCTAGAGGCCAAAATAAGAAATGTTTAATAAAATAAATAAAAAGTAAGCTGTGGAACATTGAGGAGGTAACCTTTACAGTATAGAGAATACAAAAGATGGGCAAATAGTTGAGGTTCAGTTTCATTGAGTAGTCTTCCAAGAAATTCCATGCTCAAAGAACAGACAGACTTTCTCCAGACTTCCCCAATCTAGCCAAGCTAGCCGCGTTTTATATAAGTGAGGACCGAAAGCAAACAACTGGAGAACAGTTGAACTTCTTTCCACTTAACTCTCATTCTTCTGTTGTAGTTGTCAGTAACTGGACCTCCTACCTCAAACCTGGAAGGAAAGATGGAGGGTGAGATTCCTGCAACTTCATGCCAAACCATGCCTTCTCAGTATGTCTCAACTTTCTCCAGTCCAGCACCATCTCCTGGGTCTATACAGGAGCTGTTCCTTGTCAGTGTACTTTACCTGAAAGACAGGACAGAGTAAATAGTAGGCATGTAGTCAGACAGGCCAGAGTTAATGGTGGGGATGAGTGTGGTCAGACAGGCCAGAGGAAATGGTGGGGATGAGTGTGGTCAGACATGACAGAGTAAATGGTGGGGATGTAGTCAGATAGTCCAGGATAAATGGTGGGGATGTTGTCAGACAGGTCAGAGTAAAGGGTGGGGATGAGTGTGGTCAGACAGGCGAGAGTAAATGGTGGGGATGTAGTTGGACAGGCCTGAATTAATGGGGGAATAAGTTAGTCAGACAGGCCAGCAGAATGATGGGGATGTAGTCAGACAGTCTACAGTAAATGGTGGGAATGAGTGTGATCAGACATGATGGAGTAAATGTTGGGTGATGAGTGTCATCAGACATGACACAGTAAATGGTGTGGAAATAGTCAGACAGGTCAGAGTAAATGGTAGGATGAATGTGGTCAGGCAGACTAGAGTAAATGGTGGGGGTGTAGTCAGACAGACCAGAATAAATGGGGTGAAGTACACAGAAGTTTATAGGTATAAATAAGGTAATGTTTTGGTTGAACAAAATTTTAAGGACTAAAAGGCAAAATGACACAAGGCCCAGTGCAGCTTTTTCATAGTTGTATTTTAAGTTTTAATTGTTTTCCAGATTAGTTTTTCCACTTTTCCTTATTCTTTAATTCTTCCATTTCATTCAAGAGGAATAATGTGTCCTGGCCATGGAATGGTGGAACAGCTGTTCTCCCATACACAACTGTGTTAGGGTGCACGGGAGTATGCTAATCCAGTCTACATGTGCTTTGTGGCCTTGGAGAAGGCATGTGGCGTTGCCCCTAGGCATGTTCTTTGGGGGGCTCTGCAGGAAAACAGGGTGCCTGGAGCACTGCTGCATGCTATCCAGTCCATGTTTGAATGCAGTGTGATCTTTGATCTCATGTTTGGCGTTAAGTCAATTCTGTTCAACGTGGGCACTAGACTTCACCAAGAGGTGCATCCTATCACTACTCCTGTTCTTGACTTTCATGGACACGATATCAAGACCCAGCTGAGGATAGAAGGGTGTCCAGTTTTGATGGTTGGAGGTTACATCCCTGCTATTTGCTGCTGAGTGGCTGGGATGAGAATCAGCACATCAAAATCAGAGGCTATGGTTCTCCATCGGAAAAGAGTGGACTGCTCTCGTTAAGTCAGGGGTTTGAGCAGAGCTGGCCCTGGGCATAGGCTAATAAACAAATGCTAGGGGCGCTGTCTGTCCATAGGGGCACCATTAGGTATGAATGCAGTGATTGGTGGTGGAAATGTTTGCAATGCCTAGGGCACCAAATCGGTCAGGGCCGGCTCTGGGTATGAGACTGTCTCCAGTAGAGGAGTTCAGCTATCTCAGGGTCTTCTTATATAAAAATGAATTGAACTGAATTGAATTTAATTGTCTCACAACTGTGAGACTGACAGATGGATTAGATTAGTGTCAGCAGTTTTGCAGGCGTTATACTAGTCTACCATAGTGAAGAGAGCTAGGTGTACAAACAAGGCTCTCAAATTACCAGTCAGTCTACATCCCCATCCTCACCTGTGGTCCTGACATTGGGTAATTTCCAAAAGATTAACATGGCTAAAATGAGGTTCCTCAGAAGCCTTAGGCAGGAGGAGGATCTCAATAATCCAGTGCAAATCCATTACATGATTTTAACGTGACCTGACTGGTAGCTACTGTTAATTGTGTATCTTAAATTTGGAGAATCAATGTATAACTAATGACTGTGTCAGATAGTATGTTAATTATCAGTGGAAGCTACAATGAAAGACAGAGTAAGGACTCACCACAGAATTAATTCTGCACAGCTATGTGCTACAATGCTTTGGGAAATCTCCTTGCAGTTCATTAAAGAGTGTTAAGTGATTACTTAAACCTGTTGTCCTGATACAAAAGACACATTTTGTGCACATGTGTTTTCATACTCAAGTTTTTCCACAAATTAATTCCATATTCTTAATTCTGATGTTTATTCCTAAATGATTTCATGATGTATATGATTACACAGAAACAAAATGTACAATTTGTTGTTGTTGTATACTTGCTATAATATTACTTTTATCCATAGCAACATTTCAGTTTACCATTAATATATCTTAATGTTACCAGAAATCCAAATTGAGTTAAACTGTAAATTCCCAAGCGGCACGGTGGTGTGGTGGTTAGCACTCGTACCTCCAGGCCTCGGGTTTGATTCCTGTCTTGGGTCTCCGTGTGGAGTTTGTGTTGTCTCCCTGTGCTTGGTGGGTTTTCTCTGGGTTCTCCAGTTTCCTCCCACAGTCCAAAGACATGCAGGTTAGGTTGATTGGTGTGTCCAAATTGCCTGTTGTGTGTATGGGTGTGTGTGTGCCCTGTGGTGGGTTGGTGTCCACTGCCCTGTGCCCTATGTGTTCTGGGATGGGCTCCAGGCTTCCCTGCAACCCTCACCTGGAATAAGTGGTATAGAAGATGACTGACTGAGGATAAATTCCCTCCTTAGTTATAGTGACAGTAAAATGCTTTCTTGATCATGACACCTCCTGCCATGATTATAGTGCATTGCAGAATCCTCAGAGAGGATGCAACTCATACTACATTAATAGGCACAATCTGAGCCTCTAACAAGAGCAAAACTGTTTATTTGCCTGAAAAGAAAAAAAAAACTTTTCAGATGAATGATGTGGCAAGTAGCAGGCCATTCATTATGCACACAGAAAGGAAGGAAGGAAATAATAAAGGTCATTGTGTTTACATTCAAATTCACTACAGCCTTTCACAATAGCTTATACTGATACCACATAAATTTTCATCATGCTGAAAGCACAAAATCTGTGATTTGATGTGATTTTAAAATTCTGTCCCTGAACTATTGCAAAAAAAAACCTTTTACCTTAAGTTCATGAAAAAGATTAGCCTTCTGAGTGCATTTACACAGGCTGATAGATTTAGTGCTGTTCATGAACTTGGCAAAGGTATTGTCATCAGAAAAGGACAAGATCTTAGTTTATATTTCTACCTCATTGTCAGTGTACACATCCCTGGTTAAACACATGCACACACACACATACACACACACACACACAGACACACACACACACACACACACACACACACACACACACAACCATTTAAGCACTTGGTGAGCCAATCTCCTTTCAGGCTTTCAACATTAGAAAGCAAAGAGAAGAAAGAAGACGGAGGCTTTATTTTCTCAAAACTATATGGCTCTGTTTATGCTTATGTTTTCAATAATATAATAATCCTCCCTAATCCATACATTTAATATTTTACTACCTCCTTGTACCATGTGCATTTAACAGAGATTAAGTTGTGTTTCTCAGCAGAGGCGTACTGATGGGTGGGTGGGATACACCCCAGTTATATAACAATAATAATGTACAAATATGTAGTTATACAGATGATCCCCCAATTTTCAGGAAGAAAATGCACCCTTGGTTCTCATTAAATAAGAAACTCAAGGAGAGTATGATAAGCACAAATGTTAACATTTCACATTTTAGGGAAAAAATCTACAGAAGTACAGAGTAACTGTAATACGATACTGTGTTTCTTAGGCTTTACACAATAACTGTAATACGATACTGTGTGTCTTAGGCTTTACA
>JABJVR010000029.1:8807265-8848023 GCA_025773905.1 Chitala chitala
GGAGAACATGCAAACTCCACACACACAGACCCAAGGTGGGAATTGAACCCCAGGCCTGGAGGTGCGCGGCAACAGTGGCTAACCACCACGCCACCGTGTCAACTAGTGTTTGACAAACATTTTTAAGCTGCATTGTGTAAATATGCTACGTAAGTGATGATGGATAACATGCTATAGTGGTGAGGCAGTCTGCAGCCCTGCTGGTGCGGCCTTTCACATGATACTGACGTCCCCATCCTTCTGTGTGACAGAGGGGCAGAGAGGCATCGTCGGTGAGCTAACGGCTCTGCGCAGGCAGCTGCACAGCAGACAGAAACGCCTGGAGGAGCAGCTGCAGGAGGCACAGAAGGAAGAACTGGACACGCCACCAGGTGTTCGGTATAGAGAACCCGTCACCCACATAAAACTCATTGCGCCCCATTTCTCTCATTTCTGTAAAAGGCCCTGCACGTGTACAGCGCCATACACTGTGATTTGCTTCTGAACGTACAGTTTGCAGACAACCTACTAGCTGCCATTCTTTGTCTGGTTAAAACTAAAACCCACACCTTCTCAGATCACCGAGTCTGAAACGTGACTTTTAACTCTCTTCTGTTGTCATCATGTTGAGTTTGAATGAAAACTCGTTTTCTATTCCGATAACCACCACATTTCCAGGAACAGACCTGCGAAGTACTGTAAATTAATGGCATTTGTGGCAACTGAAAGATTTGCATATCCCATTTTGTATGTGCTTTAAATAACATTTATTAACTTGACATAAAATAATGGAGTGTACAGAAATATAACTTGTACATGCATATAGTTTCCACTTTACCCGAGAGGAGTGCAGTGTCACAGCAGATGTTTATGTCTGTGTCACCTCTGAGTGGATCCGCAGTGCCCTACCCTTCTCTTCCTCAGGTATAGGGATGTTTTTGACATGGCCAGACAACGCCTACAGGCTCCCGTCAGGAGGGCCGTCAACCCGCAGAACGTGCATGACTTCAACCGGCTTAAATACAGAGGCAAGTATTAGAGTAAAACACCCACGGTGGCTGTGTGTTCTTACGTGGCTTGTCAGCCAGGATCAGCGTGTGACACGTGCCTCAGCTGCTGTGCGTGTGTGTGTGCGTGCATGTGCCATAGACACCGAATCCCGAGAGGGGGTGCAGCAGGCATACCCAGACCCACCCAGTGATGACCAGAGCCTGGAGATTCAGCAGCAAGCACTTCTCAGGGAGCAACAGCGCAGGATCAGCAAGATGAGGAGGAGGAAGAGCACTGCGGGTTAGCCACACTCCTTGTGCACGTCATAGAAAAGAGCTGCCAATTGCACCATTTTAAAC
Organism: Chitala chitala; assembly: GCA_025773905.1. Lineage (NCBI taxonomy): Eukaryota > Metazoa > Chordata > Actinopteri > Osteoglossiformes > Notopteridae > Chitala > Chitala chitala. The sequence continues at coordinate 8,808,594 of JABJVR010000029.1, forward strand.
AGTCCGTCTCTGTCATGACAGATTTGCAACCATTACCCGCAATGCAGCCATCCGGTCGCCCGGTGAGTCCGCTTGTTGCAGTGTGTCTTCGTTGGTCTTTGAGATGCGTGTGTGTGTTAATGTGCCTTCCTGGTTCCCTTGGATCTTAGAAGGAGCGCTCTGCTGGTGCTGTCCTCAGAGGCCACCTTTTGGAGTCAGACAGCACTTTTTTTGGTAGGTCCAGCTCCCCTCGGCTTCCTTTTCCCATCTTTCTCTTGAATCCGTGTGGAAGGCGAGAACAGCTGAGCCAGAGCGAACTGAGCCAACTGGCACACAGGCGACAGCCCTCGGGCTCCTGGTCGATAGCAGGAGTTCAACCGCGCAATATCAGCTGCCAGTGCAAACATGGCACCGAGACAGATTGTGCTAATGAGAAGGTGGAGCTGGAGCCAGCAGGAGGCGGAGGGACATGTGTGAGACTCAGATGAGCTGCAGAGCTAAGAGCAGCAGGGTGGGACAGTCGGATAGCCCTGGCTTGGGGTGCTCACACTCTTGCTTGGTGACAGTACTAGTGGGGAAGCGGTCTTGGCTAGATTTTTTATTATTATTTTTTTAAAGACATAAAATTGTGGCTAGCCTCCCATTGTGCTGTTGGTTTCAGAGTCTCATACAAGCATCACGCCAGCCCTACCCCAACATGAGCGCAGCAGACCACAGACCTCCAGCAGGGGGCGCAGTAGGCTGGGAGGGGACCTGCATATGGATGATGTGAGGATGACTTCATTGTAGTTAACATGATGACAAAGCATTTTACCAGTAGCAGAATCAGGCTTTCAACATGTTGGCAGTATGAACCTAATGATTTTTAAGTTTAGCTTATGATGCAGTTTACCATTTTCTAATTCACTGCTGGCCTGCACGGTCCCATTGGCACTCTGCAATGTGGGCGTCTCCTCTTCAGGCCCCGGGGATCCTCAGAGAGCCAGCACGGCAGTTGGACTCTGACTCTCTGCATTCTGTGGGCAGCCTCAACGTGGAACAGCTCAAGGAACGCAACCGGCAGAGGATGAGGAGGCTGGAAGAGCTGGGCCGCCGGGGCTGGACAGACGGTGGGTTAAAGTGTGCATCCTCCATACTCAGTCACGTGGTATAGGAGCGTCACCCTTTCTGAACCTGGTTCTGTCACCGCAGGGACAGACTTACCTGCTGAAGAACAGGACGGCCTCTCAGAGCATGCCTTGCTGCACACCCCAGAGGGATGTGTATCTGTGGAGACCGAGGCCACAGAGCCATGGCTGAGGCCGGGTACCTCGGAGACAGTGAAAAGCCATGCGGTGGGCCGGCCCCAGAGGGACAGATCGTACGACCCAAACTCTCCTTCTCCTGTCCCTACCTGGGAAGGCCCGTCAACCTATCATGGCTGAGCACTTTGTTTTCAAAATTGGAAAGGTTTCAAAAGTATGAAATGGGTTTTTTGAGATTTAGTGCACTGCATTTGTGTGAAAATGTTGAAGTGTTTTTAATATTGTGTTTCTGCAGCCTGGCTGAAGAATTGCCTTAATTTAAGCTACCTCACAGTAGTGTTTCATAGTAGTCATCTTGCTACGCAGCGACCAACTTTGTCAGTCGATTCTGATGTGTAACATTAGCCAATAAATCTATTATGAAATAATGCAAGGTGTGTCAATACTCATGCAACACCAGCTGATGGTCTCTATAGCCCTGTGAACTTTTAAAAGCACATTCTGTTTCAGTGCTGAGCTCTTCCATTACTCAAATCATTTAGTTCAGAGCGAGACATGGACCATGCCGGTGAATTTAACACGCATGCTTCAATTCTTTAAGCCCAATGACCTTCACACAGCCACACGAAGACCTTGCAGCCTCCAACATGATGGGTCATACGTGATAAAAACATATTTAGATGGTGGTTGCATACTTGGCAGCACACATTATGATCTATACTGTCATGTCATAAAAATGTAACCGTGTTCTGCTTTGTGTGGAACACCAAATCCTGTACAAAGAATCATTTTGGTGATCACCAGTGCAATAATGCAGCAGCTGTGGTCTAACACCTAAAATTAATTACATTTAAGCTGACCAACCAGAGTTCAAAAACTTTATTGACCTATTACCTGATTAGACTGTCAGATGATAACCAGTATTGTACAGAAAGGTTTTTTTTTTTTTCCTTAACATAGAAAACTTTACATTGCTGTACCATACATATTTTACCATTAGTTCTCAGCTGAGACCAGGAATGGATGGGATTCTTCCAGATCCAATACGTCACCATAAAGACCAAAACACGCTAACATTCATAAACTTCAACACACTGAGCTGCCCTCAAGCCACAAACTATTCAATTTTTCCAGTTTTGTACACAGATAGCAAAACCAACAGCAAACACGGAGACAGACTGGTGACGATTTGGATGCAGTTCATGTTACTTCAGTGTTTTATTTCATATATTCTTTTACTTCCAGTTTCAATAGGTTTCCGGTCACTAGCTTTGACCCTCCCCCCCTTTTTAAATAAAAGCCTCTGTACATATAAAATGGAATAAATTTTACTACGTCTTCATCGGTTAGCATTTTATAAACTGATCACAAGCCTCATCGGACAGGCCGACTGGGCTAGACTTAAGCGTTCTCACAAAGTCCCCAGTGCATTCTGTAAATAACACAAGTGCAACAAAATCAGTGAAACAAAAAAAAAATTAAATTAAATTATTGCAGGAATAATGTCTAGTGTTAGGAGATAATGTGTATATTACAAAGCTGCATTTCCATATATCTAGATTTACCTGGAGGGCTATTGATGCTTATAGTAGCCCTCAGCTGTGAAGAAAAGGAAAAAAAAAATCAAGTCACAAACATTGCCTTGTTTTTAAAGACATTTCTGGTTTTTTTTTTTTCCTTTGTTGAATCCATCTCATTATTTGAAGAGCTGTAATGTCAAGAGGTGGCGAGTAACACGAGTTCTTTCCAAACATTAGGCTTCTGAACATTCAGAAAGTTAGAAATTAAATGCAATATTATAATTATAATCATCAGTACAATCGTGTGGAGTATTTATTCTACTGTACAACGCGATGCCCTTTTTCCAGTGATAGACAGTGGTCCACAGTTCAGCTTGCTGCACTGGTGGGGGTGAACTCCTGCTGCAGGTTTGGAGGCATACTCAATACAGCCCTCAAACTCCAGTACCATTAGCTGGGCCTACTCTCAGAACTGCCAACTAGAAAGAGGTTGGAGGAAAAGGAGAGGGGCTGAGAGGGTAGGATTGGATTGGAGGGAAAAGTGGGAGTGCCTGTGCTCAGACCAATCAGAAACTTCTCTAGCGTCCTGTAGCACTGTGCAGGACTTCCCCTCTAACCTACACAGATGAACCGTTTCATTATTATTATTTTTTTAAAGACTGAAAGAGAGAACCTCCAAGGCAGCTTCAACCCATCCACCACAGCGCCTGCCCCTGTAGAAGTGTGGAGCGTCCCGGTTCAGATGCAACATCACAGGCTCGGTGGCGCTGACAGAGCCTCCTGGCTGGGTGGCTGAGAGATGTTGAAGACGATGCCGACGCGCAGGTAAAACTTGCGCAGAGCGGCACGCAGCTCGGGGATCAGGTCGAACTGCATGATCTCACACAGCAGAGGGTAGTACCTGGCCGCGTGGGCCCGGAACTGTGTTGGGGAGAGATATGGGCTCAGTGCTCGTCACTCAACAGGACCTGTTGCATCACAGGGACTGCCCTTGGTTTCTGTCCCACAGAAGGGCAGGCAGACACCAGCACTTCTCATACGCTACATTAGTGCACAGGTCCTTCAACTAAACACCTCACGCTGCAGCCTTAGAAACAAGTTAACAAGAGCCATTTTAATGGGCCAAGACTTGTAATTAATACAAAATGTCAAAACAGAACATAATGAGGACAGATTAATCAAGAGCTCAACTGGGAAGCCACAGCACACATGGCCTGCTAATCATGCTCAAGAACACAGGAAGATCACATCCTAGAACAAAACCATGTTCTTCACATAGCTGGCACAAAACTGTACTCAAAAGTCTGCTGAAACCGAGTACTAGTGCATGAGGTGCAGAGCTGTTTGTAGAGAAAATCATCAGCTAGTCTCACCCTGTCATCGCTGATCTTCAACACCTTGGTAAGGAAGAGGAGGAGGAGGTTGGTCCAGGCTTCTCGGTGGCTCTCTGATGTCAGGGTCAGGAAATAACCAATAGCCTCACTGCAGACACTGCAACACAGGGATGACACTAATCAATTCCCTTTACAACCAGAAAACTGAGCCCATGGCCTACGCTTAAGGAAGGATGCAGGAATTACCCAGGTACCATCAGCGTCTCAGCACACCGTACTCAGCAGGTGAAAATACAGTGGAACCCTGAATTGCGAGTAACATGGTTTATGAGTGCTTTGTGAGACGAGCAAAAATTTATAAAATTTAATTTGGTTAACGAGCGATAACTTGCAAGACAACCATACTCCAAATGAGATTAGAGAGGTGTGCAAAATGTGGGAAACAGTACAAATTTTTGTAGAAAAGCACTACCTGAATAAGGCTGTAGGAGTGCGAACAATGAATCTGTTTAACGACAATGTATTGTCACATTTCCGTGAAATCCTTAAATGGAGGCAAAAGCGAGTGTCATTGGAGAGGTTCGTGTTAAATACGAACGAAAGGAAAGACATAACAGTGAGTCAAAAGACGACAATGAATCCAAGAAACGTAAATTAAGTGAAATCAGTAGTATTAGTGAAAGTCGTTCAAGAGAAAGAACTCCCTAGATTCAAGTTCCAGATGTTCTCATGGAAGGAGATTCTCCTTCGAAGCAATAACCCTCCTCCTTTCCTCCCTCTCATCTCCCTCACGCCAGCCACGACTCTTTTCAAAGGTATAGTGCATGTTGATTAGTTTTATTTTTACTTTATACTGTGTATTAATCATTGTTATTTGTTTCTGATATTAGGGACAACTACTTGTACATAAAATACTATTAAAAATTATTTTTATATGAATATTTTTGAGTGTGTGGAACAGATCATCCGACTTCACATTATTTCCATATGGGAAAATTCGTTCTGCCATACGAGCGTTTTGCATTATGAGCACTTTTCTGGAACAAATTCTGCTCGCAATCCAAGGTTCCGCTGTATATTCCACACCACCAAATGACAACTCTAACCAAAAACTGCCGTCTGATAAACAAAACATTCTTAAAAAGAGCCTGACAATGAACAGTTTACTTAATGAGCTTTGCTTAACCTAAGATTTAAACAGTGTCCACTTACTTGAGGAGCCGCCTCTGCACCTCCTCCCAGGCAGCCCGGCGGCTCTCGTCCGTGTACATGCGGAAAAGGATGCGCAGACTGCAGGCCAGGCTGCTCGTCTCCTGCTTCAGCAAGTTAGGCTTCGACTTCCCCTTGAAGCCTGGAGCAGTCACATACCCGCACACCCATCATGTCCTCACAACACTAACCACGCTTATGCCAGCACACGGAATAAGTGAGCACCCCATCGGCGAGCTCACCTGCTTTCCACAAGGCCGTCCTCTGCTCATTGTTGGAGTTGAATGCCTTGGCAAAGCGGTGCGACTCCAACAGGCAGTCCAACAGCTTGAAGAGCTGCTCGGAGGTCAGATAGCGGTAAACCCCCTGGTCCTGCGTGTCCACGTGTACGTCAGCATCCAGTGAGTCCCTCTGCAGAGCCAAAGACACTTAGTGAGGCCGTTTCACTTCTGTGCGTCTTCATAGCGGACAACACTTGGTAGCACTCAACGAATGAATAGACATAAAGGAATGAGGAGTTGGAATGAGTGCCGTGTTAGGCTAACGCTGATGTAGACCACTTCTCCATACAGAGCAATCACTGCAGAAATAAAAGCATTTCATACAGCAGGGTTTTCCTCATTCAGCTTTGCAGGTTTGGTGGTAATAAACCATGAAGCCCGACAAGCGGTACACAGCACATAGCCAATGGGTGTGAACTATACAGCCGAGCAGCAGTTCTGGCTGCTACAGACAATCACCTGAGCCGCTGCAAAGTTCTCTGCATCTTCTTTCTTACTGGTTGCCGGGAAGAAAACAATGTTGTCGATGGTCTGGATGAGCTCCAGCTGTACCACGCACTTGATCAGGAGTGAGGAGAAGAGCTTCTGTTCCTGGAACTCTGCAAGGCACCGGCACAGAAGAGGTGAGACTGTCCGCACATTCATAGGAACGTGATATTCATTCACAGATAAACACAGCTGGCTATGCCTTCCCTGCCTCCTCTGTCCCACAAGCCACAAGCCACTCACTTGTTGGGGTCCTGGTCCTTGGGCCGTCCTCATAGATGCCTGAGGCCACGCTGAACTGACTCTGCCGCCGGTTGTCCAGGGACATCCTCTCCATGCTGCTGATGGACTGCTGGTCCTCAGCATGGACTTGGATGTCCAATGACTTCTGGGAGACTGAGTCCTGAGGGCAGAGTAAAAAGTTAAATTTTCAGTGCAAATCTCAACCAAATTTTATAACGTGAAGTATGCATAACTGAAAGTCCACAAATTTAACAGACAAAAATGTTAAGTTTAAAAAAAAAATGAACAGTGTGGTGGCTCTATGGGTAGACCATCAGGGTAGGATGCAGAAGTTTCCCAGTTCAATGCCCAGCCCAGCTGCCAGGTTTCCTTCAGCAACACACTCAAGCATGAGCTCCCCGGGTACCACATGTGGCTGCCCACTGTTCCCTCCAGGGGATCGGTTAAATGCAGAGAACCAATATCATTGTAACATGTATGTATGTGAAATGTTTACGTTGCTTTGGATAAAAGCATCTGCTAAATGAATAAATGTTCAGCTTGTTTTGTTTTTTAAGTAACATTTTGTTTACTCCATATAAAACAACCAAGACTACTTAGGATATCTCGGTGATGTGGTACACTATTACACTATATATATTCAGTACTTCGCAGCATTTAAAATGATCAAATGGTGAAACTGTTGTCCAAAGCAATAAAACTAAAAAAAAAAAAACACAATGGAATCCTGAAACTCTCTGCTTGAAGACCACAAAAGAAAACTTTGTTTCCTTAATTGACATAAACGCAGCCGTACTGATGCGCCTCACTTCAGAGACACACACATACACACACACATACACACACACACATTCCCAGGAGCCCAGCAGCCAGCCTGACTATGTGACAGATTAACCCATCAGGGGAGCAGAGCTGGGGGGGGGGGGCACATTCTGAGTGGGATACAGCCTACATACCAGCTGCTTGTCAGACACGTCCACCTGTGAGGCAGGCTCTCCCTCAGCTCCCACCGGTCTCCAGGTGAGCAGCCTGACAGCAGAAACAAAGTTAACAACAAGTGGCAGGCTGGTGGAGTGTGTGTCTGTCACAACAACTGGGGGACAAGTGCTAAACATCAATGTTCAGTCACACAAAAAAGCACATTAACTTGATAAAAGCAAAAAGGCAATGATACAAAACAAGGGATAAAGAAAATTTAAGCATTTTTTTTTTCAGCACTGATTTACCTTAAAAAAACACATACATGGAGCAACCTCTTCTAGAGCATGTTTCAGACACCCTCATTTCAACTGTAACAGTCCAGTTAGGGTCATGTGACTGTATCCCACCCAACCCTAACAATTCAGTCAGTCGTGTCACAAGTCATCTGACTGTATCCCAACCCTAACAATTCAGTCAGTCGTGTCACAAGTCATCTGACTGTATCCCAACCCTAATAATATAATTCACTCATATCCCGTCACAGACATTTGACTGTATCTCAGCCCTAACAATTCAGTCAGTTTTTTCAGGGTCATTTGACTGTATCCCAATCATAACAATTCAGTCAGTCCAGTCACTGTCAGCAGACTGCATCTCAACAATAACAACTGAGTCAGTCCTCTCTGATTATACTAGTGACTGATGTCTACACTCTAGAGAACAGAACAACAGTATGAAAATCTAAAGTCAACTGTCCTGGTCATCTTCAGCCATGACTTGATGGCACTGTGCCTTGCACAGTGACCCCAGACGCTGACAGATGTGGCCGTTTCAGAGCAGCAGAGCCCAGGAGGTTCTGGGATCTCACCCTGCTTTAACAGGCTCAAAAGCCCAGTGTTACTACCTGTGTAGCTGGTAGTAAAATTTAGTCACTGAACTCTCCCTGCTGTCGTGTGTCACTTCCCTTTTTAAAGCAGACAGGCTGTGTATAAATGCATGTCATCTGGCTTAGAAATGTACTCAGATGTATTTCACATTAAAATACTACAGCAGATTCATTTCACTGCTTCTTGCTTAATGCACACACATTAATGCCACCCTCAGATAAGGTCGAAAATAGTGTATTAAATTTTGAAATTTTTTTTCCGTAAAATGTGTTCACATTTCTTTATTAACACAGTTACGATTTGCTCAGAACAGATGCCTCTAATAAGTGCTGTCAGCCACGATACTTTGTAACCGGGTTCTTGTCTGCTAATTTAAACAAGACTTGCACAGAATCAAAACCACAGCGGGACAAAATATGAGCAGTTTTTTTCCCTGTTTAATTTAAAAGTTGTTAGGCTATATTTGAAAAACTATTGAAGTGTTTGCTGTCGTTACAATGAAAAACACATTAGTCATAATCTGTTAAAACAATGCCAGCAAAAGCCACTGTTGACAAAAAAGCTGGTTATTTACCTCTCTCATCACGTATGTTCAACTCAAAACTGGATGACAGTTTAAAATAAATTATCCAGTTAATTAGCCAGCCAAACAGCCAGCACAGTAGCTACTTGAAATAAAAGTGAAAAATCAACTTTGGGTGGTTATAAATCTGAATTTACGAGTAAAGAGCAGGTGGCTGCAGGAAGGGTTCATACATAATGTACACCTACAGACTGAACTGATGTGAAGTAAACCTTAAGCAAGTACAGCAATCATACTTCACTATTAGCTCTCATAGTGGCATAATAAAGGTCAGCTTTCAGAAAGCTTTCCCCACATGGGCCTGTTCTTAATGTGGGGGGGGGGTGTTACAAATGGCATAAGGAAATGCTTATTTTACTTGAGTTGAACAAATCACAGCACCCTTGCGGACAGGAAGTGAAAAAATGAAAAACAATTTACAAGTGGGGAGAAAGAGCACCACGTCTTACGCGTGTGGGATGGTGGTTTTGAAGATGTCAAGCATACAGTTGCACGTTTTGTCCCATGTTTCGGGTGTGAACTTCTCGCCATTCAGGATGACCACGTTCTCTAGGCAGTTGGTGCCCGACCGCGCCAGCTGCTCATTATCTGCACAGGAGCCAAGTAAGAGGGAGGAATATTAGGGGGGGGGTGTTCCCACATTCAACCCCAGGACCAGAGCGTGGACAGTCAGGCGGCCCCACCACTCACCCTGCTGCACACACCAGTAGAGCTGAGAGAGGATATCGTCCAATAGGACGTCGCTGAGAGACTCAAAGTACTGGGTGAAAACGTCACATATGGCGTATAGCGCGTGGTTGCAAGTGGTGGTCATCCACTCAGCTTTCTGTGGCCAAAACAGGCAGGTGTGTTAGCAAGCCTTTCCCAGCATGGCAACGAGCCTTGCAGCTCTGAAGAACTTTAAATCTCTTATTTGTAACCCTTTGGAGACTTTCAGGGATTTTGAGATTCACCTCAGTCTGCTGCTCAGGAAGCTTCATGTTATCGAAGATCCTGAAGACGATGCGGAAAAGGTCCTGCCACCAGTGCTTCTCATAGGTGTGACCGTAAGTCTTCATCACTTCAAACATTACCGTTAGGCCCCTGCAGATCACCAAGAGATTGGTGTCAGTCTTTTGTTTTTTTTTTTTTTTTTGCACAAAAGCCCCCTATAAAACCTTATCTAAGAACCAAGGCAGGGAGACCTGGAGGGGCCCTCACCTTGTCCTCACATCCAGCTTACACCGGTTTATGATGCAGGACAGCTCAAAAAGGATGGGAAACCAGCCTCGCACCCATACGCGGTCCTCAGTGGCCACATTCATGTCGTCACTGGTGTAGTCTTTGAAGGCCTGTTAGGGCGAGGTGCCAAGAAACAGCACTTGCAAGGTCACCACAAGTGCACATGTCACAGAGGCCACAAAGCGATTAGCGTTAACGACGGCTTGTGGCACACATTTCAGTACACAGCTTTGACAGGCTGTGGGTGTGTTTACCTCACTGCAGAACTCCTCAGTCCCAACAATGAAACCTGGATTTGCCACCGGAGTTTTATCCCACAAGTCACAAATTCTTTATCAGGATAGGGCATAAAAGGAACAGTATCTACCAATTCAATGTCATTTAATACAACAGTGTTGTCCAATTGATCATTCACTGCTATGATTATGTGTGTTGCTATTAGTGACAGCATTCGGCAGCCTGCTGGCTCAATGGGTAGAGCATCAGGCTGGGAGGTGGCAGTCTCCTGGTCCCTGGTTCAAATCCCAGTCCAGCCATGTGTGTCCTTGAGCAAGACACTCAGCGCTAGCTCCCCGGGCGCAATATATGGCTGCTCACTGCTCCTCCAGGGGGATGGGTTAAATGCAGAGGACAAATTCCTTGTATGTGACAATAGATACTTGGCCATAAACACAATTCCCTTCCCTTATTTGTGAAATGACTAAATGTACAAATGCGAAGCAAGGAATACTGCATTACTTCAGTGTTGCCTCATTTGATAAAGTTCAATGACCAGCATTGTTGCCTCACATTCATACCTCTAAGGCTGTAGGTTCAAATCCAGCCCTCAGCATTGTATGCAGTATGATTGCATCTATGTGGTTTAATGCAGGTGCTGTGGTTTGCTCCCACAATCCAAACACGTGCAGTGAACCTGCCACTCTACGTTGGCCCCTCCATTACACCGTGTTCTAGTCAGCTGAGTGTAGACAAATGAAGTCCGATGGTAGGCACTGGAACAGCTACCATCGGTTTCTCATTGCTGATACACTAACTGGTGTCTGTTTTTCAATCTGAACAGCCAGTGTGGAGTCACAGAGGCCTGATAGGACCCAGTGTTAAATATTTAAAATGTACTATTCTGTATCTGGAAAAAAAACATCACGGCGAGACGCTGACCTGGGGCCTGTCAGACACATATTTGGCGCAGTGCCGGATCAGACGGATGGCCTCCATGCTGGTGTCCGGAAAGGAGGCATTGCAGGCAAACTCAGACAGGCACTTCACTGCGTCCTGGAAGGAGTCGATGGTGGCTGGGAAGTGCTTCTCAAATACATTCGCTGGTAGAAGCAAGAGAGCAAATTGTCATAAAGGCTCTTACAGATGAATGGCAAAGACAGGTAGTACTGATGACATCAGCAACATTTGTTCATAAAAACACAGTTGTAGGCCATCTTGTACAGTACCGTTTACCAAAAGTCAAATTATGATGTTCATATTGCAAGCAAATCTGATTGCTACAGCCTCAGTCTACCAAAGACAATGAGATTATAGTGGTGTATGGAAACTACCTCCCACATTGTACTCTGGTTGAAATAATTTTGACATACTGCGATAGCTGATCATAATTAAGATAGAACAAATCACAGCACCCCTGCAGACAGGAAGTGAAGTAACTGGGACAGTGTCTGCCGGGGTAGACATGCTGCAGTTGCGCTTCTGCTTTGCCTCTCAACCTGACAGGTGTCGCTTACTGACGATGTGGCCTGTGGTCTGGAATGCAAGTTCCACTATGCTCTCGTCCTGATCAGAAGCAGCCAGGTGAAACACAGAGAAGATGTTTTTCCAGCCGGACCGGATGTTTCCCGCTTGGGAGTTGACCATCTGGGCGATGCACCTCACAACCATGTCTCGAATCGTGGGAGACCTACACAAACAGAGAGAGGACCCCTCCAGTCAGGTCCCCTAGCAGACCTCTCTGTGAGTAGTAGGGATCCGCCTGCCATTTCAAAGGTGAACCAAAGGGAACAGACACTGTCTGGGCCTGTTGACGGCGGGCGAGCTGAATGCCCCCTTGGCTCTCTGAGCACAGCTAACGAAGCGTGTTTCAGCGCCCGTCTGTCTTTGGGCCTGCTGCCACCGTGCTGCCATCTCTCATACCCAAAACCAAAAACAAATGGGCAGAACTGAGAGTTCAACTGTCATTCAATTGGAAACTGCCAGCTTCTTCTTGTAGAAAAAAGAAATTAATATGGATCTCTGCCTTGCACAGCCCTCACACGACCACATCTACGACGTTAATTGGGCATTCTTTTCCAGAGCTTAAAAAGTACCTTCCACTGTGAATTGTACACTAGTCCCCCAGTCCAGTATTAACCATGCTGGGGTCTACAGGACACACATGCCCATTACTCTCTTAACAACTCATTAAGAGTTCAAAAGATTTTTGCATACACAGTGGCACTTAAATCTACTAATTTACTCAGTCTGCGCTCCTTAGTGTTAAATTACACTAGTTTGAAAGTAAAACTGACAACCTTTAGCAGAATATAGTATAAAGTGTGATAAGCCCGCTATTCCCTGTATGGTCCTGAACCTAGACCTCAACAAGCTTGCACTGCAGTAAGAGAACGTTCTGCATTTTGGATGATAAAGCCCTAACGAATATGAGAATGTAATATGGCTTCTGTCTTTTGTGCCATTCCCGCATGTCCGTGTTGTATTCAAGCACTCAACTGAACTAATTATTTCTGCAGTTGAACTGATTTATGTGTCTCCCTTATGAAAGCAGAGATGCAAAAAATAAATGTTACATACGTGTATGTATTATACACACACACACACACTCTAGCTGTGGCAGCAGATACATTACACCAGCTGTGAGCATCCTTTTCCAGAACTGTGATCTCTGTGCAAACAGGGCTGCTCAAACAGATTTAACACTGTTTAATATATGATTTATGACACAAGCAGTCCTACCTTCAAAATGATTTCCATCATTTCTAAATCCAAGTTAAAGAAAGCTGTGCAAAAGTAACCGTTTAAGTAAAGAAACAGGCAACACAGACAACCCATTTGTGACTGACATTTTGCAAATATTTTTTTTACCTGTTCTTCTTCATGATGTGCTCAAAAGGCCTCAGAAAGTCCTTCTGGAACCTGAAGTTGGCCAGCTCCCCCTTCTCTAAAAACTTCATCGACAGCTGCCGCAGAGAGTCCACGGCGAAAATGGCAACATCCTCGTTGGTGCTGCAGCCGACCTGTGACAAAGACATTGGTGTCCTCTCTTCCTCTTGCCATTCAGATGTTTAGGAGAAACATCTGATGTAAAATCACTTGATTCTATTGAACTTTTGATATGCAGCTCATGACATTTACACAGTTACTCTCTTTGCCTCTTTGCCAAATATTTCAATTAAGCACCTTGCATACAAGTAGAGTATACATAAAGTCTCCTACGTGGAGCACAAACCAGCCTTTAGTTTGTGCGTTTGTATGTGCATGTGTGTGAAGCTTCTGGCCAGGAGTTGTAACGTACGGGAGAAAATCTCACCTTGTTGAAATGGTCTCCTATCACTTCCCAGATCCTCGACCACTGCAGCCTAATGCGGCCCATGTTGTAGTACGAGATCTCCACAATCTTCTGAAGGCTAAACATGCGTGGGTGTGTTGGAGACGCCAACTCATCCATGGAGACAGCACACAGCCATCTGACAAAATCCACTGCAAAGAGCAATTCACACATCAGCATCTGTGCGCAGACCTATTCCGCTTCCACAAACTGAATCCATACATGAACATAAATAAATACTTCTGCAATGTAGCTGCACATGCCCCTTCCATAAAGCAAAACATTCAATACTAACCAACAGCATTCCCATCTAGCCGGGTAGACCCAGTGAATATCCTAAAAATAATAAAAAAAAAAAAAAACAACAAGTTAAATTGTTCTGATGGCCATCAAGTACATGAAAAGTTACAAAAAGATGCTAAATTACTGTGAAATGCCTAATACATGATTTCTGACTACTCTGGTACATTACATGTATATCTGTTATGGAATTTCAGACGTGCTGTAAGAATAAGTAAGAAGGACTGGCTGCACACCTGTCCACGGCCACCACCACACTTTGGGAGCTGGTCTCTCCGATGGACTCCTGTATGCTGGCTATCTGCTTACGGTCCACAGTCCCACCAACTGCACAAAGAACATCAACAAACACTTGAAACTGGAGAGATGTGAGCAGGACACACTGACATCCACTACCTAAGCAATTAAGGATATTGCTTACAGTACTGCTACCAAGAAAAAGCAAACAAGTCTAAGTGGATTTAATTTTTTTAAACAATCACTGCAGTGATCCCAACATTTTTGGTCGTGACTCTGCATCAATCTTGAAATTCATATCACACGTATCACAATAACATTTACTAAACTAGCAGCATTTAGTTTTAAAAGTTCTAAATCTGCATACTCCGTTATAGTGGAGATGGTAAAAACAATTGAAATAACACTGAAAATAAACTGCCCAAAACCAAACCAACACCCTCTAAGCATAAAAAAGAAAATAATCATAAAGAAAACCACAGATTGTCTTCAAATTTTAAAATGAAAACCAGTGAATGTGCCTTCTAGGCAAATGCATACAGGCATATAGGCAATTAAAGCATATATTGTAAGATGACTGTCTGGTGGCATTTATGGTGAATGAGGCTTGATCTTAACATCATGGGAGTAAAAGAAAGCAGGCAGAGTGCGGCCCAAACACACACCTAGGCCTAGGTACTCATCGGAGGTCTGCTCCTTGGTGCCGGTGATGAGCCCCTCCTTGCCTCTGACTGTCCCTGAGATATAGCGTGCCTTCACCCCTGTGCCGATAAGCTGTGCCAGCTCCAACTGACTGATACACTTTAGGATCTGGTGATTTACAACAACAACAAAAGACCAGTTTGCAACTCCCATCAAGACAATACGCATTCAGACTACAACTCCCATAATACACCTCTGAGTAGGTGAACGCCATAAATTAAACAAGATTCAGTTTTACACTCTTCCAAACACCCAAGTACCAAACGCACTTCATATGTTACAATGGTAAATGACAGGGATTAACAATATACATTTTAGAAGTCTTTATTAAAGATTTTACGTTGAAAGTATACAAGACAAATCTCTAAGACCAAGGTGATTTGCTTACATAGACAACATCTAGCAAATAAGATGAAGCACAATGCTCAGTTTGTAAATGCACCATCAGACAAATGTGTCCACGGATTAACAGTGATGACTTGAGAAGCACAGGCGTGTGCCTGGAAACGTTACCTCGTGCCAAGAGTTCCCCAGGTAGTTCCCATCCGTCTGGGCCACTGTGATGAGGGTCTTGATGGTGTCGATGTTCTTCTGCTTCATCTCCGTGATACCAGAACTGGCCGTCAGCAGGGTGAAGCGAGCCAGGGCTTGGACGTAGGCGTCCCTCTCCAGCTGGAGAACCGCCCAGACAGGTGAGCGGCAGAATCACACAGGTGACTGGTAAAATCATGCAGGCCTGTACCTGGCCTGCAAAACTACTACCAACTTTCACTGTGGCGATTGTCTTCATACAGGTCATTTTTGTTTATTGACAGATTTCACATTCCAATTTAACACTGCAGCAATCAATACAACTATGTTATTAAGTAAAATTATTTTTGACTGTTACCCCAACGAGTGAACTGAAATTTACATAATGTCAGAAGCATAAAAAAAAAAAAAAAAATCACTTTTACTGAAATGCAGCAGAACGGCTATGGACCTGTGCCAAAGTGTACTCCACTGAGGGAAATTAGAGACCCGCCAACCTGGATGGTGAAGATGCAGGCAATGCGAATGGCACAGCGGATCCCCTCCAGGCAGAGAGAGGCCACCTCGGTATCATCGCAGTCCTGCAGCCCCACGCTGAACGCCGCCAGGAAGGGTGTCCATGCCAGCTGGAGAGGGTGAGGTGCCATGGCCCGTGTCCAGGTAGCAGGAAATACAAGCAGAAAGTACATCGTTAGCAGGCAGCACTGACAAACTTTCCGTCACAGAATACCAATGATCACATTTACTGAGCAATAACTCGTGTGTATTCTAAGTTACCTGTGTCAAGGAGTGTGTAAATGTGTTTATTACAAAAAATATTATCAAGAAACAACTTGTGGGGGGGAGCACATGTACAGGGTGGTTACGATTACAACATGGTGCTGTACAATAGGAAATACGTCATGGTACAACACTATATATTCCCCGTTTGGAACATTTTCCCTGGAATCCTTCTCCCTATCCTTTAAATAGTTTATGTACAAATTTTGGTGCCATTCTGCTTATTATTTAAAGCTACAGATAGCTCTGATTAGAGAAACATTTAATTATAACCACCCTGTATTACCTACCACCAATGCTCCAGTGTGTGGCATGCCTGGCATAACTTTAGGGGTGTGGCTTCACCTCACAGATAAGCTTGTTGCAGCCCTACCTTGAACATGGGTCTGACGTGCTCCAGGTGGGTGGCGCTGGTGAAGGGAGCCTGGACGTGGCTCACTGCTTCCATCAGGGCCTTTGCCGTCTTGGCCATCTGCTCCATCTCTACATTGTACAGGAGCCGTCTCTGCTTCTCACTGGCCACGCCTGGGGGGGGGGATAATGGCACTCACCTCACCAGACAGACCAACGACCTCACCTCACCAGACCACAGACCTCTCTACACTCGGTGCGTTATCCCAAACTTCAAACCTGTGTGATGAAGTACAGTACTAGGGAAAAAAAACCTAAACCTTATCATTCTAACCCCATCTTATCAATCATGGCCTACTAATATTCCCCTGTGTGAACTGGCAGTATCCCTCTCTCCTCTCCTCCCCTCCCCACCTACAGCTGGTGTGTGGTGAGCTTCCTATACACTATGGCTGTCGTGGCACATCCAGATGGATGCTGCACACTGGTGGAGGGGAGTCCCTATTCTACTGTAAAGCACTTTGGGTGTCTTGAAAAGCGCTATTCAAGAATAATGTTTAATTCATTTCATCTTGCTTTTCGATTCCTCAGCATGGCTCATAGAAAGAGCCGCTCTGGCAATTTGCACAGTATTTCATCTGACATACTTTGTTTATTGGATTTGATGGTTAGTTCCTTTGTCTCCTTCATCGAAATCTTCTTCCCTGCAATTTCATCGTAAATGGCTGACAGGTATTCCTCAGGTAAATCTTTGCTATCGTTGATTCCTCTGTTCATTTTAATATATTGCTCTTTTGTCATTTTATTCTTCACCTGGAAAAAGAGAAGGATGAGAACCAAAACAAAATGGCATGCCATACAATAACCACTGCCTAAATTTTTATAAAGGTTTTCAATACAATTACCTCCACAAACTTAAGCCTGTGAACATCTACTGTTATGGCATCTTTGGGTATTGGTTTAGAGATTAATGTACATAGGAATGCAACACAGCCACAACAGCTGCATTGTCATGTACATTTTTCAGGTATTAAAAAAACATGTATAAATAGAAAATTCACTTTAAACCACACTGGAATTCAAGGGTTAAGGCTGTTTACAGCTCAGATCTGATGTTTTTACAAATATGCCCTGCTGTCCTGGAAAATGAACATTTAAAACCTGCTCACCTGTGGACTGTGAAGATCAGTTGTCAACATGATAATAGAGTACGCGAGGACATAGGCCGTGTCTGCGCTGGCAAACAGGGTTTGTCTGGTGGTGATGGGGGGAGAGAAGGTGAGCACGAGGAGGCTACAAGCAAGTGAAAAACACCAAAAAATATGTGACACGAAGGAAATGCAGGCTCACCCTTGGTTGCACTCTAAGTATCTAGCGGCAAATTTCTCCATCAGTCTGTCAATTTTCTGAGCTTCCCCAGGGAGGCGGAAGCCCTCCAGGAACATGCGCAAGGCCGAGACAAAGTCCTTGCCTTGGAAGTCCATTTGGTCGACGTACGCGTACATCACCTCTTTGTTAAAGCGGTCGTTGTCCCCTAGGAACTCGCCTACCTGAGTCTGAGTGCAGGACAAGAAACATTCAAAGGTGATGCATCTAGACAGAGCTATGGATTAATTTTTCCCCCCTATGTCACTGAAAGACCTGAAAGCCTGTGCAAAACACGCCTGTGTACAGTCACCAACTTTCTTGTTCCGACTTGTTCTTAAACTGCATTTGTGCTTTTATGTTTAAAACCAATAGTTTCCTCATTTCTATGCAGATGTTAACAGGACTCTTGAGAACATCTTATGCTACACAACACAGCCCCAAAGGACACTCTGAGTGCACCTGGTGATATCAATATTTATGCTTTGCTGACAATTAATTATCTTCAAGTGGGTACTGGTTAAATTACATAGAAACATTCCCATTGAGTTAGCATCCATCCCCAATACACCCTGCACACAGAAATAAAACGCAATGTTTTCTCTAGGCTCCTTATGGGCAAAAATTAGACGATTTAACTAACTGAGTGGATATAATGGCCTAAAGGGCCTTACAGAATCCAGCCTCTCCTCTTGGTGCAGGAACTGGGCAATGTCTTCTGATGTGGTTCCCAGCATGCCTTGCTCCTGCAGGTACTGGATGCCCCTCTTTGGTTTTTTGTTGAAACTATGCAAGGAGAAGTGTACAAGTGTGCTGCATATCTGTTCTTGGTAAATTAGTTCAGCTGAGATAGACTGCAATAACCATGACAGTACCCATACTCGTGCATACACTGTCAGAGGAACCCATAAAAAGGTGGAAGAACACAGGTGTGGACTCACAGATCAATGCCCTGCTCAATTATCTCCTTCTGCTGTTTGAGCACCTCAAACTGCTCGGGGTTGTCCGTTCCCGACATCTGCGTGCTATAGCTGCCAATGCCCGACGACGCCGTCGAGTCCAGGGAGTTGACGCTCCCGTACCGGTTGATGGTCTCCGGTGCCTTGGTCTCATTGGTTTCTTGCTCTGAAGGCTTCTCCTGGCCTGGAGGCAGATGCCAAGGGGAGCAGAAAAGGCACGAAGGTTGATGTGTGTGGGAGGAGGGGGCGGACATTAAAACAGCAGTATGAAGAACACAGCTGTGCAGCGTAAACCAACAACATCCTGGCTGAAGCGTTGCCTCAGAAACATTATGAGATGGTTCATATGGGGCAGTGAACAGAATAGCTCATCTTATAAATTCTACTCCTTATAGAATGAAATAAAGCACTGGACACTGCTTTGTGTCATACTGCTTGGGCTAATACAAGAAGGCACTTTGCGGTGTGGATATTACAACAGCAGGACCTGTCTATTTCACATTACGTTCAAACTGTGCTTATATCAGCCAGGAAGGTTTGGAGTGTGCACTCAATATAGCCACAATGTATAAATCATTTGCATCATAACCAATAAAATGATAAATAATTAAATATAGTAATGCTTAAAGAAGAAGAAAGAAAAAACTGGAATTAAAAATCTAATGTAAAAAATTCTACAAGCTACTGAATCTAACATAAAAGCAACTACCAAAAGCCATTTTAAACCCATCACCAAATAACTAATCCTTAATTATGGTTTCTAAGGCAACCAGCTTCTACCCGCCACACATCAGCACTATTACTTTCTTCTGTTACCTGCTTTTCCTTCAGAAGTAAGCCCCAATGAAACAAACATTGAACAATGAGTGAACCGCATATGAGAAGAAAAGAGCTGCATTAATGTAGACACATGGCCAAGAGCTGGACTACAGCCATCAGGCACCATTACATCCTCTCAGATGCAGTGGACAGAGCAGAGAGCAGAGACAGGGTATATAGCAGGCTCAGTACAGGGAGCAGTGAGAGATGCCTCTATTTCTCCAAGGACATCCTTCTCATACCAGCAGGAACACTACTCAAGTACCCTCAGAATGAAAGACTACATATGCTCTATATTGCCAAAAGTATTGGGGCGCCTGCCTTTACACGCAGATGAATTTTAATGGCATCTCAGTCTTAGTCCGTAGGGTTCAAAATTGAGTTGGCCCACGCTTTGCAGCTATAACAGCTTCATTTCTTCTGGGAAGGTTGTCCACAAGGTTTTGGAGTATGTCTGTGGAAATATTCTCCACCCCAAACTCGCTCATCCATGTCTTTATGGACCTTGCTTTGTGCACTGGTGCACAGTCATGTTGGAATAGGAAGGGGCCATCCCCAAACTGTTCCCACAAAGTTGGGAGCATGAAAATGTCCAAAATGTATTGGTATGCTGACGCCTTAAGAGTTCCCTTCACTGGAACTAAGGGGCCAAGCCCAACCTCTAAAAAACAACTCCACACCATAATCCCCCCTCCACCAAACTTTACACTTGGCACAATGCAGTCAGGCAAGTACTGTTCTTCTGGCAACTGCCAAACCCAGACACGTCCATCGGATTGCCAGACAGAGAAGTGTGATTCATCACTCCAGAGAACTCTATTGTAGAGTCCAGTGGCAGCGTGCTTTACACCTCTGCATCCGATGCTTTGCATTGCACTTCATGATGTAAGGCTTGGATGCAGCTGCTTGGCCATGGAAACCCATTCCATGAAGCTCTCTACACACTGCTGTTGTGCTAATCTGAAGGTCACACAAAGTTTGGAGGTCTGTAGCTATTGACTCTGCAGACAGTTGGTGACTTCTGCTCACTGTGCACTTCAGCATGCACTGACCCCACTCTGTCATTTTATGTGGCCTACCACTTCGTGGCTGAGTTGCTGTTGTTCATGGATAGACTTATTGCACAGGTGGCAACCTATCACAGTACCATGCTTGAATTCACTGAGCTCCTGAGCGACCTATTCTTTGACAAATGTTTGCAGAAACAGTCTGCATGCCTAGGTGCTTGATTTTACATACCTGGCCATGGAGGTGATTGGAACACCTGAATTCAATGAGTTGGAGGGGTGTCTCAATACTTTTGGCAATACAGTGTATATATAGTGATACTGGTGCTCCGGCGATGATCTGAATGATGGGTGGGCTCAGGAACGAGAAGAACAGGCCCTGAAATTCACTTCCTGCAGTCACCAGCGGCTCAGGTGAGACTGCTAGAACAGTCTAAGGCTTCATATACTTGAATTTCACCAGTGTGTCTTGGAGCACAGAGACCTGCTCATTTCCAAAGACAGGTGCTGGCGTCAGCTCGCCGCCACACAGCTAGGGTTCAGCAAGCGTGTTAAACCCACCACTGGGACAGATATAGCAAACATCTGGCCACTCAACAAATTAGGCAGTTTCCACACCCTGCAGTCAGAGACTGTACACTTGCATCTCCTCACAAGGGACTGCATGGTTACTCGCTGAAAGACAGGAAATGGAGGTGTGCGGCCACAAACACACACGCACATATACATTCTCCCTCTGTGGGCCCACATAAGATAGGAAGAATGTGAAATATCTGTGATACCGTACTGCTGGTTAGACCATGGGAGGGAAACACCCTTACCAAGGCTGGTCTGGGAGTTGGGGTTCACATACTGGTCTTTGCTCCACTCCACCATGCACTTGAGGATGGACACCAGGCATTCCAGACCCTTCTTCCTCAGGCTCAGTTCCTGCACGACAAGGTGCCACTGTCACTCATGCCTAAATGTATTACGCAAGCATACCACTCCAGTTATAACAACTTAACAACATTACTGTCATAGCAGCTATCACAAAGCACAAGCAACGATCTCCTCAGTTTTAGCATTATTCCACTCCAATGTTCTTCACAATCATTAGGTTGTAGCACAGCGACTGCTACGTACTATTGAGAGAGGAGTGTAAAAAGAACAAAACTTAGGACATAATGATTTCTTACCTGAACTGGGCTCATGCCAAGCTCGTGTCCGGCTCGGCCCTGTGCAATCTTGGAAAGGTCGTTCACAAGCCTTTCAAATATATTAGCAGCATTCAAGTCACAATCGTAATTCACATAAATGTCGACCACACTCTGGGCATCTGTAGGGGGTGGAGGGAAAAAATGCAAAATGCAAAGATGAGAATGAGTGAGTGAGCACACCTGAAACAGGCTCCCACTTAAACCAGCTCTCCAACATACCAGCACATATTCTGGTAAGGGTCTGAATGACCATCCACTTGTGGTCAAAGGAACTTGTGGAAGTTTCCAGAATGTAAAGGAAAATCTCCTTGAAAAACACCTGAATAAAGGAGAAGAAAATGTGTTCACATTAAATAATAGAATGCCTTGTAAGCACAGTATATTGAGCATTTTATGTCTGTAAACCTGTTGTGCTGTAATATTCTAAGTAAATTCCAGGGCATTACATTACATTATTACTAAAAGGTTCAGTTAGTTACACACAAAACTGAACAAAAGTAAATTACTATAAAAAAAACAAGCACCACTAAGATGGTACCGATAAATTAAGTAAACTAATTAGTGAGGATGAATGCAAGCCCATTGAAGTGCAGCTGAATTATTTTAATTCAGTTATATAACAAATTAGACATGATTAATTTCTTCGTGTTGTAGCCTCATTGGGTCACAACCATAAGATGGCAAAACAGTGAAAACAAAGGGATCTAGAGTAAAAACTGCATTTTAGCCAGGCAACAGCGTGGGCACCTCAATTTGCATCTTCAAATGCGTCTTGAAGTTGGACAGCAGCGTGAGGAAGATGGACAGCGAGAGCTCGAAGACCTCGGGGACAGATGAAACGCCGTTTTTGGACAGCGCCACACACAAGTACTGCTTGATGGCATTGATGAACATCTCATTGGTCTTAAAGATGGGCCCTGCATTCTGCAGGATGGACAGGAGCAGCTGAAGGGACAGGACTTTTGAGCGAAGCTCGTGCGACCTGAAACAGAAGACACAATCCAACAAGCGTTCACGGCCTGGAGAAATGTTCCTCAAAGGCACCTGCTCTACATGACCACATGTCAGAATTCCTTTGACAGACAAACTGAATAATGCCATTTTCAGAAAAGGGCCTTTTGACACTAAATAAGTTATGTCTTACAACTGAAGAAGCACATCTTCATTTACTGCCAGGAGTAAAACCCATAAAGCAATATCTTATTACACAATCAATCTATGGACATCTAAAAGTAAGTATAAAAATGCGAACCCTAGCTGACCTCCACAATCATACAGAGTCCCTCTCCTCCACTGCTAGTGTATAGATATGTATGACCACACCCTGCCTCAGACAGAGGAGATAAACTTGGATCTCCAGCCAGGGCAGAAATTGTGAGCATGGGCATGGCACCAAATAAACAAACCACTTCGGCTCCCTTCAGGCTAAGGGCACTCTGACCCTGGCATGAAAAAAGCAGGCTCTGGTTCGGGCACGCAAGCGGCTGGTGAGGCCGGTACTCCCCTGGCTGCATGGCACATCAAAAGAGTGTGTGGGGGAGACACTTAGAGACCCCTGAGAGGAGTCACGTGCGGCTGCTGTGGCTGAACTCAGGAAACCACAAATGGGTATATTCTATGTAAAACATGACAGATTCTAGAGGCCCTAACCCATTATAGCAGCAAGCCTTCAGGGGTGCGGAGGAAGACAATCTCGCTTAAACTGGCAACACAGAAATGTAAATCGGGAGCTGAGCTCCACCCCCCCTCCCACAGCACACACATTTCGTAATTAGACCAATTCTGTTCGCATTTCTACTTGTGAGCTGTTTAAACAGAAGAGTGCCATTGTATCTTGGCTACCGAACTGCATTAAATCACAGTAACCCAGACCTCACGCAGGGAACTCCCTTCTTGAAAACCAGGCTTGCATGATCACACACATTCACATATTTCAAAGCATTTTTCTGAAGGGATCGGATCGTTCCACTGTCTGAAAATTTCTATCAGCATAACCAACTTAATTCTTTTAACCGCCCTTCCGAAGAAGAGAGCACAGAAACCCAATAAATATAAAGCAGACCAGACGTGGCATCTGGATAACGGCGCACCACTAAATCTGATATGACAAGCAGGCGTGGCTTACTTTGGATCGGGTGGACCGTCAGAGAGGGGCTTCATGGACAGCTTGCAGAGGGAGCGAAACACAAGGAAGGCGTCCTTCTGCAAGATGTGAGAGAACTTGGCACCAGGGGATGGGCCCGTGGTTGCCCCGGATTCCTGAGAACACAACACTGGCCAGTGAATCCCAGTTAACCTGGACACTGGACTGCAAAGAGCTCAGCATACAAATCCTGTTCTTTCAGACCTGATGTCTCATTACCTGAGTGTCGTTAGAAGAGACAGACAGCCTGTCGTCAGGCAGGGACGGAGTAAAGCTGGCCGAGATGGGCGTGCCAGGGATGCCATTGGCATGGACGTTCTCACTGTCACTCCCCAGCCCCGCCTCGTCCTCTAGGGAGGTGGGCGTGCCCTCTGTGCTCTCTGTTCCACCCACGGTCTCCCTGGAGTCTGCGCGCACACGTAAGAATGATCAGGCGCATGATCAAAACCCATTACAGCGACATGCAAGATGATTTAAGTAAATGCCCTTTTGTAAATATCTACATCATCACCACCAACACATGGTTATATCACCATTTATACTGTCAACAAAACTGAGGAAGAGCACTGACAAAAAGGGGACAGCCATCTTATACAAAGAACAGAGAGAATCCAGAGAAATGCAACAGAAGCAGGGGTGAGCCCTGCAGACAGCTTTAAATAAAACAAAAACAGGCACTGCTACACTGCAGGTAACAAGGACAACTCGCCTCCGGCCACAGTGTTGACGACCTCCTGCAGAACGCTTTGCACAATCTCCTGGGCCCGCTCTTCATAGTTGGGCGTGTCATCTTCCTCCTCACAGCTCACGCCTCGTTTTGACAGACCTGAACGATGCAGCAGAGGTAACAGCCTTCAAAGCTATGCACGTCTCAGCATAACCGACACGGTCATCAGCCCACAACATGCTGCTGTCTGTCCCTCTAACAGCTCAACATGTAAGAAAGATAAAGCTTTAGTAGAAGCTGTGTTGATCTCTGTGTTTGCCCTTCCAGTTTTTAACTTTCATTTTGGAGCTCGTACCAAGAATGTTAAACTGCGGGTGAAGACACACCCTTTTGGGTCAGCAGGGAGTTTGGCTTTACGTACATTTACCTCATATATTACATTTAGGGTGCCCCTTAGGAGGTGAAGCCAACCTTGTTAATTTACCATGAAAAAACAAAAGCACAAAACACAACCTGCGTACTTTCAAAGCATCAGTTTTTTAATGTAATCCTGCTCTGACCTGGAATCAACCATTGTCCACTAAACTTATTTATCTAAACAAATTGTTCAATTTAGCATTTGCTTAATCAAATCCATTTACACATATTTAACTCATACACCATCTGACGCAAGTTTAATTATGTCAGTGTTTACATGCTTTGCATTTTACAAAACGGCACATGGGTAAACAGAACTGAGAAGCAGTGTGCAGCATCCAGACTGAAGACCCGTCCTCCGCTGGCGGGACACACTGGGATCACAGCCGACTCCCAGCCCACGGAGAAAAAAAAGCACACAATCACGAAGCTGCTCCACAGGAATACATCGGGCCTCTTATGGACAAGTCAGCCGGCAGAGACATAACTGCATATACATGAATGGGTACCTCGTTTTTACACACACACACACACACACACACACACACACACACACACACACACACACCAAGACACCCCTGACCCCAGACTTCCTGTGTGTCAACAATCAAAGCAAAATGCTCCTGAATTAGTGTAGCTGAATGGGTGCACTTTTGATGCCATCACAAAAGGAAACAGAGATGGCCAAATTCACCAAACAATGGAGGAAATAGGTTAGTGATATACAGAGCTGGAAAAAAAAAAGCATTACATTACAGCTCTCAGCTCTGAAATGACACCTTCATATCACCATTTCAGAAGTCACAGTGCCTCACCTTACTTGAACACGTGTAAAGGTGTGTGTGAGACCTCAGCAATCTACCCAAAACTCTGTCTCTCTCTGCAACAGCCAACTTGCCTCCTCCTAATTGTCTGTCACCTGCTTGATCAGCACCAATTAAGTGAAAGAACCACCACTTGCTAGGGCTTGTGGCTAACTCACTCTCAGGACTTTCACAATGCCAGAAACTGAACAGACACTCCGCTGCATAACGCACTCTCAGGCACAAAGTCTGCAACACTGACACAAATGCAGGGTGACTCCCCCATCAAGCCAACCTATCTGTAAAAGACCTGGTTAGGTATTACCGTAACCGCCCTTTAGGCAACAGTGTATAGCGATGAGCAGAGTGGTAGTTAATCTCCAGTACAGATGAATAACACGCAATGCTCACATAATGCAAGAATAAGTGATAAAGTGAGTATACAGGAGGACAAATAGGAGGGACACAGAGAAAGGGAGGTGCACATAGTTGGTTGAGGCTTATTGGGGGGCCTTATTGGCGGGTTTGTGTATCATAGCTATGGAACTGGCAGTGAGAACGTGAATGTGTTTGTGCTAGCTCTGGGATGGCACAATGAGGTGGAGGGGGTGTGGTCTGTGTCCTTAATGAGCATTGTGTAGGGGGAGTGATTTTCCACTTTGAGACAGATGAATGATGGTGTGGATTGTCTCAGTCACCTGACAGTGAGGTCTGTATCACATTTCAGGTGTAGGAGGGGCGACGTAGTCAAAACAGTGCCTTGTATGGAGGCAGGGGAGGCCAAACTCACTCTCGGCAGCTGCAGTTGCCTGGTCGGCCTCGGTCTGCTCGTTCTCCACACTGCAGAACTCGGCGCCGTTCTCAGGCTCCGGGTCCTCGTGCACAGCGCCCCCGTTGGTGTTGTCTGCGTGCTGCGACAGGTCGGGCGGCCCATCGGGCTCCACGAGCGGCTGCTTGGGGGGCAGGTCCTTGTGTGGGTGGAGGCGGGGGGAGTCGGGCTCATGCTGGCTCACAGGGGATTGCTGGAGGTGCTGCTGTCGATGTCTCTCCTTCTCCATCTGCTTAGCCTCCTGGAGCTAGGTGGCACACACACGCATGCACATACACACAAACACACACACACAAACAGACGGTCACCCTCGACTCCGCCTAGAGCAGGCCTCTGCTCACAGCACACAGCTCCCAGCAGCCTAAGGGTCAAGCCACAATGAGTACAGTATCGCAGGCCAAGAGGCAAACCTCGCTGTATTCAACTGGTACATACTGCACACAGAATACACAGTCCTTCACTGCACACACCACTGCAGACTCTTCACTTGTGCTTCTCAACAGAGAAAGGGTTCTCCCCCCCCCCAAAAGCTGTGAAAAGCGACGATGCAATACAGTCTGTTTTGGCACATTTTGACACCCAGAAGGCTGAGGGTGTTTTGTGCTGTGAAGTCTAATAATGAAAATGCTGTCATAACATATCATTAATCAAACGCCTAGGCTGAATGAAACTGGTATTCTGACATTTCTGCACTATTAGACATTATCAGCCTATGCATGACTTACTTTGTAAGAAAGCAAGAATTAATTGATAACAAAAGTGGTTTAAACATATTTAAGTGAAGTTGTCCAAAGTGATGTAATCCTTCTGTTGACTAAACAAAGCATTTTTATTACTACAATGGCGTTTTAGGGCCACAAAAAAAAAACCTAAATAAAGTTCTGAGAATAAAGTCAGAATATTCTGAGATTAAAGTCGAAACAGTGTGTTCTGACTTTAAAATGGGAATGTTCTGACAATGAGGTTACCAGCATTAGCTGTGACACTTTGATACAGAGAAGCTACTGGACAGCATCAAGTGGGGGCTGATCATCGGGTGTGGGGGGAGTTTGTCTTTGAGCTTTTGGTCAGTTTAATTAACCTGCACTTTTAGGTTAACATTGAGTTCCCTTCCCTTCTACAATGGTGTTTGTATCATACCCTTCTGACAAAGGCTACATTATGTGGAATGTCAGTCAGTCCTATCCTAAAGTATTCGTTGGCTAAATCCTCCACTTTTAGGTTAACACTGAGTTCCCTTTTCACCGTCATATCGTACCCTTCTGACAAAGGCTAGAATATCTTGACAGGTCAGTCAGAATATTTTGACTTTATTCTTGGAATTTTGCAACTTTAAAGTCAGAATATTCTGATTTTATTCTGAATTATATTTATTTTTTTAGTGGCCCTAAAACTCCATCATATTATTACATATATGACATGTAAGAAAACACAAAACAACCA
Source organism: Chitala chitala (assembly GCA_025773905.1). NCBI lineage: Eukaryota > Metazoa > Chordata > Actinopteri > Osteoglossiformes > Notopteridae > Chitala > Chitala chitala. Next base: position 8,836,604 of record JABJVR010000029.1, read on the forward strand.
TCTACAATACAACTGCTATAAGCAAAAAGTAACTGCAATACCCAGTTAAGAGGTTTCTAAACAATTATATTCACCATAAAACTTAACTATATTTCATATTTATTTTACATTAACCATTTCTTTTACCATATTATGATTCAAATGGGATTTAGATGTAAAAAGATACAGGTATTATTTGAGTCACGCCATAGAGACCAAAGAGTTATGGTAATTCATGAGTCACGGCTCTGGTGGAAAGGAGTCAGCTGTGCAATGCTGTCAGCTTTTCTAGCTCAGTGGTATGGCTGCTGTAACAATATTAACTGCTAAACCAATCTAGACTCCAATCCAGTGTGGCACTCAGGCACAGACCGCAATGTAGCGTGCCTCTAGGGGCACGTAAAGCACAATGTAGGAGACCTCTCTGGCACACAGACCACAGTGTAGCAGACTTCTTTGGTCTACTGTGATTAAAATGCTCTTCGGGTACACAGAACGAAATTCTGTGCACTGATGAGATGCGCAGACAATCACTGAATCTGCACCTTCCAATCATGAGACTTTGTGTAGGGTGTATACCTTGTGTATCTACAGGGAACACACAAGAAAAAACTGTATGAGGGAATCTGTTCAAATAACTTGCTGCTGGAATAGCTAATTAATGTAACATGTCTGTGTCATTGTAATGAGTCTGTTCCTGATTTCCACTAGCAGTCCATGGACAAAGTAACATGCTTAATGTGAACATTTTGCACAAATTCTTAGTGCTGTAAAAATATAACACCATCATCACAAGCAAGTTCAAAAGTGGCATCTAATGTAACATAAAAATTAGCAACCACAGCTCCCAAGGGAAAAACCACGGTTAAAGGACTTCTAACTTCCTTGGAAAGCACATCAGTCATTAATCAACTGCGAACGCACAGAACACACATCGGTCGTGTACTGATCACGCTTATGGTTGGTTATTCAGAGCTGCGTGACCCACTGACCAATGCTGCTGTGACCCTTGTTAAATGGCTCGACTGTAGCACACCTACTACAGCCTCCCTGCAGTGTCGAGGAGAATCTGTTCACAGAACAGAAGCCTAACTCAGGCCTCAAAGGCAACCCTTTGTCACAAAAAGCAAAGCATGGAAGCAAAGTTCTTATTTATGGCATAGCTTTGATTTGATGCATGTTTCACACCAGGACGCCGTGACGAGGTCAGGTGGCAACAGTGTTTAGAGTTCATAGAGCACAGGCATGCAGCTGAATCATGAACAGGCTGAAGTATGTAGAGAAGCAGGCTCTGGAAACAGATTTCAGTGCAATGGCTTTCTAATCTACACTTTGAAGTGTCACCTGACTATGCACGTACAAAAACTAGACGCATCTGAATACACACATCATCATATACAGTACATATATACACACAGATTTTACACATATATGATGGCAAGAACAAGAGAGACAGAAAGGCAGAGTGAGAGATTAACACAGGACACACATACACGCACACACAATAGGTGGGCAACTAACCTTCTTAATAACCTTTACAACTGCACAAATTTACTTTGCAGTGCCAGCCCTAACTAGGTCCAATTACACTGCCACGTAATAAACCGAAAGGAATGGGAAACACACGCACGCGGGGGTGGGCGCAAACACACACACACACACACACACACACACACACACACACACACACACAACAAAAAACCAACAAGCTGCACCTGAACTGGAGGGATAATGATTTGCAAGCAACTAGTCAAAAATAAATAAATAATAAATAAATAAATAAATAGATAAATAAAAACTCAGCCCAGCAAGCAGAGTGACAAAGTGCATCATCCCCTCAAACACTAACACAGGAATGGATGAAGCCAAACTGCACACAACCAAGAAGTCAAGTCAAGCAATTCAAGGCAGGCGTGTTTGCTTCTTTTACCTGCCGTTCTCTCTTTCTGGAGGCCAAAGACCAACTTATCTTGTGATTTGTAAGCTATATTTCAAGGAGGGGGGGGGAGAAGTGGCAATTTAAAAAAAATTGAAACGTTTAGTTTTAGTTAGTTTTTTTTTTTTTTTTTCCTTGTTTTCGGCTGCACGATTTCTTTGCAGCTGTGACTAACCGCTTGGTTCTCCATGCGGGCGAAGATGACGTTGAGCATCTGTGTGAGCGTCGCTTTGGCTGTCGTCTGGTTGATGAGGTTCTTGCTCGCCAGGTAGATGTTGTAGCACGTCCGCACAGCCTGCAGCACCGTGCCTTCATGGATCTCGATCTGCTGTGATGTCACAGCAGTGAGCAAGGCCTGGGGGGGGAGGGGGGTGTGAATGGACAGGACGGGACGCTCGTTAGCCTCTGCTGCGCTGCGCTGGCTGGCAACACTGGGAAGGGGGCTTGAGTTATGCAGCAAACTGCTGGACACCTAGAGCACAGCATTCATCCCAGCTCATGCCTGAATCTATGAAAACCGTCTGCTTTAGATGGGATAGAGTAAATATATTTTTGCCTTTGTTATTGGTATGAATGTGATCCTGACACTTTCAATTTCTTTCATGAGTTATTGTTTTAATCTTAGCTGCTCACTCCCACATCCACAAGTTGTCAACTACTACGAATCCTTGCTGCGTTACCATTTTACTGTGTTGTGGGAATGTGGGAGGCAAAAAATATATACGTGTGCACATACACAAACACGCACCAGAAACCCACCCCCCCACTATTACAGATGAGAGGTAAGGAGCAACTATCAGTACACTGGTGAGGGAGATTCAGGCACATGTCAAACACGAGGACCCAGTCCAGCCACCTGGAACCTTGGGTCGTTGAGCAGCCTGCTCTTTCGTGGGGAGTTACATGAGCAGAAGAGGGGCAGGGGGTCATACCTTGATGATCTGCAGCTGAACGCCCTCGTCAGTCTGCGGACCCTGGAAGCAGCCACATATGGTCTCGATGATGCGGTCGATGAGCTTCTTCCCTGGCGCGGTGCTATCTGGGGCGCTCCCCGTAAGGTGGCCATAGGCAATGAGTTTCTACGGGTTGGACACAGAACCATGTAACCACGTACCACTTACGCCATGCTAGTTAACAACTAGTTCAGAAGGCAACCCACTGGTCACGGGAATAATGCTTTCAGTACACATCTACTGAAATGCATTCACCGCACAACCATCAAACTTTACTCAAATAAGCTGCAAATATTGCAACACAGAACTAGAACATGAAAAAAGGTATGCAAATCAGTTATATAATGTGTAGGCCCTTCAAACTGCTGCAATAATTTGTGATTGTGTGGCCTCAGCTAAACGCTGTGAATGTGCTGACCCTGCCACAGCACCGTGACAGTGTGAGAGCAGCGGCACGGGCAGCCTGGCTCTGTGAAGCAGGATGGAGTTGCAAAGAGAGAGCTGGGCTGCAATGAGAGGGAGGGCCATGGAGGCCATCTCCATTACTCACCTGTAAACAGTCTAGGGAGGTGCTGACGATGCGGGGACATTTTGACTGGCAGGCCAACTCAAACGGCAGGAAGTACTTATCCGCTTCAATGAAATTCGCCTTTGACTTCACAGGGGGCAAAGTGCTGGAGCCAGCTTTGTTGTCCCCGGGGGGCGGGCTGCGTGGACAAAGGGACAGGCAGGCAGACAAGAATCAGCCATGTTTGAGGCTGCGTCTCTCCACACGGGAGCTCAGTAAACAACTTATACTTGTCCAAACATGGTAAGCTGAACTTTATGGGCACAGAATGGGATGTGCATGACTCTGCTCGTTTGAAACTGTACCAGTCCTGGTGTCTTGCATGAGTACAGTGGTGCTTAAATGCAGCCGCAGGGAGAGGACACTCAGAAAACACTTCATTCCAGAGTCAACTCCCATAAACATCATTTCCCTGCTGAGGTAGCCTCATAAGGACACTACTGTCACCTTTACATTATAGATAAAGGAGGGAGACAGTTGTTATTGTCTGGCTGAGCTCACCTCAGAATATTGATTTATGAGAAGAGACGGACATGATGCTTATGGCATTCTGCTGCCTCCATCACACAGACACACACACACAGAGACACACACACACAGAGACACACACACACAGACACACACACCACCCTCACTGCATCATTTTAATTAAACAGGGGCTGTGAATGGAGTTAGTCTGAATTAGCTCTCACTTGGCACTTTTCCACTGACATGGTTTCGGGTGCCAGTGCCCAAAACGCAAACTGTTCTATGCTTTTCCATTAATAAACAACTGGTTCCCACGCTGAAAAATGGTTCCCAACCGGCACCAAAACCCAGCTGGTCTGGAACCAAGAACCAGTGATGTAAACTGCCCAGGGGCGGGTTAAGCTGCACAATCTCTTCTCCATTAGGTAATATTGCTAGCCAGTCTTTTAAACATTTACATTGCATATGTACCTTTTTACAAACAAAATTTACAATGTTAGGACACAGTGGCGCAGGTTCCTTGTTCAGTCCAGTCTGGGACTATTTTATTTAATATTTAATAGCAATTTTAAGTACTTAGAACCACACAAAAGAACTCATTTTCTTATACGCAACAAATTAACATTTTGAAACAAGTCTCAAAAAGTGTAGTGAGGTCAGCTGGTATTTTCATTATCACTGTTAAAAGAAAATGAAAGGCATTTAATGTGACTTCAACTAGTAAACCACTTTGCTAAATAAATAAATGTGCATGTTGTCTATTGCGATCGATCTGAACTGTGTGAAGACATTGAATGAGTTGCATTCGAATATGAAAACATTTTGAAAGCTACACGTTGGGGGTCATAGATGGACTGGCAATCTGGACATTCTGTCAAATGCCTGAGCAGCTGGCCAACCTAGTGTGAGGATGGCCATCAGACGTACTAACCATAAAATAAAAAATAGGTTTAAAGCACACATGTCCCGGTTATGTCCCCATTATGTCCCCCCCCAACTTGCATGCAAATATAAAGTCAAAAACAACCATTAAACTTAACTACATATCTTTAAAAAAAATATATACAATAATTTTCAACCTTTACATATGTCCACACAGAATAGTATTGTAAAGAATTTCTTCAAATAAGTTATTAGTTCCACACCAAAAAAACTTGTTGCCTTACTTTGCCAGCCAGATCATTCTGTCAATATACATAAGACCTTAAATTTAAGATGTTGATCATCACAAAACTTTGCTTAAAATACAAAATACGTCTGGCTGCTACATAATGCAAAGCTGTACAGAGGATGCAGTTTGCCATATTTGTCTTGTGTTGCCTGAGGAGACAGTCAGTGATATGGTCTCTGTATCATCGTCTTGGATTTGGACCTGAACAGCAGTGTAAAAACAAGCCGGTTCACAATTAGGACAGTTCCAGCACTGGCACCAGCTCTGGAAGTGGTGGAAAGGCATCAACCCATTCAGATCTGTCTGGCATTCAGGGAGGGAGCCAGTGAATGTATATCGTCAGTGCTGCATCCAACTGGGAGAGGCTGAGGAAGAGGATTGAGTCTATAATCACATGGGTAACAGTTCTGTGGCAGAGCAGAACAGGCGCAACACTTGGTCAGAACAGGTGTGAATTCTCCAGGCTGGTCTAAAACGTGCCACACCTTGGGCTCTAAAGTACCACTGAGGCCATAGAGCCTGGATTGCCCCAATGTTGGCAGGTGGGTGGGTGGCACAAGGTGCTGGGCACATTCCTTCCCACAACCCTACAGTTACCATGGCAGCAAAGAGTCGCTAAAAAAAAAAACTCCCAGGCCATGCCAAGTTCAAGGAGAAAGAACATGAGTGCAGGTTAAGGGAGCTGCTGGAACCAGGCCAGGGGGACAAACAGCAGCCCACATGCCGCCAGGCTCCGGCACAGAGGACATTCATATTCACACCGTATCACCACGGAGACGGCAGACAGCCAGTGTCAGACTGCCTATACACACTGTTACAGGGGTGGGAGAGGAGAGGTCTCTACAGACACAGTCCCTGCAATCAATTATACATACACAATGCTGTTAACTGGAGAAGTAAATCCACTCACCTCAGTTTCTCTGTCTCTTCTTTGATTTCCTCTGAAAAAGACAAAGAAAGAGAAGACGGAGCTGTTAAACAGCAAAACAGAAAGGAGAAATACGGCTGGGACCCAAATGCCCCTGTCGTACTCAAAGCCTTTTTGCATTTCACCATAGTACCATGAGCACCGACGCTGCCATGCCTGTAGTACTGTGAGATGCTGCTCTGTGTGGGGTATATGTACTCCCAACTCAACCTCCAAAATTATCCCTCTTGGTAAAAATAAGCAAGTAAATCCTTTCTTTCTGACAGGTGAGGCATGGTAACCATTCCTGCCCATCTATGCCTCTCTCTCCACTTTGAGTGATAGGTGTCAATAAGCAGTGGGTGCCAGACAGCCAGGCAGCTCCCACAGGCTGTTGGCGGCACCTGGGCCCCATGGACCCCGATCCTGGGCTTACAGACGGTGCCAGTGATGCACCTCCTGTGTTTACCTCACAGATAAGTGCTGCTGAAGCTGTGATCAGGGCCAGGCAGCCTGAGTCACCAGGAGACACTTCTGGCTGTCACATGAGGAGTACAGCTCAGTCCGTAAAGTGCTTTACTGCAGTGACACAGAACACCATGACAATGTCCTATACCTAAAGGTCAGGTACTATAATGCAACACAATAAATAAGAAAAACACTTTCAGCTGGTCTCAACCCTGGATGAAACCCTGGACTGTTCAGTTAGCTGGCTTTTAGCTCTTCTCTCCAAACACACTGCTATTTTGGAGACCAGTGCTCTATAAAGACAATATTTTCCATTTCTTAAGGATTAACACATCTAACACTTTGTACTGATAAGATCCTTTGTCTTCTGAAGGCACTCTCTTCTGCCAAAATCTCAATTTCAGACATTACATGCGTTTTCTTGCTACACTTAACAGAGGGGCTTCCTGTGAAACATACCTGTATTCCACACGCACGGTACAGAATGAAATGGAGAAAGCCATATCCGACCAACTGTGGAACCAGCTTAGAGGATAAGCATAAGATCATAAGCGTGGTCAAGAGAGAGACAAGCAAAACAGCCATGATCTGTAGCTGACCACCCCCCATTTGAACAAACGCATGTAGACATCCTGGCACTGGGGGCACTAACGATAAACAGTAGCCTGTAGCTGACACTGAGGCCTTCCTGGTAAGCTCTCGCTTGAAAAGGGAGATGGCAAAATAATTCAGCTCCCTTGATACTATGAAAGAAAAACACCTGGCCAGAGTTTCACAATTAAAAAGAAAAGTTGCACAGAAGACAAAAGACACAAGAAATTAATTTTCATAAAATCATGACGTACAAAAACCAGTATTATGTAACAGCATCCAGGCACGTCCATGAAGCAGTTAAGATAAAGGCCCCTTATATTTGAACACCTGAGCACAAACTGAATCCGTTTGCCCACACAGTTCAGTGTTCTCGTATTTCAAGCTGGACCATTGTAACCATGACAGTAACCCGCTGGTCCATGACGCCACTAAAGGCGTGGTAAAGCACAACTAATCTGCTTTCCTAATAAACTAATAAAATGCCTTGCTAAGAGCTTTGGTTTGCTGCCTTATCAGACTAAGACCAGGACCACCTGTGCACAAATATGAGCCACTGATAAGGACTCCAAGCACAAGAAATGCTGCAGATAGGATTACTGTAAATAAATTACTCACAGTGTACCTCATGGCTCTGTTCTGACAGGGAATAAAAAATTATTGGGAAAGAGAGGCAGGAAATAACTCATTTTTATTTAATATCAGCTAACACTGAACTCATTTCATTTCACAGCTAATAAGCAGCAAACATGAAGAGAAGCTGCCATTTCTAAATGGTGAACCACCAATTAAAAAACTGAAAGGTTAATATCAGGCTCTGGGTACTGATTTGCTCCACTTCATTTCTAAGGAGTTTGATGATGAATAATGAATGGCAGAAGATTACTTTGTTCCTATGCATGCACAGCAACAGCTACCAGAAGGTGCAAGTTCAGCCCTAACAAGATACAGCATACTCTACACAGGACGTATGCTCATAGTGACTGAGCCAACATGGTTTTGAAAGTTTTAGCTGCAATTCTCACTGTCTTACAAGGACAGTGCTACTTTGTAATGGAGAAAAAAAGTTGTTTTTCATCTTGCAGAAGAAGCTTCCAATAAAAAGTTCAGGTTAAAGCTTGCAGTCAATTAATGACACCCCTGGCTGCTGTGAGCCCAATTACAGACCCTGTTGTGGGCACTGCCCTATGAAGGAAAGCCTGTTTAATGGAAGTACCAGCAAAGATGGTCAAGTGCAGCAACACACCTGCAGAAGCACTGCTAGCCTGGGGTCTTAACCTTAATTGCTAGTACAAAATCTACCTGTACAAATAAAGGAGCTACAGTATCAAGACAAATTAGCTAGATTAGGACACCTGACATGGCAATATTACAAGAGAAATATTAAAGGTTGCGTTGTCTTTCGTCATGCTCGATCACACTGACCTCACTGGCCATGAGCCCGTTAAAGATCCAGAGCGTGCACTGAAGTCTAATCCAAACACGAATGGACAAGACTTTTACCCTAATACACTGCAGAGTTTTTGGTTCCTCTCCTCTGTTGTTGTCTGGCTTCATTCATTTGTATTGATTTCTTCAATTTTCTGTGTAAAGCGCTTTGAGGCACGCTGTTGCAAAAGGCGCTATATAAAAATAAATTGAACTGAATTGAATTGAATATAAATCCATCCCTACATTTCTATATCACTGAACAAAGACAAATCTTCACTTTTGGTAGGTGAAAACCTCTGGAACAGGCTGCAAGGGGAGCACTGGGAGCCTGTGTGAGAATGTCAATGCATGGGCCTCCTGTGGGAGAATTTTCATATACTGATTCCATGATGAAATTTTTTTTCAAAGCCAAGAAAAATTAAGTGCAGCACTGGGGCATGTACACTGTGCTCAGCACCAGAAAATGAGCAGCTTGTTTCAAACTGCTGAGCAGTTCAAATTGCAGTTTGCACCAACCTGAGTGCCGATTATAGTTTTATTTGATATTTTATTATGCGGATTTTCGTTTTATTTATATATTTTTTTATTTTTCTTAAAGATTGTGCGTTCAAACTTCAATTGTGATGTAAATGGTAGCCTTGACAGTTTTATGCAATAAATACCTGTTATTAATACTGTCCTTCTTGACCTTTGCCACTGGTTAAATGGTTAAAATTAGCAACCAAAAGTCTCGTGCGGCATGAAAAACAACCTAGGCTTGGGCGATATGGAAAAAAAATCTTATCACAATTTTTTCATATCAGTCGATATTGATATATATCACGACATAAAAAGAACCTTTAAGCTTGACAGAAATAGTGATTTGATTTAACTCCCATGTAAAATGTGAAGATATAAGGTTAATTTTGTTTTAAATATTTTCTGTCAGAAACTGAACATGACAAATGTACTGTAGAACATTGTACGACTGTATTTCAAATAAACAAAACAGGTGTATATAAATAAACTAAAATCTTAATTCTGACCAGTGAAAAGCTACAGGTTTTACAGGAGAACACATTAAAGACATTTCAATTTTCTAAGTAAATAAATAAATTTAAAATACCTCTATACTGTATCCTACTGAATTCTACTGTGGAAAAGTTATTTTGTGATAATTACCGTTTTATAGACATAGCCCTAAACCAAAAATTTTAGCACATGCATGTAAAACCTCTCTCGTCCTGTAGCCACCATGCCTGAAAAATTTTCTAGGGGAAACACTGAACAATGTTTTTAATTACCTTAATCAGAGCCCAAGAGCCCTTGGAGATGGCATTCCTGATCTCATACAGCCTCACAGAGTACAAAGAAGCAGCTTTTGGGGTCGTACTCCATGTTCATTATCCACATGTATGGGTGGGAGATAGGGCCAAAATGTATCAATATTTTTGGTTATAATCACCATTCATAATATAGATCATGATTTATTGTTTATGCTTTATTTACAAACCCATCAAATTGACATGTATGCAGCAATGCTAACCATTTAACCAGCATTTGAATGCTTACAGGAAACACATTAACGTATGTGAAATCTACATAAAAGAAAATCATTATAGGAAAAGTGCTTCTCAGTTATTACTAATTCAGTCAGTATGACTTTTCTTCTTCTGTTTGGTTATCTCAGAATGTGTAGAAGATGCTGAAATTGAGGAAGATGTGGTTGTACATGTATACCGTAAAAAAAAAAAAAAAAAAAACCTTCATGTAAAATTAGTGGCAGCAAAGTCACAAGTAAAATGCTGTTATATTACAGCACTTCAGCTGCAAATTTGAATACAGCAAAGTACTGTATTATTGATAAGAATTTATGTTTAAAAAGATAAACACAACTAAACATGATACAGGGAAGGCTGGAACCGGCCACATGAACGAAAGACATTAACGCCTCTCTGCCCGGCATGATACTAAATGCACCGATTCACAAGTGGTGGATAGACAACCATAAGTGTGAAAAAATTAGGATAATGATATTTAAAAATAGCGGTGTCTTCCAATATCGCACTAAGATACTTATAAGCAAGATACTCCACAAGTGTTTACATGCAGCAATAGTGTGCTTGTGTTAGATTACACGTGTACACCAAAGTTACTCTCTCAGAACCAGTGCTGTTACCCATTACTTAACCATGCTGGGGACTGATATAACGCATTTCAGTTAATTTTGCGGTTTGTTACTTCTTGCCTTCCTGTTTTCCAACATTCTAAAATTAAAGTCAGGTGACCAACCAAGAACTACCAATTTAGTATCTTGGATCTGGGAAGGGAAACTTTCATCTAGTTAGAATTTGGTTTAATGTGGATACCGTAGCATAGACACTTGTCAGGGAACTAGGGGTGTGTCAAACAGTATGCTGTCTGTGTGTGTGCTTTTTTAAGTGATGCAAAGAACTGCACTCAGCATACAAAAATTAACATTTAGTGTAATCTAAATTTTTGCATTTCCTAATCATAATCATCAGGCCACAACTGGCCTAGTACACCAGGAATTCTCCATCGTGTCCTGATTAGCCATTCTGGCACGGCCAATGTAGATGACCATCTATGAAATAGGGATGCAACAGTTCAAAAATCTCTCAGTTTGGTTTGTATCACAGTTTAAGACAAACAGTTTCAATTTGGTGTGGTTTGCATTTAGTGTATTAAACTGAATTTCAAATACATTTCTTAAATTTACGTTTTGGCCCATCTGGCCATGAAGAGGTCAAGAGATTAAATGTTAATCAGGCTATGTATTATTTAAATGTAGTGTTTGCAACCTTTATATTAAAAACCCTCTGTAAATTTTATAAAATGAATTTCAACATTTAATGATTAAATAATTCTCAAAATCTGTGGTGGGTTGGCGCCCCGCCCTGGGTGTCCCCTGCCCTGCGCCCTATGTGCTCTGGGATGGGCTCCAGGTT
>JABJVR010000029.1:8866109-8878309 GCA_025773905.1 Chitala chitala
TCACTCACTGTCAGCACTGAGATGAGTCGTCACCTCCCCTCACTCACTGTCAGCACTGAGATGAGTCGTCACCTCCCCTCACTCACTGTCAGCACTGAGATGAGTCGTCACCTCCCCTCACTCACTGTCAGCACTGAGATGAGTTGTCACCTCCCGTTGTTCACTGTCAACATCTTTGCATGTGGGAGTTAATTTACTCTGTATTTAAGACCCCTCAAAAAAATTTAAGCCTTTATGATGAGACCTACAGGACTGTCTTATCCAATATATGTGGTCAGAGTGGAACCTGTGCCAGTAACAGAATTAAAGTTTGCAACAATTGCAAGAATTATTTTTGTATGCAGGAAGAGACATTTTTAGATCCTATTTTACAGTGCTCTTTTGGAAGTGAAAGTAGGCCTTTTCAGTGTAAAACTGCAGTATTACAAACAGAACCCATTTTTCTATTTACTGTTCCAGTGCCACTCTGAGCAGAGCAGTGCTTGTGTCAAACATATTGAAGCTGACAATGATTTTCACCGCCCTCCTGCGCTGCAGTCTGATCACTGGGTGTTGGGCCTTATGTAATCCGGCCACAGCAGGCTGGGCATGGGAACACAGCTTCCCAAATTCAGTGTGCACTGGAATGGAATAGGTGTCAGTCCATCCAGCTGACATTCCAGGTTGGGTTTTCACGTGTGTGTGTGTGTGTGTGTGTGTGTGTGTGTCTGTGTATCTCCCAGAACTGCATGCTGCTGGGAGGGAGAAAGAACACGGAAGTGCCCCTTGAAGGCTATCTGGTTGCACCCATTCAGAGGATCTGCAAATACCCCCTCCTCCTCAGAGTGAGTATGTCTGTTCAGTCCTGGAGACATTGCTATGGTTTGAGTTTTCCTGGGTAGTTTACTCACATCCCTTTAGTCTTTACTGGAACTTGTATATTATTCTTTTAAGGTTAAATCTGATTTGTTGCCTCTGCATTAAGTGCCTCATGAAAGGGGGGGGGGGCTGTCACAGTAATGGAAGGATTGTGTACCTAATGAGAAAATAATGACAAATTTAAGTATTTAGTTAGACTGTTACAGGCTTCTTAAGAGGGACTGAGCTTGAAAAGATTAAATTTCACTTATTAATCTACTTTTGCTTTTTTTTTACTGGCCTTTCTTAATTTGATTTTAATGCATATAATAAGGGAAAAGATCATATTAAAGTAAAACTAGCATGAAAAGGTAAGGATATTATGGGATTAAAATACATTTTTATTTTGTGTTTTTCTTATTCCAGGACTGGATCATATTGTAATGAATAAAAATGTCAGACATAAATAATCTCAGGCACTATAAACTGCTTTGCTTGTTAATTTGTCAGATAAATCTTCGCTATGTTATTTAAGCGTTAAAACAAAGGCATTAAATGCAGGAAATGTCCTGCCATGTAAAAGCACACAATTTATCCTAAACGTAAAGATCTGTGGTTATGTAAAGGTTTAGGAACAGTAAGTCCAAACATGGAAGTTTAATTGGTATTCTAAACAGTGTTTAGACTGTAGTAAGTGATAAACATCTTTTTTCCATGAGACTGTCACGTACAGTAGCTGGCTGATTAAGCAAAGAATTCTAGGCATGAAAATTACAAAAGAAGGAAAAAAAAATCCAGTAGTTCATTTTCCCAAAGGATGAAGTTTGATTTTGTCTCCTGCAATGTCTCACAAGAGCAAATTGCCTCATTTGTCCAGGAGCTGCTGAAGAGGACACCACGGAAGCACAGTGACTACGCCCTGGTGGTGGAGTCACTGCAGGTCATGAAGGCGGTGTGCTCCAGCATCAACGAAGCCAAGAGGCAGATGGAGAAGCTGGAGGTGCTAGAGGAATGGCAGTCACACATCGAGGGATGGGAGGTATGTGCGAGCGTGCTCGCAACCCACGGACACACCCTCTGTCAGGACTGCAGTGCACAACAAGGTGAAGTTCTATGTTAAAGAAGGAACGACAGTGGTGAAGGATGTAGTCAACACTCCAATACACACGTGCCACCTGGAGCTGGTTTCCCACTCAGTTATGTGTGGTTTATCAGTTTGCTGCCTTTGAGCGAAGACTGTAAAATGGCTTGTGCCTGGTTATAACAGGAAACAAACCACCTGAAATAGAAACCTGGCTGGTTTCTCTCGAGTCCTTTTCTTGACTAATGTTTTATTCAGTTGAGAATTAAGCGTCTCTGGGGAATAACTGAACAAAGACATTCTTTGACTCCTTGATTTGATAGAGAATGAAGTCAGATCATATTAAAATTAATTTGATTTGACTGCTTAATGCTAGGCTTTCTAATTCAAGGTATTTATTAATCCTCTTTATTATGTATTCTGTGTTTTGTAAAGGCATATGTTATCTCAGTGGGATGCAGTCTTGGAAATACTTGCTCAGGTGAAATGATCACCGCATGGGTGACCATGTTACATATTAATCTTAATTAAGCATCTACATAGGAGAGAGCCGTGAATATCACTGTGCATTGCTTAGGTTCAGAAACAATGATAACGGAAAAGCCCCAGAAACTCAGATAACACGTAACAGTGTGTGTTCAAAAAATCTATGCTTATATCAAGCCACTGCATCAGAGGTGTTTGGAGGGCATCGAAGAGGAGTGAGAAAGATACTGGAAAAATAGGAAAAAGAAAGAAAGGTGGAGAGGGTCTTCAACTGGCACAGTGGCACGATGGCATGCAAAGTGCTAAGTGGGCACTGCACTACCGCTCTTATGTAAACCGCCCCCAGTGCCCTGCAGACAGAAATGGAAATTATTACTAGCCGGAAAAGTCGAAGTGGAAAATAAAGTCTACAGTAGCCTTCTCCACAAAGCATCTTGATAGGCTTTCTTGCTAGTGGACATTTGAATAAGCCATTATACAGACAGTGCATCCAAACCATTGGACAAATCCTTTGTAAGGCAGAATGGTTCCACTGGAAGGTCTGATGGCAAATAACTTAAATTTCAGGCACTGAAGTATGGTGTGTCTGCATGACATATGTTGGCAGATAAACCATGCACAATGCTCACTTTGTCCATCTGCTGCAGGTCATACACACCCATTTTCATGAGAAGGATTATGGACAGGATAATGACGCACGTTCTTCAAAACCGTGGAAGCACAGACTCAAAACTCAGCAGATCAGTAGGCTGTTATTGTTTTAAACTGTCCACATCAAACATTGTAAAACTGTTCCACCGAATCAAACACTCTAAAAACTTCACTAGGAAAATCTTCAGGAATGCCATTGAATTAACAGACAGTCTTCAAATGTTGTTGACACAATATTTTTCACTTTTTTAAATGTCTTGATTCTCTTGCCAGCACACACCCAATCACAGAGTCTCGTATAATCCCCTTTAGCTGTTACACCCATCATTCAGGAAATGAAATGAAATGAAATGAAACATGCTGGAGTTCAAAACTCGGTGTCGTGTGCCTCTGCAGTGTGTTAACAGAATGTTATGGGGGTTACACTGTTGGTGGAGAAGGACAATGTGTTCCCGGGATATGATTTCCAAAAAAAAAAATTATTAATTTAAAGTATAGTGCTCACACTTGGAAGTAGATTTTATGACTGTTTTAGTTCTTTATAGTTCATTAGTGGCCCATTGCCCGTATGTTACTTCATTTTAGGAAAATATCCTACTGACACACCGTACTAAGAATAGAGTGCATCAGCCTGCAATGGGTGGAGCATCTTGTAGCTGTTCGCCCTTCTGATGCTCCTTAACCTCAACTCTTAGGCCTTCCTAGGAAAAACAGCCTGTGCCAGAAAACTAGTGGTGAGGATATAAAAAGGAAAGAGAAAGATCACAAGTCGTCCATTAATGGGTGAACAGTAAGAGGGCACAGTGGGGAAGAGAATGGGCAGTAAGGTCCTGTCCATTAATAGGTGAGCAGTAAGCACACATAAAGGGACAGAAAATTAACACTGTGGACCTGTCCATTGATGGGTCAACCGTAAGATTCAGTAGAGGGGAAGAGAATGAGCACTCAGAACCTGTCCAATTTTGGGTGAGCAGTAAGATGGCATAAAGGTGAAGTGAAATGAACGATGAGTTCCTGTCCATTTGTGGGTGAGCAGTAAGATGGCATAGAGGTGTTTGTTTATTTTTTCTCCAGTTATCTTACACATGTGGATCCCAACTACCAGCTGTTCTCCTATGGCGGAGGGGACAGTGGCTTGTGGGAAGGACAGTGTTACTCTGGCCAGCTCTGAGGCTCTGGATGCCAGTGGTCAAGACACAACTGACCAGACATTTCCCACTGCTAACGGCCCTATTTCAAGATCAGCATTAATCTTACTGTAGAATTTAGCAGTCTCAGACCCCTTGCCCCTTATGAGCATTGCTTCATTTGGACCAGTACATTTCTTTAACACTGTAAGGGTAATACAAATTTGATTGTACGTATATTATGTTGCATTTTCAGATAGTTATATATATTTAAAGAGCCAGTGTACATGATGCTTCTGATGATGAGATAACGTTATGGACCCATATGTTCAGTGAACACTATCACCTCTTATGTTCCGTTATCTTTTGAAGAGTGTAGTGTTGTTACATTTGCAATGCCAGGTCTTTCTTACAAGGCACTCAGACCTTTTGCTTTTAACAGTACCGTCTGTATTGGGTGTTGGAATATATGATAGCTCCTGGTTGTTTTGAAGAGCCAATGTGTGACACTGGTTACCTTTGGTGCTACACTGTACCATGCTGGAGGGGTAGGTGCCGCATGTAAAAGTTAGGCTTGAGGTATTCGGTTTTGCTGCATCTCAGAGACTCTAGACACTGAGTCATCTTGACAATGCATCCACATAGGGCCTTAACCTTAACCAGGGAGCACTTGCCACTCAGAAAATATTTGGTTTATCCATGGTGTGAAAGACAGGCCCCTCTGAAGCCTATCTGTCACCACTGAAACCACCACCACCATCAGCCGCACCACAGGGCTCTGTCCCTTCAACGCAGCTGGCAGGATACCCGCATTTCCATGGCTACGGCAATTAAAGGAACATCTGGACAGGGCTGTGGGGCAAGGCGCTGCGGAAGGAGAGCGGGACATGTGGCCTGGGATTTTCTACCAGAAGGAAATACTTAGCACATTCCCTGGCTCGGCGAAATTCAGCTGCTATTTTTAGACATGACAAGGGTGATCAAAAGCAGTCGTATATACGCGCTCTGAAGATGGCGTCGTGGGGGGAAACAATGTGTTTTTTGTTTTTCCGTGAAAGAGACACAATGTGTTCCCTATCCACCCCCTAAAATTTCACTGGTGTGACTGAACTGGGTGTTTTCTGTTTAACTACAGCTGGCCTGATGGAACACTGAAATAGTACAAGATCCACAAACCGATCTGCAGTAAGCAATCAGGAGTGTGCTTCTTGCTCAGAAAGAGGCCACGATTGTTTTTTTTTTTTTTGTTTGCCATATGTCAATAATACCAGACATCCAGATATACTTAAAGGGATATTTCACACAGCATCATATTTTGTCCATTTATTTGATAACGATAGCTGTTTTTTAAGGTTTTTGTAGGAAATAAGTAGTTACTCCCCTTTTATTTCATGAAAGTTCCCTGTTTTCAGCTTGAATCCATGGCACAATGTTTGGACCATTGCTTTTAGTTACCCTCTTACATGTTCTCTGTGTTTTAAGGGCTCTAACATCACGGACACATGCACAGAGATGCTGATGCAAGGTGTTTTGCTAAAAATCTCAGCGGGAAACATACAGGAGCGCATCTTCTTCCTTTTCGATAACCTCTTGGTGTACTGCAAGAAGAAAAACCGGTAGGTGTTTCAGCCGTCACATTTGAAATCTGAGAGCTCCTAACAAGATCCAGGATCTGGTGCACGTTTGACGTCTGAAATCACAGTGATATTTTCTCTTGCTGCCGTTCACCATAATGGCAGTTTATCTGATGTCTGAGCTAACCAGTCATGACACCGAGTGTTGCGATGTGTCACCGTCGCATGTTTGGACTGGTTGTCACAGGCGTTTAAAAAACAGCAAGGCGGCAACCGAGGGCCCGCGCTACTTGTTCCGGGGCAGGATCAACACAGAAGTCATGGAGGTGGAGAATGTGGATGATGGCACAGGTATGTGTTCTCCTACATGGGTTTGGAGCTGCTGCTTTTTTTGTGGAATGGCTGAGCAGATATTGCCGTTGCCTCGTACCTCTGGAGGTTTTAGTCAGATCGTGTAGAATGTCTCTGTGTGTGTGGACATGCTTTGCATCTTTTTCTTCCTTGCTCAGTTGAGCAAGTGACTATAAATTACTTCTATGTGATGTTGCGTGTGTGTATGTGCGCACATGCACATACGAGTGCATTACCCCTATGTTTTATCTGTGCTCTGTGGGGTAGGCTCTGATTTACTCTAATGCAATGTTATAGATAAGTAGCCAATGAAAATAGACAGGTGATGGTATAGGGCAACACTCATTGAGTGTCTTGACTACATCATCACCTTTTAAGCACCCTCAGCAGTTAATAGGCATTTGAGCTTTGTTAAACTTGAAGTGCCCTGTCTGTCATTCATAGCACTGGGTCTGAGATGATGTGAAATGTAGTTTACAGGATCCCAATGCCCACTTAAAAGTTCTTCTCATGATCAAATGAATAGTTTCATTTCTGTTTTTCATATAGCAGCCACCCAGGCTCATATTCATTGTTTCTAAGATGCAGCATCACTAAGATGTGTGTATAATTTATCCCTGAGACAAGGTTTTAAGAAAAAGCCAGTTTTGATTTATACTATCACTTTTACGCCCTTCAACTGCCCAAATCTTTACAGCTCTTGAAATACAGAAAGAGCTATTTTTATAAAGAATTCCCAAAACCAAGTTTGTCTCATGTTAATATGCCACATATTTTATTGCTGTGGGCTCTGGAGACTGGTTTAAATTACATATTATTATTCCTCACTCAGATTCAGAGACACAGAGCTAAAGTTCCCTTTAAAACAGTCCGGTCTGGTTTTGTTCAGTCAGTTTATTAACCTCCCGCTGGTGACAGGAAGTCACTTCTCAGGCTGCTTTGGTCCCACCGTTCACTTGTGATGTCTGGGACGGAAAGTGTTGTATTGTCTTTCACAGGGTCACTTAGTGCGACACATTGGGAATGTGTGGTCACGCCAGGGGCAGAGGAGGCCTTGTCTAAAAAAGTTCAGCAGACAAGAACAGCAGACCTCTATAAAACACTCGCAGCTAAATCGCTTGTGATTTGTCGTTTAGGATACATTTTATATTCTCTACTACAGGTTTGCTAAATTAGTTTGTGTAGTTTACATATCTGTTCCCTTGTGAAGTTCTTGTTTTATAACAGCAAATATTACTCAATGTTTAGCTGTTGAATCCGTCAGTATGTGAACATTGCTTTCTTGTTAAGTTGGGCAAGTAGGGCTACAGAGTTTGGTGTGGAACCACGGCTAATTAGTTTTTTATTGTTATGCTGCTAAAATTGCTGCTTTATAAAATAAGTATAAAATTACATTTGAGTGTAGGTACATTAAGGTTTATTTTAAGTAATTAAAAGCAAACATAACTTTATAGAACATAAAAGTTAAAAGTCACTCTTATTTTTTCTTTTTTAGTCTAACTGGATCTTGAAAACAAGTAAATGAAGTTTTTTTTTGTTGTTCTGTTATATTTCATTGTAAGGACACAACATACAACCGTTGATAGTTACAACAGCATTTTGTTGTAAAACTCTATGCTTGTGTGAAGCCACCAAAAGTTTCTGGTAACATTAATTTCGATCCATTTAGTTTGTTTTATTAAATGTACCATTGCTGCTATCTAGGATACAGAATGCCATTAATGCCAGTTTCAAAGATGGTTTTGAAGCTTGTGTTGTCAAGCCACACACCAGTGGTGTGCTGAAAATGAAGGACTTGCATGCATATTGATTTGACTGTGAGCAATTTTAATGAATGGGTAGTCATATAAAACACATATACACATATAAAAAATTTCTCTAACACACGAGTGACTTTTGGGGAAGAGTGTGTGTTGAATCATGGTGTCTGTCTTTGAGTTGCTTTCATCTGCAGGTCTTAGATGACAGCGATCTTTCTTCAAGCTAGATTTGCCTCATCATTTAGTTGGGATTTCATTGTCTTGCAGAAGATATAGAAAGCTGTCACCATTAATCTAAGTTCAAGGAATCAATTTGGAAATAAGCCCCCGGGTGCTTTCACTGACCAGACTGGAAAATTGGGTCAATAGATGCTTTTCTCCCTTAACTGTCTGGTAATTTAGTGGATTAGAGTGCTGGGAAGTGTAAGAACTGTATGATAGCTGGTGATGGGCTCCATGTGGCCTCCAGGCCTGGGCTTCATACCCATGTTTGGTCACAGAGTTAACATGCTAATGCTGGCAGAATAGGCCTACCACTGCTGCAGAAATACCTGCTCACAACCATAGCTGCAGCATGTCTTCAGTTTTTTTGAAAAATGTTAGAACATTATAGTTGTCACATTTTTAAATCTACATGTTATTACTGAGGAAAATTTTGTTTTAATATTTAAACCGTACAGTGGAATTTGGCTTTCTGGTATTGGGAGTTTTCTTTTTAAACTCAAGGGCTTAATTACATGTTGATTCACCTTTTACAACACCCTCTGCTGACCCAGTCACCTAGGTTCCTACGACCAGGAAGTAATATAGAAATAACACTATTTAGTTGCTCGACAACTTTCATTTGCCCAAATATTTCCTACCGTAGAACTGTGGAAATGGGTATTTTTATTTCCTCAGTTTAAAAAACTGAATCTTAGCTGGTGCAGTTAATATTCAACACATTTTTTGTTTGTGTGTTTTTAATGTCAATTTAAAAGATGAATTCATAAGTGTTTTTATTTTTCCAATTTCTTTTAAGTTTCAAGTCTGTATCTTCTAGTAATTACACAATTGGCAAGCCTTCAATGCACGTTTAGTGCACAGCTGTGATTTCTGACTTTTCAGTATTGCAGTGGTGATCCTTTCATTCGCATAGTGTTTTTCACCGCGACGTGCACTCTCTATGTGAGCGTCCCAGGAG
Organism: Chitala chitala; assembly: GCA_025773905.1. Lineage (NCBI taxonomy): Eukaryota > Metazoa > Chordata > Actinopteri > Osteoglossiformes > Notopteridae > Chitala > Chitala chitala. Next base: position 8,875,160 of record JABJVR010000029.1, read on the forward strand.
TTGTCTGTTCTGTTTTGATAAAGAGCTCGGGGTTTCAAAGTGAAGAAGCAAAAAAATAAATAAATAAACTGGCCAGAACAGGCAGCAGTTGTACCTCGTTAGACACTCGGTGAAAACTGCTGAAGTCTGCTGTGCTGCTGTCAAAGATCGCGCCTCGGTGCGGAAGCGGACGTCAAGCCGACGCGTTTCGGTTTTTCTGTCTGTCCTCGCAGCGGACTACCACAGCAGCGGCAACATCGTCAACAACGGCTGGAAGATTCACAACACCGCCAAAAACAAATGGTTCGTGTGCATGGCGAAGACGCCGGAGGAGAAGCAGGAGTGGCTCGAGGCCATCCTGAAGGAGCGCGAGAGGAGGAAAAGTAAGCGGAGCGTTTTAAAGACCTGTCCCTGTCGGTCACACGTCGCAGACAGTCCAAATAAATGTCAGGTTTCACGAGGAGTTTTCTCACTGGCCTGACAGTGCTATCCTAACTAACACCTGCTTGTCTCTGTTATGTCAGATTCCGTTGTAGAAATCCCATTACAAGTAAAAGTTCAGTTTTTACTTTTAATACTTTTTAACGTAATGCGAGAGAAAGGTCTTTGGAACATTTGTTTGTAGTAATGACTCTTAGAGATGCTTGTGTGTTTGTGTTTTCTTCCTGCGTGTAATTGTATGGTGTGTCATTCTGTCTCAGCGTATATGCACTTGTCCTTTGAGTGCATAGAACTTCGGGGCCCAGTTTAGTTTTAGATCTGTGCACTGCCAAGCCAGAAGGATGAAGTCAGCACTTACTTGCTACATGGCTTCAGCAAGTGTTTCTCTTTTTGGTACTAATGGAAAACAAATGTTTCGACTGCTCCCCACTTCAATTATGTTAACGAGACACATAAGCAGTTCCCTTAGGATTGTTGTCACTAAGGGTGAGCTGAAATGACAGTGACCATTAGTGACGTCACACCTGGCTCCCGTGACCCCTCGGTGACCTCTCTGTTGCACATGGCTTGTTTCTCCACAGCGCTCAGGTTGGGGATGGAGCAGGACACCTGGGTCATGGTGTCTGAGAAGGGAGAGAAACTGTACAATCTGATGTGTGCCCAGGGACACCTCATCAAGGACAGGAAGCGCAAACTCACCACCTTCCCCAAGTGCTTCCTGGGCAGGTGAGTCGCCACTCATGGGCTTTGTCACCTTAACGTCTCGTGGTTGCGTTGTGAAATTGGTGGGAGAGGCCACTGATTGGAAAACATGGGGGGGAGGAGAGTGGTTTCAAACATTTTCAAGTCTGCACTGTCATAAATGACTGAGCTGCAGTCTTGGATGTGCAGCGTAGAATTTTGGAGACACAATCTAACAAAACTGTGTCTGCTTTTAAATCTCTATGCCTGTCTAGCTATGGATGGGTTTGCAAAGTTTAACCTTTAAAAAAAAAAAAAAAAAAATTCTCACTTTTAAAAAATTTGGGATTATGACCACACTTCCTGGACACTCCATTTGAAATTCTGGAAAGAGTGCTATATTGTCCTTGAAGTACCAGTGAAGGACTTTGTAGCTATGTGATGGCCTGTAGACGTGGGGAAATACTTTTTATTAGTACAAAATCATTTCACAGTGGAGACCAGATTGTAAAGTGGTATATATGAGTGACAGGTCTTTTTTTCTCAACCTTGCTTGCTACGTTTGGTTCTTTTCCATTTGTATTTCTATTGCAGTTGGGAAGGAGCTACTGGGAATGGGACCACTATGGCACAACTAAAATTTAACTGGCAAAACTTTTAAATCAGAGCTGCACACTCCTCCATTCACCTTGAAAATCATTCAGGCTTTTATAAAGAACAACCTGTGCCTCCTGCCCTCAGAAAATGATCAGAACTTGTCATTCTGCTTTTTTGTAAGAGAGGAAAAAGAATCCTGTGATTTATGTGTGAGTGTTGTTTTCAGATTAACAGCGGAGTGTCAGGGAGTGCTGCTCCTGCAGACTGGTGCCGTAAATCACATCCGTGTCCACCGATGGCCTTGTGTGGTCATGAGCACACAGGGGGACATGGCACTGATCCGGCGGCGGTCTATTATAACACCGGCTCAGTCTGCAGTGGTAGTTGCACTGGTTAGACGCTGGTGTGCGAAAGCGTAGAAAGCCTGAGGTGGCTACATTAGGATTTATGATTGCTTATGTTCTATTCAGGATCATGTGATATTTTTTTCCCTTTAATGTTGGTGTGCAGGGTTTTTTTCTAGTGCTTTCAAATAATTCTAAAGGTTATTTCCTGTCGCAATAAATAATTTAAGAGGCTTTAGATTCAGTCTGATTTTACTGCTTTGACTCCTGTCAGCTTAAATTTGAATGACTTGGAATATTTAATGTCTACCCAATGGCTAAGTCTATGATGTCAAACTAGATAGTGTTTAAAATACAGCCAGTGCTGAAGTGACAGAAATGGACTCTTTACTTAGTCGATATTGAGCACACATTTCCAACAGGAGCGTATTTAATTTAGAGAGGTTTTGAACAGCAGATCCATCTCTTTCAATGTGACGCTGTGCTGTCGCCGTTCCCGTTTTCCACTCAAGATTTGTTTTTATGGGACTTTCCTGGGTGTCACACTGGATAAATCAAGCCAAAGAAATGAATGCACTGTGTGTTCATTAGTCATTCAGATTTACTCAACTTTCTGTTAACGCTGAGCGCACTCCTGACAAATTTCATTTTCAGTCTGCAAGCTAACCTGTAGGCAGAGCCCACCAAAACTACATGTATATTAAAAATATAACATCATACATTAAAAATAAAACTATGGATTAGTTTTTGTGTGTAAAATAGTGTTTTGACTGTGCCCTGTCGTTCTGTAACTTGGGCCCATCACTGTGCTCTGTCGTACTGTAACCTGAGCCCATCACTGTGCCCTGTCGTTCTGTAACCTGAGCCCATCACTGTGCCCTGTCGTACTGTAACCTGAGCCCATCACTGTGCCCTGTCGTACTGTAACCTGAGCCCATCACTGTGCCCTGTCGTTCTGTAACATGAGCCCATCACTGTGCCCTGTGGTACTGTAACCTGAGCCCATCACTGTGCCCTGTCGTTCTGTAACCTGAGCCCATCACTGTGCCCTGTGGTACTGTAACCTGAGCCCATCACTGTGCCCTGTCGTTCTGTAACCTGAGCCCAT
>JABJVR010000029.1:8878409-8907616 GCA_025773905.1 Chitala chitala
CTGTAACCTGAGCCCATCACTGTGCCCTGTGGTACTGTAACCTGAGCCCATCACTGTGCCCTGTGGTACTGTAACCTGAGCCCATCACTGTGCCCTGTGGTACTGTAACCTGAGCCCATCACAGTGCCCTGTGGTACTGTAACCTGAGCCCATCATAGCCAGAAGAAGGACACTTGCTTTCAAAGACCAGAAGGTTCCTTTTCAAACCATTGCTTTGAGACAGCTTGTGTGTACATCCAGTTACTTGGCAGAGCAACTGGCATGATGTTATCCTGATTAAAAACGTGCTTCTGCCAAACTGTCATCTGTTTCCCTTTTTGTAAAATGAGGCCTTTCTGCTCTGATTTGTTCAGAGCACACACTTTGAGGGGTGTTACCATTTTTCCACCTTTAACACTGGGATCTCAGTTAATACGCACTAGTACTGCTTTTTGTGTTTTGCCATATCTGGGTTTTTTTTTATTTTACACAAGAGATAGAAGTAAGCAAGCTGGCACTGACAGGACTACAGCTAATGAGTGCTTGCCAGTAGCGATCTCTTTATACAGGCCTGTTTGTTTCAGGCAGACAGAGATTGAACATATATACCATGTCATCAGGGAAGTTGCCTTAAGACTAAACGGTATATGAAATTAAGAAAGCATGATCCCATGCAGAATGGCAGTGAAAATTTGGCAAATTGTCAATTGATAGTTTGATCATGATATTTAACCTACTGTAATTGTAAATAATTAATTGTTGCTTTTCGGGGGCAACGGAAGGTATCAAACCATACTTTCCTTCAGATTCATAATCCCCAAGCTGTGGTGCAGTCCAGAAAGGACAAACTGAATGTCGGGTGTGTGTGGGGGGGGGTGGGGGTGTCGGTGATCTGTGCGGGCAGTGAGTGGGGCAGGGCTGGTGGACTGTCTGACTGAAAGGTCGCGTGGGCCTACATCCTTCATTACATACACCCCATGAGTCCAGTGAGATCAGTGGAAGATGTGAGCTTGTTTTAGCTCCCTGAAAGGTTATTCTAGTTGCTTGACCTGCCTTCACGGATGTTTCCGTTTTCTTGTCAAGTTCTCTTCTTTTAGACTTAAACACTAACAAATGTACATTTTTGTAGCTGAGAGCAAGGGACTGCAGAGTTTATTTGGGGTGTATTTATTCAAGTCGTTTGTATAGTTGCTAACAATGTGCATGATACTTATAGTACTTGTCCAAGGGTGGTATACCCAGGAGAGTGGAGTTGAGCAGCTGTTTGGCCTTGGACCCACAGATGTTTTTTTTTTTTTTTTTAACCTCCTATTTTTCCCACAGGGGTTTGGCTATTCGGACTTCTCTTGCTGTTCAGTTTTTTTTTTTTTCTTTTCTTTTCAGTTCCTGCACACATTATTAATACTCTGACTTTAGACCCTGCAATTTTCATTCATGAGGCCTGTGGCTGATTAGGAAGGGTGCTACATGAAAATTAATGGTATTGAGTTCAATATTATACCATCAGCACACCTGAATCTGCAGAGCGCCACAGCCAGGGCTTGATTGTTATTTAATTAACTTAGTGTTGTGTTCCAGAGGTCGAATAAATCAAATAAATGTGATATAGTCAGATGTCCTTGGTTTGGGGGTCTTTAATCCACAGTAATACATTAGGATCCTCCATGTGTTCACTTGTTACATTAAGTGGTTAACGGCAGTCAGCCGCAAATATACAGTATGTCACGATTGGATTGTCCTTCAGATACAGGGACCTTGGCAGTGCCTAAAAAGGTTAATTCAGAGGTAGAGCCACGACTTTGACTGTCACCATTAACCCTTTCATGCATAGTGGTCACTACAGTGGAGACTCTGTGCCAGGCGTGTGGTGTGAGGTCTAGCTGATGGTGCTGGGCTGCATGTTCTCTGGACACGGGCCTAAATTCTGTACTGCTTCTTCAACTTGTAGCGAGTTTGTGTCCTGGCTCATGGAGATCGGGGAGACAGACAACCCAGAGGAAGGTGTTCACCTGGGACAGGCCCTGTTGGAGAATGGGATCATCCACCATGGTATACCCGCCCCACCCCACCTTGCCTTGTTTGCGTCCCGTCGTCTTCCCAAAGCCACTCCTCTTTTTTCCCTTCCTGGTTAGTGATTGGAAGGTGGCTGTTCTGTTCATTCACACGGAAAATACCATGGATGTTGCTTTATCATCGAGGTGGTCCTTATCAAAGCAGATGGCAGTAAGCTCAGAGGAACCACACAGTGCAACGCAACTGATTGCCACTCATTTCAGTACGTTTCCCTTGGCTTCGTTTTAATTAGCATGGCCTCCAAGCCATTAGGCTGTCATTTGTTTGGAAAAATTATACTGATGATATTCTGCCTAATTTGACTGAGCCATAACACCTGATGCAAATAAAATAATGTTCTGTATTACTGCTTTGTGATCAAGAGACACAGCCCCGATCTTTTCAGCTCTCTGCTGAGCAGAGAATTTTTGAGGATGTTCTCGAGCAAAGATAACTGTACACAATGACTGTAACATGAGCTCTTATGAAATTACAGAGTCATATTTGCTCTTTAAACATGCAGTAAGCTCTGCTAACACCTGTGCGATAGTGGAGCAGTTGTGGAGAAGTCGTCTTGCCCCTCACTTTGGTTGACTTGTAACAGTAGTTTACACAACCAGACTGACCGTTGCTGCTTTGTGTAGTCCATCTGTGAAGCCATGTCTTGTCTGTTCTTGTTAAAGGGGTAAGATGTTGTAGAACCTGTTGCCACATTTATGAATGGTGAGCACACTACACTGCAGTAAACCTGCTTGTCGCGTCCTCCACCCCCCTCCTCCAACCCCCCACCCCCTCCGCCCCGCAGTCACGGACAAGCACCAGTTCAAGCCAGAACCTGTTCTGTACAGGTTCCGCTACGACGATGGCACCTATCACCCCAGGAGTGACATGCAGGATGTCATCTCCAAGGTAACCGCCTCCTGTCCATAATTCTATTGACCACTGATGATGATCTCTGTTCAGAGCATCTTTAAATACCCAATTAAAAAAATATTTGTACGAGCTGTCCCTCGCCATCAGGGAGAGCAGCACATGAGTGCACTCTGACGGATTCTTTCTCACACCCCCAGGGAGTCAGGCTTTTCTGTCGACTTCACAGCTTGTTCACTCCAGTGATCAGGTAAGGGCTCAATTTACATTTCCACCTCATTAACGTAGTCTCTCCTCACATCATTACTGGAAGAGTGACCCTGCTGCTTTATTGGTAGGCCCTATAAAAACCACCACTGCAGATATTTCAAGTCACCTTTTCAAGTTGTCTGGTTTTGCCATGATTTTATGGGGAATATAACAGAAGGAGTAGGTCAGTTTTTTTTTGCTTTTATTCAGTCCTCGGTAATTTTTATTAACATTCTCCATATCCCTCACATTTGTGGCCTCTGATTGGAGTCGTTGGAGGTTTAGTGAAAATGGGTGCAGTTTGTCCATTAGTTAAGGGGCTGCACAGGCAGGTTTTTTTTCTTCTCAGTGCTGCTGCATGTTTTAAGCTGCCTGGCGGCCCGGGGCCATAGGAAGTCAACGCACTTCCTCCTGAGGAGCCAGCAAACCATGTGGTGAGCTGAGCAGCCCCGTCCCTGTGACAGTGAGGGTTGGGCACCCCCGTCCCCACCACACTGTGGGCCTTTTACTGCACGAGCGGCCTGGAGACAGATGGCCACAAAGGCTTTGGTTAGTTATGGTGACTGTCAGCTTTACAGTGGCGCTTCTGCTCTCTTTTCAGCTGTGTGTGTCTTAGCATGTGAGCTTTACTGTGTTGATCTACGCGTACTGCCTGTACTTTAGCATGTGAACTTTACTGTGTTAAGCCATGTGTGGTATAACGTGAACTTTACTGTGTTGAGTTGTGTGTGCTGTAGCATGTGAACTTTACTGTGTTGAGTTGTGTGTGCTGTAGCATGTGAACTTTACTATGATGAGCTATGTGTGCTTTAGCAGTGATTTGCCTGCCATTGAGTAGAGGAGCAGTCATCCAAGGTTAGCAGAATAAGGCTGAAACAGGATGGTATTGACTCAGAGTGGAGCTGCTGAGTCTCAGTGAGGGGGGAGAACAGTAACTGGGGGTTTGCGGTGAGGCGGGAGGTAAGACACCCCTCAACCTTACGCTCCCAACACGCTGGAACAAGTTGGATGCGTTTACAGGAGACATACAGTATGCATGGCAGCATGAAGGCTGGCAAGAGAGCAGGCCCGCCCGGAGACGACTGTAACTCCCAGCAGGGAGGGCCGCCATGACCTTTCCCGGCACCTGCGCGACAGATTGCGAGGCTCGTGCTGCAGGCAGATGGCCGCCTGGTGGGCTTCTGTTTACCCTTCATTTTTCACTGAGACAGCTGCCCCGCTTCAGCCGTCAACCTCCCCCTGATGGGAGGGGTGAGCGGCAGGGCTTATGAATCTCTGCGTAGGGTTCCGGTGTGCTTCACTCTCCACACTGAGGGGCCTGCAAAACTCAGAGATGGTCCATGTTGGTGAAATGATGGGCTGAATTTGGTGCTGAACTGTTAAAACCTGTACACTGCACATTTTTTTAGCACAGAGTGTCATAGTGGGATCTTTGTGTTTGTACATTAAAGATATCGTGCGCTGAAGCAAACTTAATTACGTGAATTTTATTTAAAAATCAAATTGGCTTCCTATTTTTGTAACATGTAGCTGTACTTTATTGTGAAAGGGTGAGGGAATTGGTGTTTTTTTTTCCTTCTGCATTTGCTTTTGCGCTCTGCTTTTTATTTTGATCTGTAAAATTTCTGAGAAGTGCTTAATGACAACCAAAGCAGCTTTGAAAAAAGAGGGGAAAAAATCTGTGTAGCTGTCTGACTGTTATGTAACGATGGCCCAAGGTCTGTGCCCTGCGTAATCAGTAGGCAGGAGCGACGCTAATGTCCCAAGTCTGCCCTGGACTGGCTGCCACAACGCTCCGCCCCACAGTGCTCCCTTCTTCCTCTACGGTAAATCCAGGCGCCCCCCTGGGAGACGCTGCCTTCATGGGAAAATGACTGCTCCATTTCATAGCAATTTTCAGGGTCTTGGCGCGGGCAGCGCAGTAGCATGTGGTGTGACTAGCAGAGCAGCTTGTGCCAGGCAGATAAAGACGCTCTTTCTCGTGCCCGCTGGCGCACCCGTTTGCCCACATCTGATTCTGTGCCCTGACAACTGCTGCCATGTAGCAGTTCATTAGTTATGTGTATTCATAATGACACAAGCGGCTGACTGAGTGATTTGTTGGAATTTTTGAACACCGTGCCTCCTAAAGCCTGGTAGCTGTTCACAGCAGGATCGTACATCTGCGTTGGACGTGTTTAGCTGTCTCTCTCTGTTCCTCGGGGACCGAATTCTGTCCTTGCAGCACGCCATAAACTCCTGACTGTGTGAAAACCCCGGGGCTTGGGTACTGAAGCTCAGTTACCATGACTTTTGGTTCCGCTGAGTCACTCGGACCGTGGCGGAACAAATAAAGCCAGGAGTCACAGTGATGATTCAGCTGCTGACAGGGATGGCGGGCTTTGAACCAGGGGTTCATCTGGGTCATAATTTTATTTGTTGTGAATTCTGTACAGAGCTTTGTTCTGTTTCCCTTGAGGTGGAGGAACAATGGTAGTCCATTAAACATTTTCCTGCAGGCACTGTTAACTTTAAGTGCACAGGGACACATTGGTAATACAACTGGCTCCTTTCCTTGTAAACTCTCATAACTTCTCATGGCTGTGTATAACACCCCATATAATGTTTTATAACAAATCTCTCAAATTAATTTTGTTGTCAGATTATATAATATATTAAGATACTGCTGTGAATTGTTTCTCTGGGGAAACATATGTGGACAGGGTCTTTGACATAACATTTTGTAATTTGTGTGAAAGGGCCATAATAATGATGAAAGGAGGTTTCTTTTGAAGGTGTAAAAGTACCGGAAATTAAGTAGTTGGCCTTTTTTTACATGCCACTAGTTTACCTGCCAGCTTTTCTCAGCCACCATTTTTACTGTCAGCATCTGCTTGGTTAGTATGGTATTTATGTTAAACGAGCAGGGCTTCTGCATTGCACGTTGTAAAATTTAAAGGGAACTCCTGACATTTCAGTTTTGTCCCATGAAAGACAGCAGTGAATTCCACTTTAACGTAACTGCCTTGCGTAGCACGTGATATGTTGTGTGTGTTCCAGAAAAAATGTTGCACTTTTTATTGACTGCAATTTTGAAGAATATATGCGAAAGTGATTTTGCTCTTCCGGTTGCATTCTAGATTAACAGAGCACATCAGTTGTAGTATTAAATATGTGTTGCTGTATGTTAGCCATTCACTCGTTTTGCTTGCAGACATACTTCAAAATCAATGAGTACTTTGAAGACAAAATTCCCACACTGACACTGGGGGTACTGCCACAATTTATGGTGTAGTTCTTTCAAACATCAGTCGTAATTTTATGTCCATCCTGGCAGGAGACTCAGTTGGGGCGTCACAGCAGTTGTCCCTACAGATATCTGGAGGTCGATGACGTGGTGGTGAAAGGTGAAAAGGTCACTCAATAACACCCAGCCCCCTCCTCACCCAAGTTCGGTTTCCTGGAAGGTTTAATTACCTTTATTTTGGTCTGTGTCTTCAGGGATAAAGACTATCATTTGAGGACTTACAAATCAGTCGTAATGGCAAACAAGTTGATAGACTGGCTTATTGCACAGGTAAGGCTTGTTCTTTCCAGCCTTTGTTTCTTAGTTATGTATCTCTATTCTTATTATATGTTATACGACTATTGAAAACCACTCCTTCCCAAGAAACGGAATAAGTTGAACTATGAAAAAAGAGAAGCAGCTGTTTTCTAAACACACAGGCCACTTCAGATAAAAGCAGACCAGAGGAGTAAACAAGCGGCCACACTGAAAAGAAGCAGACATGACAGGAAGCAGTTTTACTTTCAATGAGTGTCAGAGATTGAATGTGCTTAAAGATCTGCTGAAGCGTAATGGGCTATGGAGTTTTATGTCTTACAGTGTTTCCTAGCTGTGGCACCAGACCCTCCCACCCCTTATCTGTGTGTGTGTGTGTGTGTGTGAGACCACAGAACCATTTGAGCAGCACAATCAGGTGTCAGAGTATGCTCTTTGTTTGTTTGTGACATGCTCCCGAGCCACACCTACATTCCATTGCTGTTCTAAGTTCTGTGTTGAGTTCTGTGCTGTGGTCCCCATTTTTAGGGAGATTGCCGGACAAGAGAGGAGGCCTTGATCTTGGGAGTGGAGCTCTGTGATAATGGATTCATGCACCATGGTAGGACAGACCCCACTGGGTCACATTAACAGACATGAACTCACTTTAACGTGTATAAAACGCCATTCTAATTGAATGGTACATTCCATGCATTGTGTAACATGTTCTACAAAAGACCTTAAAAGACCTTTGTTTTTTCATGTGTGACATTTTGTAGAAGGTGTTTAAGGGGAAAAAAGGCATTCTTTTGTTACATTATCCATCTGAAACACATTACCGCATCTAAGGTGTCAAACGTCAGTGTCAGAGAATCAGACATTAGCACAGCAGACTGGAAACAGGGCTGACAAATGAATGTTTGTCAGTCTAAGCAAGAATGGTCAGTTGCCATGGTTACGATTGTTTATAGTGCTTCACCATCCTTTAAGAGCCGTCTTTACTGATGCCAAAGTCTACATAATGCATGTCACGTCTCAAATTATACCAGTACTTGATGTAACTGATCCAGGCTGCGCATAATTAACTTTCATACACAGTAAATTACTGAGAAATGTGTGTAGGACTAATTGCTATAACAACTGCACTTTGATTTCCTTTGCTGTGTATTTTCAGATTTTATGGCAATAAGGTTATTTGAATTATGTAGTTATTATAACAACTGGAACAGCATCAGTCCTTGTCGGTTAGAAAACAAGGAACTTTCATGTGATCTCTGCTCTTCTCAGGGCATTGTGAACTAAATAACTGTAGTCCTCTTGTTGCCGTGGAGACACAGTGAAATCTTTACCAGGTTTTTTCTCCAGTCTCCCACGACAGCAAGACCTTGCCTAATTCCTAGTCTTCAGTGTGTAGAGAACAACATCTCAGCGCAGCCCTGACTTTCATCTCAGCTTGCAAGTGCAATACAAATGTTCATTCCCAACATCTTTAAATCCCAAATTTGACACCCAAGATGAATATTTATACCCCTTCTCCTTATTGCTTTAAGCCCCAAATTATAATTACAAAAGGATACACTTAATTTCTAAAGTGCGCATTGAGTTCGGTTGAAACCACTAAAATGATCTGAAGCAATTTATGCAAGAGCTCGCCCGTCTAAAGCAAAGCAGTGAGCCGTGAGTTCAGTTCTAGATGACAGAGATCTTTACAAAATGCTCGTCTTATGGAGTAGAGGCTAATAACTGTGGCGCCTGCTTTCTCAGTGCTGGAGAAGAGCGAGTTCAAGGACGAGCCCCTTCTGTTCCGCTTCTTCGCCGATGAGGAGATGGAGGGTTCAAACACCAAGCACAAGCCCATGAAACACGACCTCAAAGTCGTCGAAAACGTCATTGCCAAGTCCCTGCTGGTGAGCGATGCTCGCTCTTAATTCCCCGGCTAGTGTGCGGTCTGTTAGTGCGTGATGCCAAGAGGTCACGGCACGTGTCGCGTGTCGCGTTGTTAACGAGAACCCTTTCTCTCGCTGCCCCAACGTAAACCTTTCATTTTAACGGCACGGTTGAGTGACTTGCTGCAAACGATGCAAATAACATGTTAATCTAAACCAGGACACAAATCACTGCTCTGAAAATGTAAGGAGAACTGCTAGGGTGCAAAGGTTGAGACACAGCTGTGCATTAAAGTCAAGCTTCCCAGGTTGGAGATGAACAAGCTGTAACATTTCCTACTTACTGTGTGCAGAAATGTGCATTTATACCGTTTGCTGGGTGTTGCAGATACGTCCCAGTGATGGTGGCTATGGCTTCACCCTGGAGGACAGGAACCGCGTGCCCATCATCAAGTCTGTGGAGAAGGGCTCCAACGCGGAGGTGAGTCCAGTGAGCCTGGTGCTCCGTAGGGCTATAACCCTCGGTTTGTTCACAGCAGCTTATTTTTGAAGGGTGGCGTGCCAGGGAGGGTACAAGTAATGGGCTGCATTGTTTGAGTCTGGGAACGTGGCATGTGAGGTCTTGTGAAGGGGGCTGGAGATGGGCTGAATGAGATGAAAGCAAGACTGCTCTCCTGTCATCTGAGGTGGTCAAAGGAAGTCTAAAGGAGAGTAATGCAAAAGACCTTCCTTCCTGCAGCCCACACCGTCAGATGAATGCATTGGTTACGGTCAGCAGATAATGTGTTTAACCTGCGTTTCAACTCTGCTGCGGCGTCCATCATAAAGTGCCATTAAAGTAAAACAGATGAGGGTCAAAGACTTAAAGCTCTTGTATATTGTGACCTGACGTAATAACTGTAAATCCACTTATTCACAATGCCTGATGGAAAAATGTAACGCATACAGGGTTTGACATGAACCTACTTTATGTCTGCTGCTCTCTCATTCTTTCGTCGGTGTGTTAAACCGTTCTTCCTTTTGTTAAATGATTAGATTTTGCGCTTCAGAGTAAAAACCTCTCTAATACATGACCAGAGTCTGCTCTGCTCTGCTTTGACAGACACTCTGTGCTTTGCTTACCCCAGTGGCTTGCTGTGTTGAATCAGGTCCATCTGTGCCTTTGCTGAGGTACAGGCTGGCTCTGTCGTGTATCCGCAGTTAAGAGGGCTGAGTGTGAGTGTGTGGTTTTCCACCAGCAGCACCATGCAAGCGGGGTGGTGGTGGTTGAGGTGGCGGAGGGGGCAGGTTTACTTGAGGGATTTGCTTCATATAATGTCTGAGATATAGAAGGATATTCTACAGACTGCGTTCGCTCGAGAGAACAGTTCACCGAGGAGAGGATGTGTTTACATTGCAATCTGCCAGAAAAAAGTACAGGCAAATGCTTGTGTGCGATGAGCAATATGGCACTTTTCTGTCTCAGCGTTTGTCGCTTCGTTTGCAAACCCATCTGCCAAGACCCAAACAGGCATGCAAGCAAACAGAAACAGAACCCTGTTTAGATGAACAATGAGTAAGGCACTTAACTCCATGCCTGCTTTTCTCATACTGTTCTGTACGATAAGAATATTTGCAGTTATTTACTTTCAGATTGTGCCCCTTTAATATCGTATGGTACTTAATAACCATGTTGGAGGTGCCTAAAATATTAATTTCAGTCACGTTATTGCACACATTGCCCATCCATGCATTATCAGACAGCTTGTCCTTTGCAGGGTCACAGGTGGCTTGGAACCTTTCCCAGAAAGTCTAGGGCATGAGGCAGGGTACATGCTGGACAGGGTGCCAACCCGTTGCAGGCCACACACACAGTTTACATTGTCCAGTCCACCTAATCAATATGTCTTTGAGTTGTTGGAGGAAACTGGAGAACCTGGAGGAAATCCACACAAGCATGGGGAGATCATGTCAACTCTACACACACGATATCAAGAGCTAGTCTTGATTGCAGGACCCTGGAGATGTGAGACAACACTGCTACCCACTAAGGCACAGTGCCATCGCTGATGTTTTGTTTAGGGTTAAAAAAGAGGAAGAGCCATTCATTTGTCACTGGTTATGTACCTGTCACGGTTAAGCTTCTCCTTGTTATCTCTTTCTCCGTAGATGGCGGGCCTGGGGGTGGGCAGGAAGGTGTTTGCCATCAACGGCGACCTGGTCTTCCTTCGGCCCTTCCAAGAAGTGGACTCTTTCCTGAAGCAGTGTGTGAACAGCGGGGGCCCACTGAGGCTGCTGGTCAGCACTAAGCCCCGCGAGTGAGTGCCAAACTACGCCTGTGTGTGCGTGCGTGTGTGTGTGTGTGTGCGTGTGCGTGCGTGTCTCTTTTGAAACCATGCTGTATATGCTGTATATGGTTGCCCAGGCTCCTCTCACCTTGTCCTGTTGAGGACACATGGTGCCTTGCCCCCCCACCCAGCTGATGTCTGTGAAGCTTGCTGTGGGAACATGGCTTTGCTGCACTTTGCAGCTGCACTTCCATTTCTGTTTTCACAGGATGCTGAAAGTAAGTGTGTACAGCTCGCTGTGTACAGGAAGCACAGTGTGTTTCTGCCTTTCCTGTGCTTTGAAAACGGGCTCATCCGATGACCATTGTGAGACAATGGGTGTGGATTTGTGTGTGTGTGTGTGTGTGTGTGTGTGTGTGTGTGTGTGTGTGTGTGTGTGGTTTCCACATAAATCACATAGACAAGGCTTTTTTTGAGTGAGCACAACAGTCTGTGCATGACAAAATTTGACCCATGCCTGTCTTTCTCTTAATCTCTCTCATTCCCTCCCCCAATACTGCTTCTACCAGGACGGTGAAGATCCCGGACTCGGCAGATGGCCTGGGCTTCCAGATTCGGGGTTTTGGCCCATCTGTGGTGCATGCAGTAGGCAGGGGTGAGCATACCTAGATTAGAGGTGCTCTGGCCATCCTGGGCACACCTCACATTAATTGCCACGAGACAGCTGCAGTCCAGGTGTACATTGACATATCATGAGATGTGTGATTGACCATTCTGTCTTCACATGATGGAACGTTGCACGGATCAGTCACAGGCTACCAGAAGCGTGCCCATGGCATTGTTAGGGTGGAAACAGAGATTTAGTCAGTCAGCCACTCGTATGTCTAGGACCTTCAAAAACAAATTAAATATTATAATGTGCGTGATTCTATAAAACTGTGCAGAATTATATAATATTGGCATCCTCCATGCACCCATTTGCCATGCTGTAGGACTTATGGCCTGCTAGATTTTCACAGATCAGCACACAGCAGCTGCTATCAGAGTTAAATTTTATTGCCCTGCTGAGTGGCTAGTCTGTATCAGCTGTTGAATATTGACATTAGCAGGAAAGTGCACTGCAAGCATTTGCGTTCAGTGTCAAGACCGTGAAATTTGATTAGCTATGTGTAGGACCCTCGTTCAAATGTTTTTATCATGGAAATACTTAAAACAATGTGTCCGTGTTTAGAAGATAATGACAATTAATGCTGAAATATTTAGTCTGTAGGTCTGGTCCTTCCGATGGCAGAAAACCTTGAAGTTTTTTCTACTTTGATTAAAATTCTTTGGAAAAGAAGGAAACAGTCATCTGATAAAGTGTTTCCAAGTTTTGCCTTGTTTTTAAATTCTCCAGCAGAAGCAGAGTTTATAAGGGGTTTGGTGAATTTTAGTTGTGCACCCTTTTAAAGAGTAGGACTGTGTTCAGTGGCATGTTAAGGGGCATGTGCTGTGTTTGCTTTGGTCGTCTTTTTGCGAGGTTTACTTTGCATGGTTGCATTTGACTTTATCTGCACAAACCTCTAGCTGTTCTTCTTCTCATTAATCCCTTGTGATTGATCGGCTGTTTTTAGCTGCATTCATAAATTTCACTTAATGGGAATGAGATTGATGGTTCTAGGAATGTCCTGTCGATTTAAAAAGTGCCCTGTTCCAGGTCACATCTCTTTCTCCTGCCTCTTGTGTATGCGCTGCAGTTTCTCACGAACTGAGCGTCTGGCTTTCCCCTCCCCTCCCTGCAGGGACGGTGGCAGCCATTGCGGGTCTGCATCCCGGCCAGTGCATAATCAAAGTCAACGGGATCAACGTCAGCAAAGAGAGCCACGCCAGCGTCATCGCACATGTGACGGCGTGCAGGAAGTACCGCCGGCCCACACAAGTGAGTGCTGCTCATGCAGGCAGTTCTGAGGGCCCTCGGCCCTCTGGGGAACACTGTTAATCATTCTGGCACTTCTGTCTTTGTTCCTACTTTAACAGTGGTTGTTGACCTTCATCATGCCCCACCGCAGTGTGTGCAAGCTTTCTGTCTACACAGACATTTTAGCGCTGCTGAGCTAATTACGAAGCTGAGCGTGTCAGTTCGCTGCAGCAGCGGTGCAGTTGTTAGCAGTTAATGGGCGCCCAGGATCAGGGCCAGGCTTGGAGACAGCAGCTCGAGTCAGCCTGTTTCATAGTACTGAGACGAGTGGTTGTGGTGCTGGGGAATGCGCCATTGAAGTTGCATGATGACGGTGTGTGTTCAGGGTCTGTTGTCAAGGGTCTTTTTTCATCCTTGGACTGAAGATGGGGTAGTTAGTGGGGGGGGCCTTTATGTTATAGTGTTATCAAAGACTTGCAAGGAGGATTATATTGTTGATTCCTAAGGAGAGTGTGTGTGCGTGCGTGCACTCCTTAGGGGTGGTTAGACCTCCTGAGAAATTTCTGGGCAAATTGCAACAATTATCAGAGATGGCTGTGGAGGCTCTACAAGATGAACATTTTCCTACTGCCTCAAAGCAATGCGGGACGTCTGCAGCGCTGTGAAGTCCCATCACATGCTTTCCACAAGTCCTCTTAATTCCCCAGCATAAGTTACCCAACAGTGTTAACCTGGTGTGTTTAGCGCCATGATGACCTTTGGGGTTTCCAACATGAGCACGTGCCCACGCTGCTTTTGCTGCTTCTCGTTTCAGCAAGACACGATAAAGTGGGTGTACAACACTAGCGAAAGCGCCCAGGAGGACCACCAAAAGGCCTGCCAGAAGCCGTCCGCTGAGGAGAATGGGGAAGTGTTTGAGTGTAAAGTGGAAGGTATGGCTGCTGTTAACTCGCTGGTGGGCAGCCTATGCGATTCTCTTGGTGGGGGCCGGCTTGCCCCCTGTCAGAGCCTTGTTTCACTGCAACAGCTTTGTCTGCTGTTTGTTAGGACCAGAGGCGTTGGCAGTCTGTCTGGGTCATCTAGCCTTAATATACAGCTATGATTTCTAAGAGTCTGAAGGGCAGCAAGGAGCTACTCAGTGTAAAAAATTTCTGTATTACAGGTGTCTTTTTTGATCTTTAAACTAACACGTTTGCATAGACTTTGCTGAATTGGTGTACTTGAAGTACATCACCATTGGCAGTGTGCGTTGCCATTTAATCAGTGCTGTTTCTGAGATAAGCGTCAGTTACAGTCTCCAAGTCCATAAATGCTGCATAGTTTGTGAAATACTGCTTGAAGAATTGACATTTTTCTGCATTCTGCACTGGTATTTTCTGTGGGTGGAGTGCATACTGTGATGGTGTTCGACACAGCAGTATTGATAATATAGATCTCACAGGAGCTGCCCTGGGCCAAACTGTTCTCACCACCTTCTGTTTCTCCAGAGGTCATGGACAAGTTCAACACCATCGCCATCATTGATGGCAAGAAGGACCATGTGAGCCTGACTGTGGACAACGTGCACCTGGCATACGGCGTGGTCTACGAGTACGACAGCACGGCCGGCACCAAGTGCCACGTTCTGGAGAAGATGGTGGAGCCCAAGGGCTTCTTCAGCCTTGCTGCTAAGGTAGAGCTCAGCTCCAGCCCAGCTCCAGCCTTGTGCTGTAGTTCCTTGTGACACGGAGTGGGACCCAATAAGAGATGAAGATGTGACGGCAGATCCTTTTATGTTGCGCTGTAGTATATTAACAGCAGAAAAAATTAGCGTGTTAAAATAGAGAGATGCCTGCACGTTGACCCATGGCTGGTTTACAGTTATAGGAGAGTGAGGAGTGATGTTGTTTTTTTTTTTTTTTTTTTTTCTTTTTTTGAGAATGCTTGAGAGTTGACTGCTGGATATCTGGTTTTTAACTTAATTTTCTTACACCATTTGACTTGCACTTTGAAATTCCCAGGAGTATGGAACCAAAGAGCTAAAGAGCGATAGAGCCTGTTAGTGCTCCGCTGTTATTCACGAGCACTGCAATGCATAAAGGCCTCGCTTTATGAGGGCCTTCTCACAGAGAAACAGCAGAGGTGTGCCCAGGGGGCACTTCTTGAAGATGCCCATGCATTTCACCTTTGCATTTGTTGGTGTAATGGGTGGGGCAGCAGCCTAGCAGACTCTGTTAACGTCTCCTGCGTTTCAGAGCTCTGAGCTTTGTTTCTGTTCCATGTCTGCTTGTACGTCTGAACAATGAACATGTGAAGTAATAATTTGTTACTAATTAATATAATCATTAGAGGCTCCTTTAATGTAATTATTAGGGGGGAGGCTGTTCTTAATTGTGGTTTATAGGTCAGGGCACACAATAAAACAAATATCCAGCCCCTAAGGAATTTTGTGTGGAGGGACATGTTAGTAGTGTTGGATCTCCTCTCGTTGTGTACAAATGAGAGCACCCGGTGGTGGTGGATGGGTGCGTTGGATTATTTTTGTGGTTTTTTTGTCATCACTACACTACATAGATGCTCAGCTGACTGATCCCATCTGTATCGGGTGGACACTTAGATCATCAAAGGAACACGCATGCATGCTCACACACACACACACTGATACAAACACACACACACACACACACACAGCAAATCACATTGGCGGATTCACATGAAGTGCATTGTTTTGGACAGGTAGGAAAACAGAGCACCTGGACTAATCCATCCATTAAGTGTAAAAGCTCTTGTCCTTTGCAGGGGCAGGCGTGGCCTGGAGCCTGTCTCAGGCAGCATACAAATGCATAAACACAGGTCTCACACACAAAACACCCTTGTAACCTTGTGACCTGGAGGTGAGGCAACTATGCAAACCAGCTTGTGTTACATCACAGTATTCACAGTACTGCAATGAACATTTAAATTCTTGGTTAAAAATAAATATTTTTGCTCTTCTCTATGTAGTTCTCTGTTTTTGTGTATTGCACATTTATTAATTTTGCAATATACAGCCTTGTATATCAGTGATTGAGTTGAACCCTGCAGGTTTAAATTACTCAGATGACATATAAAAATTACATATATTTTGTGGTGTAAATTGAGTTTGTAGTCACAACACTGCAGTCAAAAACACATCCTGTTTTGGTTTTTCAAAGGATTTTAAACAATTAGGGGCAGCTTTTTCATGCAACACCTGCGCAAAAGAAATGCTTTTTAAAGTCAAAATTATTATCCGGATGTTTTTAAAAAAGTATTGTTACAGCCTGTGAGCAGAGACAGGTTATTGTTGTAGTACTAACATCTGCAATGGGTTTTAGAACGTGCTTTGAAAACACTGAAAGTCTGAGCGCTTGTTAGAATAATTATTTTTGCATCTTAAATCTTTTTAATTTCCATTCTTCCTGTGCCTCCTTAAGGCTTCTTGTCAAATGGTGCCGGTGCTGTTTTTCGTTACATCGTTTCCACACGCCTGCACATTTTTATTGTCTCTGGCTTCTCGTGGAGATGCTCCAGACACAACACGATATTCACATGCTGATTTGCCAAAAACGTGCAGCACACGTTGCGCTTTAATGAGTTGATATGGGTGTAAATCTCAAGGCTGGCAGACGTCCCGTCTAATCAGGCCACGGAGCTGAAGCGGAGTGTCAGGTGCGACCTGCCCTTGACGTCACCTTCCTTCACACTCTGCTGAGTTGTGCCAAACACTGTGCTTTTAACACCTCTGGTGTTAAAGCTTTTACCTTTATTCATGCACGCACGAACAAAGCTATGGAAGCGCATTCAAAAGAGGCGTGTGGCTTGTGTTGCATGCAGATCCTGGAGACGCTGGCGCGGAATGACGAACAGCTGGTGCAGACCTGCGCCCAGCTGAGCGCCGGCACCGATGTCATCCCTGAAGACCTGCGCACCACGTTTACTGCCATGTGTGGCGAGAGGCTGGAGCACGTCAACCGTCGCGTCACCAATTATCGCAAGGTGAGGGTCTGCTGGACTGCAGCTGCTGTCACTCCCTAGCTGCTGGTACTGCAGTGTGCGCATCAACGGACCCCTGGCTGGACCAGCACAGTTCACTGGTTACAGCTGTTGCCATGAATCTGCCCTAGTACAAATCATCTTGACTAACCTGATAGGCAAGTATCATTCATGATGGTAGACAGCACTTTCATCTGGGACTTGGCTGTCCTGTAACAATGACTGGAGAGTTGGCTGCTTGAAAACAGATGGGGACTTTTAAATGTTCATTGGTAAAAACAACAGAAAGGAAAGCATTGGATTAAAAGTAAGAAGGCAAAGGGGCTAATGAATGGCTAATCTGGTTTATGTTATCCACGTGTTCAAACATCACCCCTTCGCGTGTTTATGTTGCATTGTGTAAACTTCATGAACTGGAACCTATTCAAAAAGATGATGATCAAATTCCAGGCAGCTGAGCACATGATGTTTGAATTTGGTGTTGCATTAACCAAGCTAGCATTGGCGCGGGATAAGCAGGAGTGTTTGGAAAACATCGTCTTGTTTTGTGCTCTCTGACCGAACGCCGTCCTACTCACTCTAGATTTGTTATTGGTTTGCTTGCCTGTTTAAAAATAGCTTCGGACATTCAGTCCTTCTTGCGCAACTTCCTGCCCCTGCTGTTCCGGTGTGTAGGAGGGCAGGGGGCACCCCATCAGAAGGCTGATGGTCCCAGGGAGAACACAGAGGGGCCTCAGCATCCGGGGAGGGGAGAAGTTTGTTCGCAGGCCTGATGGATCTTCGTTATTAGGATAGGTCTTACTGGAGTCCTCCGGCGGGTAAAGGAGGGAGGTGAAGGTGACGCTGGGGCTGCTGTCTCAGGGCGACGCCTTGTTTGAGGCTGGACTCATGCCGCAGTTCTTCAACAGACCCTCCACCTTGGTTTAGTTTGGGTTGATCTTTAAAGGACAGCCATCGTGCGAGGTGTCTGGGCCCGTTCACTGCAACACTTATTTAGTATAATCAGTCTGTTGCGTTTGATTGCTTGTATGTGTAAGCATGTATTTTTTTCAGTCATTAAAGGCACTGTACAATAGCACAATCATATACTTTTTTTGATTTACTCAGAGTTCATTTAAGGTCAAAGGGGTTATGCTTATCTTCATCAGTTTACTGGGTGAACACATAGTTTGCTATAATTGTGCATTTTTGACAAAACTGTCTAACAGTGACAATATTGCTAGATGGTCAATTTTTTTTAAGACAGCGACAGCTTGTTTTACTCTGAGATGTCCATGTTAAGAATGGGAATTTTTCTGCACTCTTACACACATGCCTTTTGAATTACACAAGAGGACTTGCCTGCAGGGGCTTGAATGCAGTTTGACACTCTCCACTCATGTGCTGTGGAAGTGAAGTGGCCTGACACATTGCTGTCATATGGGGGCTGGCCTTGCGTGGAATATCTGCTTCCAGCCTCGCCCTGGTATGTGAGAGACGTGTGGTGGGTGAGCCGGTGACTGAGAGTTTCCAGGGTTCATATGTATGGGATTGTGAATAGACAGTCCTGGAAAGTGGTCCTGGAGAGAGTCGAACTGAGCAGCATGCATGTACCCACAGTTTTCACGTGTGCTGAAGAACCGGGCCTGGCCCACGTTCAAGCAGGCCAAAACCAAGGTGTCGCCGCTCCACAGCAGCGACTTCTGCCCCACCAACTGCCACATCAACGTCATGGAGGTGTCGTACCCCAAGACGAGCACGTCCCTGGGCAGCGCCTTCGGGGTGCAGCTCGACAGCCGAAAGGGCTCTACGCTGGAGAGGGCTGGCCGTGGTGTGGAGCAAGGTGAGGTCGTGGGTGGGTGGGGTGGCCGGAGGTCACTAGCCGCAAGGACCAGCCAATGTTCCCATCCCGTCTGACATGCCTTCGTTTCCATGGCATCCCAACCAGGCAAGCAGCACCCGATGGCACACGTGCAGCACACCATCACTAGCATGGCGGCGCCCTCTGGGCACAGCCTGGGCCAGGCCGAGGGCCACGGGCTGCGCTTCCTGCTGAGGGAAGATGACCTGCTCACTCTGGACTCGTGCCAGAGGCTGCTCAGCAAGCTCAGCACCGTGGTGAAGGAGATGGAGTGCTATGCAGCACAGATACACGAGTGAGTGTGGCACTCACAGAGCATCGCTCACACACACGCGTACCCACGCACGCACATGGACATATGGACACACACATGCATGCACATGGACATATGGACACACGCACACACGCATGCACAAGCATACACATGGATACATGCACACACAAACACAGATACAGAGATGCAGACAAACACCCACCCACAAACACAAACTGAGATAAACACAAAGACACAGACTCAGACACGCATACAAACCTAGGGGTCGGCGCCCATCCCACCCATTTGGGGGACAGATGTGTTTTGATCTTCTTTCTGCAGTGTGCCTCACATGCATCATTAAACTGATGAGCAAAATGTGGATTGCAGGGATTTAAGCAGCCTGTTCTTCAGTGCCTCTAGAGAAACCAATTCAGATGCAGAGAAACAAAGCTTACTGTTTGAACACAGTGTGTTTGTTGAGACTCTAGGTATAGTAGGAACAGTAATAAGCTCAATTTCTCTGACACTTTATTTCCAGTAATTACAGTGGGCCTGGTGGAATACGTCCTGTTGTGCTGCTTTAATTTAAATTCCTTTTCACTTTTTTTTACGCTGTATTGAGAGAGGAAAGGCCTTTTTAGAAATTACTAGTGCATTTAATTACCTTATTAAGGAAATTAGAGGAGTAATTTTTGTCAGTGTCCTGCCTACAGGGACTCATCTCCAGCCATTTTCAGCAAGTACTCGTTTTCAGTTTGTCATCCCTGAGGAAGTGTTAATAAAGGGCTCAGTGAATAGGTGCTTGTAGCATGTTAATGATTTCTTTGCTTTTAATATTGATTTATTTCCTTCCCTATTAAAAACATGTTAGTCTAACAAGGAGCCTGGCACTGGACAGGGCCTGCAGTGTGTCAGGGAGCCTGGCACTGGACAGGGCCTGCAGTGTGTCAGGGAGCCTGGCACTGGACAGGGCCTGCAGTGTGGCAGGGAGCCTGGCACTGGATAGGGCCTGCAGTGTGTCAGGGAGCCTGGCACTGGACAGGGCCTGCAGTGTGACAGGGAGCCTAGCACTGGATAGGACCTGCAGTGTGGCAGGGATTATACATTTTTATGAGGAGTGGTGAGCTTTTGTCACGGGGCCAGAACTTCTAACAATACCTGTGCCAGTACTTAAAACCGAATCAACGTTTTCTCACAGCGTTTGAGGGTTTTTGCAAAAGTTCCTTATTACTTATTCATAGAATATCATTGTACGTTGTTAACATAAACATTGTTAACATCTGTGGGGGAAAAAAAAAACTGGTCTGTGTGGTGCACAATGTATACAATGAGAAAATCACACACCGCTATGCCTTTAATTTCTGTTTTACATGCTGTGCCTGACTTTACCGAAATTTTGTGTCAGTGTAGCATGGTGAAAATTTATAGAGCCACAAATGATAAAACACGAGGTTTGACCTGGTTCAGAAATCCCCTCTGCTTGAGCTTCAGACAATGTCGTGCTGGGGCAAAAATGTTGTCCCTGAACTTTCAACTTTGACCCAGATTGACCCACAATTGCCATTAGCCCAGCTATCCTGACCACTACCAATGTACACATGCAACAGACTACCACCTATCATGCCATTGCCGTAATAGACTAACTGTCCAGTTAGTTTGCTGTGCACTGAAATTATAAATATATTAAAATTCTGTAATGTTAATGGTGCAGCTCACAGCCTCACACACCAGTTGGCCTACTGGGGCTCATGCAGTGTTCCAGATGGTCAGTCCACAGCTGGCTGTAAAGAGATGGTTTGTGAAGTTTGTCCAGGAAGACAAGCAGACGAGTGCTGCTATACCTGCCAAGTCAGGCGCGGTGGTGGAGAATCCCTCACTGACAGTTAGGCACACACATCGTAACGATTCTGCTGCTGCCCAGCGGCCTGTAATATATCTTCCCTGCCACCTCCTCTGGTTCAGGCTTTGCCTTGCTAATAAAGGCACCTTTCTGCAAACACTTGTTGCATGCCTTCTTAGCCTTTGCACCAAGTTTAAGGACAGACATGCGTATCGCTACACCCACAGACTGACAGGACGTGTATCGTGTGGAGGTCTTGGTGTTTGAGTGGCTGAGAGTGCAGGCCTCTTCAGACAAAGGTCAGCTGCTAATCCTGAAACTGTGTGTGTTTGCAAAACTGTCATTGTCTTAGATAATGTGTGTTTGTATTTTGTGTAATCTGCTGACATTGTTTGACAACACCGTGTTCCCTGTTGTATTTTCCTGCTTTTCTGAGAGGACACAATGTATGTTCCAACGAGTCTACACCCATAACATGGACCACAAGATACTAACCTGTAGGCCTTGAATTAATCATTTGTGTGTAATATATACACACTCCTGTAATGCCTTGGAGGCCTGTGTTGCTGATGATGATGTATGATATAATTATGCTTTGAAGTTGCTTCTTTTACTATTTTACAGATACAAATACAAAAATATAAGAAGGCCCAGAGCTGCTGTGTACTCAGAGTCACATTTGCTCTCTCTGCTGCTCAGACTCCGTCAGATTTTGCTTCATTTCTTGCCTTTCTTTCTGTTACTTGTACCCTTCTCATCATTTAGCTTTTTCTGGCTCTGTTTACAGGTACGCCTGTATGCTAAGAAATTTGACAAACGTTATATAACATGAGAACCACTCAGAAAATGATGTCCAAGGTAGATTTGTATGTCAGCACCTGCCCTAAAATCTTCAAAATTACAAATGCACTTTGCATGAAAGCAAATAGAATGAATATGTTATTCTGTAGAAGTGGTTTACTTCTCTGCTACATGTCCTACAGTATTTCATCATGTCTGCATGTGTGTACTCAGCCAAGCAAGACTGTAAGTGTATTTTCCGATGTAACGGCAAAATCCATGTAGAAAACAGGGACACGTTGACATGACAACCTAAAGCACAAGGAAAGCTGGAGTACACACAGTCATTTTCATGTGTAATTTTTAAATGAAGTGTGCAGCTTTCTCTCCAAATGCTGACATCCAGTAAAAGGGCTCTAGAGACAAGGCGGGTCGTTTATAAGATTTAAGGGAAGCTGCTGCACTTCCACAGCAGTCTGCATAATACTTCTGCATCAGATGTTGTGTATTAGTGTGCATTTAACAAGTCAAGCATGCACTGTGTTGGCGGTGATCGGAAGATGAAATACACAAATCTGGTACATGGAGTGCATCATTTATAGACTAAAATGCAGGACTTAAGGCCAGATGTTGGATATTTTGGCATCAGTGTGTAAATAAAATAACTCATCACCATTTACAGGATGCGCAGTTTGACATTATCATATTTGAAATTTGGCAATCCATTTTCTGGGGTCCATAAAAAAACAAACATAGATGGACAAAGTCAGCTGGAATGAGGAATACCGTAGCTGTGAGTAATACCTGAAACGGAAGTTTAGCTGTTTGGTGTTTTAACAAGGCAGACATGTAGGAGGATGCTATTCCATTTGTCCCAGTGGCTCAGTCTGGTAATGGTGTGGGGTTCACTGGTTAGCACTGTTGCCTTGTACCTCTGAGGTTGGGGGTTTGAATCCCAGCTTCTGCTGGTCCCAAGCATAGGTAAAATGGGAGGGTTGTGTTATCTTGAAAACCTGTTGCAAGCTGATGTGTAGAATGTTAGCTGGATGCTAGTTGATCTGCTGCAGTGACCCCCTCACAGGGGGAATTGAATGTTATAAAACTGTGTATGTGAGCTACTAAAATGAGCCATGGTCATGTATTTGTCACAATATATTAAAGAGCGAGCAAGCAAGCAACTTGTGAAAGATGCTAGATAAAAATGAATTGAACTGTGGTTTTCCACATCCCAACACAGTGATTTGGACCCAGTCAGCAGTTAGGAGTACTTTACACTATTGTACTTTTTACAATGGCAGCTTTTCAGAGAATCCTTAGTTGCTAATAACAATTTACTGCAGAAGACTAAACTGCTTTCACATATGTCAGTGTTCTGTATTTATGCTTTCACTTGAAGTGAAATGAAATGAAGATGTATGGTGTAATATTTGGTTCTGCTCCAGCACGGCCTGTCAGTCCCAGTGTGCTTTGTGGTTATCTGTGCACCAGCATGCTTCCTGGCCATGGTCTCTCTCACCGCTGGGTATGGCCTCAGTGTTTGCAGAGTGTGCTGACCGCACAGCAGGGTGTGTAATGCCCACACATCCCTGTCAGGAAGGAGTACACAGCTGAAACGGAACACAGCCAAGGTGGTGTGCTGTGCAGGGCCTGGTGTCTCCGGCGGGCAAGCGCAGAGGTGTGCAGAGCGATAGTTCAGTGGTGAATTGGTTCTGCCAGGGTGCAAAGCTGCTGGCATTCAGCCATGTTTCAGCTTCCACTGTCTGTCTACTTCGGCTGAACTGGAAGACAACGGGCATACTTAGCTGTGTCAAGGGTCCGTTCATTATGTGAAATTTGATTTAGTAAGAATTACTAATCAATTTTTAGAGACTTTTTAACAGAGATTCAGTGGACATATCTCAGACTAATTAAACCTCCTGACATTAAAACAGATAAATAATGTGTAATGCAGTTAAAACACTCAACTGCAGAGATGATTTCTCAGTTTCAGCTTTCACCTTTGCTAAACAGATGCTTTAAAGTTCAGTTCAGTGAGGGTCACCTGACCTGATTTTAGAGAAACGATGGTGTTAACATGGCCACTATTGGGCCGTGGCGTTTACAGAGTCATTAATTTGCTGTGGACTGTCTGCTTTTGGTAGAATACAGTGGACTAAACTGAAATGCTTTGGCCTGCAGACAGGCAAGCAGGGAGCTGAAGGGCAGAGAAGTGTCAGCTGTTAAAGCTTTTATGTGCCCCGGTTTGCCCCCAAGGCACCTTTTATTATTTGCAACACCCATGTGGCAACAAATGAACGTTACCATGTTCTGAATTCTGAGCGTTTGCCTGTAGTTGTAAGAACGTTGTGTATGAACTTAGTTCTCAGTGGTGGAATCCTTTGTCCAGTCTGTTGAGCAACAAACTGCGCTTTCTGTTTGTGTAGAACACCTAATTTGTGTTTCTAGCTGTGGACCAAATGAAGGGTTTAATAAACACAAAATACATTTACTTATTGCTGAAAGGGCACAATTGCTTGGCATTATCTTGTGAAGTTGTTCTATCATTGCCATCTACACCGGTACGCCTCGTGAACAATCCTGTGACCTTTCTCTCTCCTTTGTTTGTTCTTCGGTTCTGGTTAGGGGCCTGGGCTTGATCCAGTCTCCCTGGCTGAGTGGTGATAAGCAGGGTGTGGCCAGCTGTATAAGCATTGGCAAAGCTTGCCATTTGAGCCCAGAGTGGTTGCTATTTATGTACCACAGAAAGGAAATATAAAGCCATGATCAGTGGGTCAGACTAGAGCATATCATTTGCTTTTACCTGTGAGATGCACTGAACTGAGATCTCCTTTTCATGCAGTTGACAAAACCACTGTGCCTGCATATTACTATTTTCCATATCTAATGTGAAGTGTTAGGAAAGTTATGATATGCAGTAATATTTGGACTGTGTTCTGGAGCCCGTGTCGTTATTTTTAATTTTGGCTTGCGGTGTGATGAGTTCTTAAAGAGATGTTTTGGTGAAAATGAGAAACTCCAGTGCATCTTTAGTGATTCATTAAACTATTCTGAACACAGGAGTGGATACCAGAGTTCTGCCTTATGACCTGATGTGAACAGTGAATTACACTTGACTCCCAGTGATTCAGTGGCTGGTGCCTAGTTCTGTGTTTCTGTGCTGCCTCCATTGTCCATGTGAGAAGTTTTTGATGCGTATGCACAGGCAGCGCCAAGCAGCATGCACTTGCCACTTAAGGGATCGTCAGTCTGGGACCCACAGCCCGTTTCCTTGGTGATGGAATGCCAGTCTCTGCTGGGGAGGCATTGTTTATGTCTCTAAGTGTGTTTCAAAGAGGACACCGTGGGGACCTGCTACAGCCTGAAAGGGGGGAAGGGGAGAGTGAACTGGGCATTTAACTTGAGGTGGGGGGAATTGCGTGAAAGCAAAGAGGAGAGAAAAAAGGGTCTGCATTCTCTCCCAGCCAAACATACGAGAACCGCAAAGCATGCTGTTTACTTGGCGAATGGTTTCATTTTGGATTTGTGCCAGTCCTTCTGTCCTGGCTGGGGAAGAGCTTACATGTGTGGGATTGGAATTAGAAGGGGAAATCCAAACAGAAATGGCTTGATCCTGTGCTAATGTCTATGAAGGTCCTTCACACGGCCCTCCGTTTGTAAAACGTGATGTTAAAGCTTTCCCTGTTTCTACAACTGAGAAAAAATATTGAATGTCAGCCTTCTTCAAAGTTGGATTACATTAAAAAAATGTGTTTTCACTATGTTGTGAACAGGAGGGAATGTTGTTGAGCTCTGTGTTGATGCAGCTGGGTTAGCATGTTTGAAGATGTTAATATTATGAGAACCTCTCACCTTCTGAAGCCGCTGTGCAGAAGCCAAACACAAGAAATTCTCCACTTTGCCAGCTTCCCTGTGGTGTAAGCTTAGCTTTCCATCTTGTCGGCGTTACAGGCCAATGTGTGCTGAAAGTTGTCTATGAGCTGAAAATGTTCTCCCAAGGAACTCCATGGTTTGTGTTAAGTGTGAATGTCATTCAGAAGATCACTGTGTCAGGTTGTCAGCGTAAATTAGAGATAAATGTGTGAAGTAGGCCCAGTGTTTTCAATTCTCAGACTCCACCACCATTCTATACCCCAAACTTTATACTGCATTCCTGTCATGACCACAGTGTGTGTCTTTTTTGTTTTTTGCTGTGTATGCTAATCTGTGCCCTCTCTGACTGTGTGCCCCCTCCCAGTCTTCTCTCCTCCATCACCCACCCCCCGTCCTGTGATGGAAAAGCCCCTGATAATGATGTCGCCGGTGACAACGAGGGCGAGAAGGGGGAGCGAAATGGCAAGAAGGTGTGCTTCAACGTGGCTGGGGACGAGCAGGAGGACTCGGGTCATGACACCATCAGCAACAGAGACTCGTACAGGTGACTGCCTCTCTTTATCTCTGTCTGTCTGTCTGTCTGTCTGTCTGTCTCTTTCTCACTCGCTCACTCTCTCCCCACCTCAGTCAAATGCTGTTTCCTTTAAAACTGTCAGGCCTGACCATAATGGGTTGTACTGTATGCAAGTTTAACATAGGAGCTTAAGTGTATAAAATTATTAAAGCAGTCAAACAGATTTACCTTATGCTTTCTGTTTTTAGCTGTCTACCCTATTACAGAGAGGAGCAGCGTCTTCCTAAACTGTAAACCATCAGCATTAGAACCAAATACGACAAATCAGACAGGCCCAGAGATCAGTTCTAGCACTGATGCTGAACACCTCCAGGGTTGTGAGTTTGAATCTGACTGTCAGCACTATGCATATGCAGTTTACATGTTCTCCCTGTGCTCATGTGAGTTTCCTCCCACAGCCCCAAAGACATGTTGGTTAGGTGGACTGGACTCATAAAATTGGCCTTAGTGTGTGTATGTGTGTGTGCCCTACGATGGGTTGGCACACTGTCCATGGTGTCCCCTGCTTTGCGTGTTAGGCTGTCTGGGACAGGCTCCAGGCCACCCGCGACCCCTAATGGGATAAGCTGTTTGGTAATGGGAGGATTGTTATTGTTTTTTTTGCCCTGTTTAAGTTGTAGAACAATACTGTGCTCTTTGTTCTCTTCTCTAAAATATAAAGAGGAGAAAGTCTCAGCGTTCAAGTTCATCCATATTACATGCTGTAATATGGATCATTTTAAGTAATCTGCTGTGTAGACACATGACTAACAGTTAGCTGGTGTTTATGTTCCTCCTTCTACAGTGACTGCAACAGTAACAGGAACTCCATTGCTTCCTTCACCAGTATCTGCAGCAGCCACTGCAGCTCCTACGTGCACAGCGATGAGATGGACTCAGGTGAACGCCCAGCGGCGGCAGAACAGCCCGCCCTGCCGCCAAATACAGAAAAAGAATAGATCTGTGACTTTGCCTAGTGAGATCTGTTTTGCGTACCACCTGCCGACAGTGGCTTGTGTCGTTCTTAAGCAAGACAAATAGACTGCAGGTGTGAATGTTGGAGGTTAATGACTGTTACAGCATTGTGTTTGATTACCAGTGAATTGTGTCTGCATATGTCTGGCTGAGCAAATAACTCAACAAAAGTTGGCAAAGTTAGACAGTTAGCATGGTGGAGATGATGATAGTGGTGGTGGTGATGGTGCTGGTGGTAGTTTACTTCTGGTCACATTCACAGCAGCTTGCCACTAATGCTCTGTTCTTAATGAATAGTCATGTAATTGTAATTTGTTTATGGCACATGGGTGGTATTTCCATTGACTTTAAATGATGAAGCCTCCAGAGAGGAGCCGTATCACTTTTGACAGTAATGCACTTCCACGCATCGTGAGCTTAATGAGCTGGATTACACTATTACACTCTATTACCGGTGTGTGCCTCGATCTTTGGCCTGCTAAGGGCACTTGACTGTAATTACCATTCTGACAACCGAGTGTTTTATTTCCCTTTTTCCCACCAGGAGATGAGATGCCTGTGAGCATGTGGATTTCCCATGACAAGCAGAAGAAGCTGCATGGCTTCCTGGAGCACCTCTGCAGCCAGGTGTGGAGGGCGCAGGGTGTGGGGAAGGGGTTGGGGTGTTCAAGAAGCTCTGCCAGACGGGCGAGCGAGCACGAGTGTGAGTGCACCACCACAGCTATGAAAACGATCAGTCACGAAATCAGGATAACGAGAGGTACACATCAAAAATGTACTTGTTAACAAAAACAAAAATGAACAAAATAAAACTAAATCTATAACATCACACAAAACAAACAAATAGGAAATAATTTCATTAAGAAAACCATTTGTTTTTGTTTTTTTTTTCTCTCATAAAAATCGATCCTATCAGATGCAAAATGTTAATAAGCCAGAGAATGGCAGTGTTTCAAATAACAGCTTTAACTTTCTGAGGTTCCCACTGTTCAGTCCTCACACTAGGATTGCTAAAAGCAAAGCTGTTTGGGAGAAGACGTTTTCCAGTGGTTTACATTCTCTCCCATTTTTTAAATGGGAACTGGAATGTACTATTGCAGTACATGTCCTTGTTTTTGACCAGTTAATTAAAACAGTGTTTACATAAATTTGTCATTCCCTACCCTGTCATGTCCACCTCTGTCTGCCTTGTGTTTTCTCTGCTTTCATCTCTCCCATAACATTAATTGTGTTAGTATCATCAGTACTGTCAGCTATGTCTCATTTCTTCTATAGCCTGTATATCTACTCACGTTTTGTTTCATTCCCTTCCTGGTTGTTGTTGCATGTAATGTGTCTGGAATTTGCTGCTGCATTAGAGATTATTTTCTTGCTGTGTTTCCCTGTTGTTACTTTGTTTTGGACCCTTAATAAACCTCCCTCTTTGCACATTAGACCTCGCCTCTCATAAATCATTACACATTACAAATTTGTATTTTTTAAATGTAGTCTTCTTTTAGAATGGTATCCAAAAAGCTAGAACTTTAAAAGTTTTGTTTAAATTGTAATTTTATAAAACTTTATTAATCCCAGAGGGAAAATACTTCTCTGTATTTAACCCATCTGCTAAGGAGAGCAGTGGCAGCCCCATGCAGCTAGCATTTGAGGGTCTTGCGCAAGGACACAACTGACTGGGCTGGGATTCAAACCAGGAGACTTCCACATCCCAGCTTGATGTTCTAACTATTGAGCTACCAGGCCACTAAAATGAAAGCAAATCTAAAAGTAATAATTTCAGTAAAATAAAAATAAAACTGTTAATACTTCTAAATGTACTAAAATTGAAACTGAATTGTATTATGCTAAACAAAATTTTAACAAAAACTAAGTAAAATTTTATAAGTATAATAACTTTGCTCTCTGGGGAACTGCTTGTGATGTTAGTTTATGGTAGATTGGTTTATGCCATGGAATGTGTTTTTTTTTTTTCCCAACTAGCATCATTTGATGATTTGAAATAACACTTTCACATGCCATTTGTAGAAAAAGAAAGAAAATGTAATGGCACCTTTTGGCCCTTTAAGTTAAGAAATGGCAACATAAGCTTGCTGAACCCTCCTGTGGTCCTCTGAGACCAGGTCGTTTTCCCAAAGCCTTTTAATGAGGATTTCTCGAGACTCACAAAACATGGCTAACAGGGAGATGCCTGCCTAGACAGTTGTTTCCTGTTGCTTGTTTTACTGCAGTCCCAGATCCCTGGGTTTTGTTTACATGTAACAGGCGATTTACGTTTGGGGGAGCGAGGAGCAAGTGGGGGTTGGGTGTTAGAATTTGGCTGTTACCCCAGTAAGCCCCACTCCTGTGGTTCCAACTTTAACTTTGGGGGGGGGGGGGGGGGTGG
>JABJVR010000029.1:8907716-8994244 GCA_025773905.1 Chitala chitala
GCCCTGGGTGTCCCCTGCCCTGTGCCCTATGTGCTCTGGGATGGGCTCCAGGTTTCCCCATGACCCTCACCAGGAATGAGCAGTTAAGATAACGGATGGATGGATAGTGCTGGCAAGAGCTCTCTGTTTGTAGCGTCAGTGGGAAGCATTTCCATGGAAGCTGTGGGTGAACTTGTGATTTTTACAGGGTTATCTGTAGGGTTACCCATGCTGCTGAACAGTCAGCAGTCATCTGATCAATATGCAAATGTTATTTATTTACTTACAGTCTCAGGGACAGGGTGGGGTGTCCTTCTCTCTGTGCCAGCTCTCCAGACCGTGTTTTCAGCAGTACTGCTTGCTCTTTACCCTTGACCTCTAGTCCTGCATCTCTTACTTTATAGCTGACATCTACACTTCAAAGTCTTGGCGTATAGCATCATAGCACTCGCATGGGCGAGGGTGAAAAGCCCCATGTGTTTTGGATGCCCCGTGCAGCCAGAAGGAGGAGGAGCAAAAAGTAAATTAAAAACCATAATTAAAATTATAATTAAAAAATAAATGCATCTATTTCTCATTATCTTAATGAAAAGGAGTTTAACTTTAGCTTATATGTCATGTGACTTCATCTTCCAAGGTGACACGACAGTCTTTGTTTTACTTTGTCAGTTAGTCAGAGGTGATCAGCACCACAGACTGCTTTCATTGCAATTAATTATTGGTTATTATCACCAGCCAGCTATCAAGAGCTGCTGTATAGATTAATTGTAGTTAATCAGTTATATGGGAAGATGATGGGAGAACAGTTATAGGTGTAATGATTTGGCAGTATTGATAAATATCAAGTTTTACAATGAACTTTGCAAGATCACTAAGTGCACAAGATTTCTGCTGGGTAAACTACTAGTAGGCTTTTAAAATTCACCTGTTTTACACATCCAGTCTAGTGTGTCAGTAATGGTCAATGAAACACATTCACATCTTCATATATGTCTGTGAGAAATAACATAAACGGTTATATTTTTTGCAACTTTAGTTACTATATGCGTTTTTGTAAGTAGGGTCTGATTTTTTTTTTTATGGTTTTTTTTTTTTTCTCTGAAATGGCACAATTTTGGGGCCCTTGGCCTGGAAGAGCTTTTGGCAACTGTTCAAATATTAACATTTCTGTTTCATGTTGTTCTTCCTGTTCGGTTACTGTAGTTACAAGAAAAAACTGTTGATTTTTGACATTAACTTTTACTTTTTGTGGTCTGTTACAGAGTACTGTCAATGAAAAGCCAGGACACTCATGGCTTTTATTGGAAATTTTCACCAAAATGTTTTGAAAGATTTTGACTCTTGTATTCATTTAATATAATAAATAACTACAAAGTTGTTCATCACAGCCAGGCTAATTATTTTAATTGCAGATTTCATTTGTTTGTAGATTAGTCACAATTAAGGATTCATACATGCATTTTCCAAAACCATAACAACAAATGTCAATCAGTTTATTTATATAGCGCGTTTAATATGACAGTGTCGTCCAAAGTGCTGTACAGGTTATTACGAATGAGCGGATTTCATAAGTAGAAAGAATTTCTCTGGTTGGCCTGTGAACTTTGAGCCAATGTTACCACTTGGAGCTTGTTGTGGGACCTCTGGTGTGTGGTTTGACCCCGTGGGCAGCTATATGTACCTCACTGAAGCATCATTGCAGCAGTCATAGTCATGTGTGAACATCCAGAGGGGTGTGTGGCCAGTGGCATTAAGGATACCTCATCCCAGCTTAAGGGTATGCAGGGCCAGAGCACTTTAAACATGACAGGCCATGGCTTTAGCTGGCGGTCTGTGCATTTCTACACTGCCTCCAGTCTCTCTAGCCTTCTAAAGAAAACCTTTTTAGAACAGCATGGATTGATGTCGCTTGTGTCGGTCTCTCATGGGAAACTGTTAACAACCTTATATTTAGTGTTAAATGTGGTGAAACTGGTCAGGTGTCAGTGATTAAACCAGAGGTGTGCTCTCCCATGACCAACCTCATCTGCTCTTCCTCTTTTCACTAAACCCTCTTCTTTCATCCCTTCCTCTGGTCCCAGGACTATTTCACGGACCTGATCACCAACGACAGCGTCAGCTTCTTCCGGGTGTCCAAGCGATTGTACCCGCATCGACCGGTTATGATGGTGATCAGTCACGCCGCGCCTCACGGGCCCGAAGACTCCGCCCCACAGTACTCGCAGCTTTTCCCAAACGCCTCTCAGCACATGTGAGTATTTTCTGTCTCTCTTGCTGTCTTCCTGCTTTATCCTCTACTCTGCCCCAACAGCTGAGAAGTGTCTGGCATGAGCATTTACAGTTCAGGTATTATTGGCCATATGCACAATAGTTAATCCTTTAATTTTCAGCAACTAGGCAGAAATCCCAACTATGGCTGAGAGATCTTTGGTGCTCTAGAACTTCTTACTCGTCACCTGCCTGTTTTGCTCAGGATAATTCGCGGGGGCATTTGCTTGCTTGGCAGATGGTATTTATGAAAGGATTTATTGTTTTACCCAGGTATTCTTGAAAAAAAAAAACTGATTTTAATTTTAGTGTGTACATGATTACTTTGTTTTTCAGGTAAATATAGTGCTTGCCCATTCAAAATTATAGGGAAACGTTTTTTCCTGCATACAAATTAAACTTCAGGAGCCTTTTAGGATTTTGTTACGAGACCCGAGTTTTATAAAAAAAAAGTATGTGTGAGAACTTGGCACAGTATTAAAGAGCTCCAACTGTCAGCTGTTACCCTCAAGCCAGAAATAAGCCATTAAGGAACATGTCATGATCATATTATGCCAAAATATGAAGTTGTTGATTTGATGTAGACAAGTCTTTGTCTAGAATTGTTGGACACTAACCTGATCATCGAAGGCAAATAGTTTTTCAGATGTCATGTCAGGGTTGGATTGCTCGGCTAGGTTTAAAAATACAACCTTGCAGCCGAAAGTATAGCACAATTGTATTCTCAGCCTTACAGGCACGTCACCATATCCTTAAGAATGCAGAGTGAGATGGAGCTGGTTTTGTTTCTAGGAGGTTCACCCTCTCCCCGGTTCGTTTGCTCACCTTTGTTCCTTCATCAGCCTCCTCAGTGAGCTCCTGCCTGTTCCTCAGGACTCCCTGTCCTCAGGAACTGAGAGATGCAGAATACATTGTTTGCTTTGGAGCCTTGGTTGCCACATTGCTGATGCAGCTGTGGAGTTCGTCTTGCATGGTGATTGGAGTTTGCCTTGAAAGGCCCTGTGGTGGATGCAAAGGGGATTGCAGTCATGGCACTTTAAGTGTTCGGTGTTCAGATGACAAGGCCCCGTGCAGTTGTCACTATATTTCATGTTATGATGACGTCTGTGGTGCACAGATGCAAAAAACACTGCATCCTCGCTGGTGGCTCAGTGAACATTATGAACAGAAAAGTTATGATCAAAGCAAGACGATCACGCAAGTGTCAGAGGCGCTCTTGCAAATTTTGACTGTCGCCTTTTGTGTTCCTCGCTAAGGACTGATCTGAAAAGCAGGCATAGGTCTGGTGTTGCCATAAAGACTGGGCCTGTAAATCAGGTGGATGACCCTATAGACCCTCAAAAGCAGCAGCAGGAAGGGTTCAAGTTGATGGTTTTAGCATTCAATATCTAAAGCGTTTCCCTTGGTTTGTTGCCATGTTCTTAGTGTGTTTTGACAGAACATCAAATTCAGATTAAAATTCTACAAAATTCAACAAAATACATGGGAAGTATTAGGCTCCATGCAATTCCAATACCATTTAATACCTGAATAATTCAAGGGAGTTAAAAACAAGTTCCACTAAGTTTTATCCTTGTCTGTGATTGACAGCTTTGGGTATGTCCTTCCATAGACACTGTGTTATTATTAGTTCTTTGGTCATACATACTTTGCAGCTTGCTGCTCCGGTCTTACCTCTGTGATGCTGGGCGGGGAGGTGAGATCCAACATGAGACTCATTATACAGTGTGAAAAGTCCAGGAAGTGAATAAAAGGAGACAGGACACATACTGTCCTCTTCCTGTAAATGTGTTCAGGAAGGGGGGGCAGGGTTAGCTGCCAGAATGGAACTCCAGCTGGCTTCTGCAAAAGGAGCCTCCCCTGACATCAGTTAGCAGCAGAGATGGCTGTTGTACAGGCAAACAGCTTTCTGATCTTATGTCCTGCTTTAATGGTACAACATTTAATCTGGCTAAGCATTCCTAACACTGCAGAACAAAGCTCATTCCAGAGGTTATTAAAAAAAAGAGGGTGGGGTTTCTGTTAGGCTGTTTCTTAAACACATGCCAACACTAGAATGTTGTTGTCAACAGCAAACGGCACCTTTGACATTTAAAAGTGTGAAATGACGAACATAACTTGGTGTTTGAGGTTTTTTTTTTTTTTTTCTTTTTTCTATATAGTGCAGGTTAGCTTTAGGCATTTGTCAGGCATTTTCAATGGACTTCATTTATGAAAGGAGCAAGGTGGGTCTTAACCAAAAATGTTAACCATCCCCAGTACACCGAGTTACAACTACGCGCCCAACATGGACAAGCACTGGATTATGCAGTACACAGGCCCCATGAAGCCCATCCATATGGAGTTCACCAACTTCCTGCACAGGAAGCGGCTGCAGACCCTAATGTCTGTGGATGATTCTGTGGAGAAGGTATGGGAACAGGTCATGACTTTTCTAAATGGTCACGTTCATGCATGCATATGCTTGCCTCTGGTGGAATCTCATACGTGAGAGTCTGGCTGTTGTCCCATGCTTTCTGAAAGACACAAGTTTCTTCCGTGTGCTCGCCTGTTTTTTGGCCAGCCTCTCGTATGATGATGCCTGTCCTCACTCGCACAGATATATAACATGTTGGTGGACACTGGCGAGCTGGAGAATACCTACATAATTTACACGGCTGACCATGGCTACCACATTGGTCAGTTTGGCCTGGTGAAGGGCAAGTCCATGCCTTATGATTTTGACATCAGGGTGCCTTTCTTTATCCGTGGTCCAAATGTGGATGCGGGAGCGATGTAAGTTTTATATTTTTATTCTTGTCTTGTTATTGTACAAAATAAATTGGTGTTTGTGATTTACTGTAGCAGCTGCTGAAGCCATTCCTTTGGAACATTGCATTAAAACAAAACGTTAAGAAAATGTTGACTCGTGCTCAGCTTTCAGTTTTGGGATTTTTTTTAAAGCAGTTGCAGAAATGTTGTCAATATGTTTTGTTCAGTCAGAATCAAGAGTCTCATTATGGTATAAATGGCAGTTAAATGTATTACTTCAAAATTTGTCATCCATATGTACACTCTCATTTTGCTGTCTTTAGTAATCCCCACCTGGTGCTGAACATCGACCTTGCACCTACAATTCTGGACATTGCTGGTCTTGACACCCCTCCTGACATGGATGGGAAGTCCATTCTGAAGGTACTGGAGCAGGACAAGACTGGGAATAGGTAAGACCTTGTAATTTTTTTCCATTTAATTTGTTAAAATGTGCTTTTATCAGAGAGGAGTATGGCCATAGTGTACTATTTTTTTAACTGAAAATTGTTTACAAACGTATTAAATATTCTAAATATAATGCATGGACGGTGACAAGAACTGAATGAAAGTGATCTCTCTGGACAAACCTTATAAATTTAACTTGTGTTTATTTTAGTCTTGTACGTATTAACTGCAGTTTTCTCAAAAAGCAATAATCAAAGCTAATAGCCTGCATATTTCAAATTTTCCAAATTGCTTGTGGAAGCCTGAAATAACCTTTACCACACTGGCAGTGTCCAATCTGGTGGCAGAGGGGTGTGACATACAGTATTCCTCAGATCCAAAAATTTTTCTGAATATATGAGGATTATTTCATAAGTCATGGCAACCGTTTATTATTATTATTATTATTTTTTATTTTTTGGAAATGCATGTCACTGAAGAAATTTCAAAATATACATTATAAAGACACAATATATTGAGTGAATATGATGAGTGAATCAGGTTTATGGCCACGTAACTTTGTCACATACGAGGAATTTGTTCTCTGCATTAAACCCATCCCCTTGGGGGGAGCAGTGGGCAGTCACACACAGCGCTTGGGGGGCTAGTGTTTTTTGAGCATTTTGCTCAAGGACACACCAGGTGCCTGTATTGAGATTTGAAATGGGAGACCTCCACATTCTGGCCTGACATTCTACACATAGAGCCACCAGGCCGCTACTGAGTAATGTTACACAGTTATTTTGTGTTTATCAGTTATTTCTGAAGGGTTTGAGGCAAAGGAATTGAGCAATAATGCACAATTCAAACTTATTTTGTGTGTGTGTGTGTGTGTGTATGTATGTGTGTTATCACACACACACATTTAATTCTCTGTATTAAAAGTAGTAATGTTAAACACAGAATTCTAAACACATTAAATCTAAGAACCTTCAAAGTATTCTCTGAATAGTCAGTCACTGCCAACGGAAGTCTGTGCAAACCTTCAGCTTCATTATCGTTATATCTTGCAATCTTACTTGATGCCTTCATCAATTAAAGTGATAACAAAGTGTTATGCTTTCAAAACACCGTAAGGTTGTTCATTAAACATTTATTCCACCTAATGAAATCCCTTAGTAACTTCAACACATCTGTATGCCGCAGACTTTTTAAATTTTTTTTTTAAATTTTATTTTATTTATTTATTTTTTTACTTTCATCTTGCTGCATTCCAGATTCAGACCAAACCGGAGACCAAAAGTATGGAGAGACACGTTCCTTGTGGAGAGAGGGTAAGACTGAATTTAGATTAAAAATTAAATTAATAAAGCTTCTTTCATATCAGAAAGTCATATCAATTTATCAAAAATCTCACATCAACTTAAAATTAGGCTGAAACTGTGGTATGTGGGGCTGAGCACGGCCCCCTCCTGTGTAACCTGTTGTTGCCCCAGTGGTGCTGCAAGAGAGCAGAGGTTTCCAGACCACGCTGGTTTGGAGAGCATGCCAGAGCTTTCTGGGGGTATTACACTGTGTGGTCACCATGAGAGCCTATCTCAGGTTTATGGGATACTCTGGCATTTTACATGGGAACCTTGTGAGGAAACTGCCTTGCTTCATCACCCTGGAGAACGCATGCTGGCTTCCGAACGCCACGCTCTGCCGACTCCCCACCGACACCTGCCTTCCCGGAGTCCCTGCCCGGTGCGATACTTGGGCATGCACAAGACAAGCGGTCAGCCCTGGCCCTGGCACAGGGTGCGATGTTACCTTGTCACCAGGCCTCAAAGTTTTGGCCAATATACAACAGGACGTTTCACAGTGCTGTTGCCAGTGGAACACAGCCTGTCTCAGGAGCTCCGACATGTTTCACTGGAATATTACCCAGCCAACTAGTCTCAGGAACACCGTGGGGTTGACTGCTAAAAATTTTGGGGGTGGGACAGGGAATATGATCTGGGCCTTTTTTTTTTTTTTTAAACACCCCTTTTTGTATCACTTAACATGCTAAGCTGTGTTAATGCCGCGGGCGCTTTGTTATGAGTGAGTGGCCCGGAGCGCTGTAATCCCATCAATCTCTGTGGCAGTGGTGCCTGGGAGCTGGGCTGGGCTCTGGGATCCAACATTCCTGCTGTCACCAGGTCCATCAGCGTGCGAGATCACGGATCGTGTAACGGGAACGACCTCTGCGAACGCTCCCACAAGAAACCCCCCCCCACACACACACAATAATATACATGAGTCAAGAACCTGAGACATGCCCATCCCCCAGCCCTAAATGGGCAGAGGGGTGAGGAAAGATAATGGAAAGTGGCCTGCCCCAGACTGCTCAGGAGGAAGGAGCGATGCACCGCTGTGCGGAAAATGAAACTGCGTTACCCAGAGCCTTTGTGTTCAACCCACAATGCTACTAATCCTGTATGTTTATGAACACTGTTCACAGTGTTTCTGCTTTGTGGGATTAGTGTTTCTTGCCAGTTTTCTTATTCAGTGAAGTGGTCCAAGGTGGCAGGTAACAGACATGTCAGCTGCCTCTTTGCCAGTTGCCAGTTTGACATTGAAAGGAATGGTGAGGATGTTAAAGGTCCCAGGATGTTACAGACCTGCCATAATCTCCGTTTGTATCACACTCGCGTGCCCAAATGGTGGCTGTTGCTTTAAAACGTTGAACAGCCCATGAATTCAGCTCTCAGGGTGGAGGGCGTTTTTGGTCTCTTGTGGCCATGGCAGGGCTGGGGGGAGCTGTGGCCGGGGGCTGTGCCAGCGAGAGGTCAAGAGGCTCAGCCGCGGGTGGAGAGGGAGCGGGCAAGGGCTGACCTGGGCTTGCGGCCCAGTCTGTCTTGGCACCCAAAGCCGCAGTGTAACCACCAGTACCAGATAGAGCTGGCCCCCTGCCTTGTGAACCCCCCCCCCCCACCCAACCCAATACCCTGCTCCTCCAGTCGCGAGCCAGCAGCCCTCACGCAGCCCTCTCGTGTTGCAGGAAAATCCTACGCAAGAAAGAGAGTGCTGGCGGCAGCCTGAACGTGCAGCGAACCAACAGCCTGCCTAAGTACAGGAAGGTAAAGGAGCTCTGTCAGCAGGCTGAGTTTCACACCCCCTGTGAGCAGCCTGACCAGGTAAGGCCTGCAGCCTCGTCTGCAAACTAACAGCTACGTTTTTGTCGTGAGGCGAGAGGCACTAAACCTGTGGAATTTAAAGGCTCATTCCTACTTGTTTTGTTTCTAAACCACCTCGGAATAATAATTAATCCATTCTGGATTTGGAGTGCTTTCAGGTGGATCTGACTCTGTTGTCTTTTAAAATTTTATGGCCAAAACTGAATTTTAAAAGCCAGTAAAAATCCTTTTAAATGCTGCGCATATCCTTTAATGTGCTTCTGAGCGTTGCTTGTTGTCTGTTGTGGGGCCAGAAGCATGTCCTGAGCGCTTTAAGGCTGAACTTCAGGACCCCAGCAGTGTTGAGGTGTTAAGAGCTCATTTGTGTCATAGGGAGGAAAGTGCTCATGCAACGGTTGAGCCGTAATTGGGAGCGTGACTCTGCTGCTTCTGTTAGGGGCTCCATTTCCTTGGAAATTCCCTTTCATGAGAGCCCATTATGACAGCCTGCGACACTCAAACAAGCTTGCATGGTGCTGAATCAAACAGGCCTGTAAAGGAGGGGGGGTGAAATTACTACAGTTACAAATTATAGAACATTCTTCTTTCAAACAGCTATTTTTCAGCACGTAATGCTGAAACTAAATGTTAAGTTCTGCTAAGAATATTGTGCTGTTGCACTTGTGTGCACATGTGCTTGTCTGAATGCTGGCACTTTCACACCTTTAGGATTTTAGTTGCAGAATGAATCTGATTACAAAGGAAAAGGGGAGAATATTCAGAGAAAAAGATGTTAAATAGCAAAAAGCACCGGTCAAGGGTAATTCAAAGACGTGCCCTAAGACGGGAAGATTAGAGATGGAGAACTGGAGAGCAACGTGTATGAATTCATCTATGGGATTGTATTTACAGCTGGAGCCCATCCAGTAGTTTGTTACTCTGGGTTTAAAAGGACTTCCCCTTACTCTTTCCAAACATGTTTCGTTCAAAACCATCCATTTCAGTTCCACAAAAGAACTTTCCACAAGTATAACGTGCAGTTCACAAAATACCATATACACATAAGGCCTGCTGCCCCACCTCGTCACCCAGTGTATGAACTCAGTTATGCATATGGCTTTTTAGTTGAGTTCTGGTTGATTGGATAGAAGGTTGTTCAAAGCAATGAAGGAATCCTGAACAGGCATTTCTGTTCAGTAATACCTGATTTCTGGGAGATTCCTGTTGTCGTGCGATATGGAAAGCCTACTGAGACAAACTTGCAGATGCAGCTGTTGCTTTATGGCAGTTCAAGGTTGCTTTTGCATGATTATGGCCATTGGTGGCACCCCTCTCAAGACTCTGGTCCAATGAA
Source organism: Chitala chitala (assembly GCA_025773905.1). Lineage (NCBI taxonomy): Eukaryota > Metazoa > Chordata > Actinopteri > Osteoglossiformes > Notopteridae > Chitala > Chitala chitala. Next base: position 8,917,635 of record JABJVR010000029.1, read on the forward strand.
CCCGTGACCCACATCGTTCCATGTTGAGATGCTGGCCCTTTCTGTTTGACCATTGTCGCTGTGGAGACGTGACCCTGCCATCAGACTTATGAGCCCCAGAGGAAATTAGATCAGCACCCTGTGGTCGTTGTTTGCATTCGGGTTCCCACAGTTGTGAGCAAGACATCCGATATGTGGTTGGTGATAGTGTCTGCCTTCGTGCCAAATTAAAAGACTGGTGCAAATCTGACTGCCTGCTTTGAATCTTTTGGTTCTGGGGAGCCGAATGGTTGTTGGGTACATGCTGACAAGATACTGGGTGACATGGTTAGAGTCTGCTTTCATTTAGAGTGGCTTTTCTTTACTTATTTATGGTGAGGAGAGGACTTTGTTTTTGCTTTATACATACTTCCCCAAAAGGCTTCTGCTGTCCTGAAAGCACAGAGCCGTCTGGGCTTTTCTGGGGCACTTTTGCTTATGGTGCCAAAACGTCAACAGAACACGATTAACTCTGGGAGGTCCAAAGCTTCGCTGCGCATTTTCTTCAGTAATATGTGGAAAGTTGGTTTCATTTTTCACGTAAAAAAAAGAATCGTGGCATTGGCTGAGCTGAGAGGGAGGATTTGGAGGGGATGAGTGATTCCTTTAACACTGTCACGTTTAACTCTTTCTGAACCTGATAGAAGTGGCACTGCATCGAGGACGTTGCAGGGAAGTGGCGCATCCAGAAGTGCAAGGGAGCTCTGAAGGAAGGCCCGAGGAAGAAGGCGAGGAGTTTGCGCAGCCGCAGCTATGACGGCCATGAGAAAGCGTGTGACTGTGGCACTGGCCGTGGGGACCGACATGCCCACCGCCAGTTCCAGCATGGCTCCCGTAAGTGGAGAGTGTGTGTGTGTGTGTGTGTGTGTGTGTGTGTGTGTGTGTAGCCGGGGGGTGATGGAAACGTGAGGGAGCTAGGCTCCCCACCTAGGCCCGGGTGACACTCTGTCTCATATGAGTATGTGCTTTTTCAGATTGAGTGCACTTTCTGTAAATGCATGACCTGTCATTTGTGTAAGACCGATGATACTTATGATGATACATTGGCCTCCTAAAGGGAGATAAAGGAGAGTTCTGTGTGGCTGAGATGTTGTAGTTTTTAACACTTTTCTAGTGCTGTAAGAAATCAGTAATCGTTATATACCGCTCCCCACCAAGTTTTATTTTTTGTTTAAATAAAGTAAGTTGTCTGGAAAAATTACTATTGTTGAATATTGGTGTCAAAAGGCCAGTTTAAAGTTGACCAATGTGTGTGCCCTTAACAGTCACCCTTTGCTCAATTTATGCATGAGCATTAATTGTGCAGCAAGTAATTGTCGGGTGGAATTTGGAATGTTATGGGGACACCTAGCGGCAGATGTGTTGGTTGCATTTTCATTTGATGCGTAAGCCATGTGAGGTTTACATTCAGGCCGTTCTGTTCAATCTCAGGATACCGACCTCGCTTTGTTCACACACGCCAAACTCGATCGTTGTCTGTGGAGTTTGAGGGCCGAATCTACGACATTGACCTGCAGGCTGAGGACGAGCCCGTCCTCCAGCCACGAAGCATCAGCAAACGTCACTTTGAGCAGGAAATGGAGGAGGAAGACGCCGACTTTGACCTGGAGATGGACGATGGCTCGGAGGAGATGCTTGCAGATGACAGCAATGCCGTGGGTTATCCCAACTCGGTGAAAGTAACGCACAAGTGAGCCTGATCCTCCAGCCTTCGTTCTTCATCATATGCCTTTAAAACTGAGTTGGCATTGTGGTTTTAGGACTGTAGTAACTGGTGTCCATTGAAATCCTGTTGGGGTTTTTTTTTTTTTTTTGCTTTTGTAATATGCACGTCAGTGTTGATAAAACGTAAAGTGATTAATTTACAGCAGTTTTGAATCCATGCTCTGTACATGTCAGGTGAAGCTCCACACAGCCTATCGATTGTTAATTATTGGGGACAAAGATGGGATAAGAATGGAAACGGTGCCCAGTAAACACTTTGACCAGGGGGCACAAAAGCTGAACACTTGTCAGTTGGCCTGTCTTCAGTGTTAAAGTAAATGTCCTCTCTGTCTCCCAGGTGTTACATCCTGCCTAATGACACAGTGCACTGCGAGAGGGAGATCTACCAGTCTTCCCAAGCCTGGAAAGACCATAAGAGCTATGTGGATCAGGAGGTTAGCAATCACACCCCCCTCCCCAGGATTTCCTCATGCTTGTTGCTGTGCGTTAGCCCAGCTCCCTCCTCTCACTCTCAATGCAGATCGAAGCTCTTCAAGACAAAATCAAGAACCTGCGGGAGGTGAGGGGACACCTGAAGCAGAGGAGACCCGACGAGTGTGACTGCAGTAAGAAGAGGTCTGTTCCCTTAGGATCACACTCACCTGTGAACCTGACCTGTCCCCTGACAGTGGCCTGTAATGTGTCCACACTCCTGCTTGACTGCCGACCGCCGTTCTTGTGGGGTTCTTTATGGACTTCGTGGTCACCAGTACATGAAGCTTGTGTGATATTCAGACTCTATTATTACCAGCACATGCCTGATTGTGGCCATCTCAGGGATATCGCAGAAAGTCCCTCAAAGTCTGTTCCTGTCCCAACAAGGGAATGAGGGCATCACTCCTGGTCTGCAGTTTCACTACATGCCAGTGGTTTCAGATAAAAGGAACAATAACACTGTGAATATTGAGGCAACAGTAGAGGAACAGTTTTTTTTCCCTTTCTTGTTTTTCTTTTTATTTTCTCTCCAGATGTATTTAAGAACTAGTAAACACCAGGCCTGTTTATAACGGATGTGTCTTAGGAAAAACACCAGCCCTTTACACATGGCAATTACAGAGTTTCCTTTTATTTATTCAGCATTTCATAATGGCTCAAAGCAACGCAATAGAAAGCCTTTGAGAAACAAAGTGTGCCTAGTCCACAAGTGGCACCATCATTGAGAGCAGAAGAAGAGTAATACGTATGAGCACCCATACATATGTCAGCGTTACTGAGAGCTGAGGGCTTTCCCCTGCGTGACTCGAGAGTGCGTGAGACGGGTGCTGTTTTTCAGAAGGCTGCTGATTGTTCCATGACTTCGTGCCACCAGCCGAGTTGTGCAAGGGATCCTCTCCAGAGGCCCTCGCTGGTGCCCAGGCTGGCTAAGGTGCCAAACACGCAGAACCCAGAGAGTGAACCTTCTGGGCTAAGCTGAGCCACATTACATAGCAGAGGGATCTGGAACCCATTTGTCATCCATCACGGAAACTATCTGATGATGCAATGGAGGAGAAATAAGGCTCGGTGAAATCTGGCTGTTTTCACACAAAGTTTGTGATGTGCACAAATGTATATGTTTGTTTTTTAATCAGAATTAGGTTTATAGGTTCAGTGACTCAAAAATGTCCTCAGCATTTAATAACTGATGCCACTGAAGAGAGATTATATATCAGAACCTCGCGATTTAAACCCAGTACTAACATTAAAAATGTGTGCAGTAAAACATTTTGGTTTTCTTTAACCTTTGTAGTTTTATCTTCAAATGCTAAAACTATACATTTAAAAAATATTTTAAAGTTTATAGCTTGTCTGATTGACGAGCTCTGTTTGTCCATTAGGGACACAGCACAGGAAGTGGATGGCAAGTCTCAGCTTTTTAATGAGATCCGGAGGAGGAAGAAGGAGAGGAAGCTGAAGAAGAGGCAGCGGAAGGGTGACGACTGCAGCCTGCCGGGCCTCACCTGCTTCACTCACAATAACGACCACTGGCAGACGGCGCCCTTCTGGAACCGTATGTCACCAGCCACCTGAGTGCCCACATGTGCCTCGTTATTCAGAATCGGAGGCCTTCACTCCCACTTGCTTTAGTGATTGCAGCACGAGTAAAACTAGAATGGTGAAGACCATGCACGTGTAACTTTGTGTATAAGGGCATGAGTGACATGACATGGGACAGTGCCAGTCCGAGCCGGGGCGCTACTGTTAATCATGTCCCATTCCACGCAGTGGGAGGATTCTGCGCCTGCACCAGCTCCAACAATAACACTTACTGGTGCCTGCGGACCATAAACGACACGCATAACATCCTCTTCTGTGAGTTTGCCACGGGCTTCCTTGAGTACTTTGACCTCAACAGTGATCCCTACCAGGTAAGCACCGGTAGTGTCCTCATCCTGTTTGTATGAGTGTTGCTGAGAATCACTGCACAGCCCTGGAAAACTTGACAGAGACCATGAGATTTGTACATTTCCTAGGCACAATCTGGGACTTTTGACTCCCTAGTTACTAGGACTTTATTGTTACTAAGGAGTTTTGGATTTCTCTGTTGTCATCTGGGTTTTTCATTATACTTGAATTTAATTTGAAACCCATATGAACGTAATTATGTATTACATCACATGCTTGTAAAGTGCCTTTAGTAAATGTGCTGTGAAAAGTGCCATATAAAAGTGAATTGGAAATGGCATTCCTAGTGGCCTTGACACGTTCTCATTTGTAATGCTTGTGCATGCATGCACACGCGCGGTAGGAGGCGACGTGCGATATTCTCCATGTGTCCTCTCATGGTTGCATTTCCTGCTTCCTGTGGCCAGCTGACAAACACAGTGTTCTCTGTGGAGAGAGAAGTCCTCGACCAGCTTCACGTGCAACTGATGGAGCTGCGAAGCTGTCAGGGCCACAAGCAGTGCAACCCCAGGCCCAGAAGCCAAGAAGGAGGTAAGGGCTCTGTGTCTGCACTGGAGCTCCACCCTAAAACTTAATCTATCCCCTGCCTGCCAGGGAGTTATGTCCAGCAGGCGTGGTCTGTTCAGGCAAGACTGTGTATCACTTACATTGGATGATTTGGACAAAATGGATCAATCTGTCAAGGCTGAATTTCTTTGATGTCACAGTGGATAAGGGCAAACCTAATATGTCATGTAATTATGTAATTATTTTGGGGACAGAAACTGACAAACTATATTACACATCAGTACACAACATATCATATGGATAGTGCTTCAAATAAACTGATACATTTATGAAATGTAGCAGGCTTTGATGGTGAGTTTCCTTATGTCCATATGTGTATACTGGACTTACTGTACACCCTTACATTTTCCTGTTTTCCTTGCTTCTCTATTGTGCTTTTAAAATCACATTTATTCATTGATATTCCGGTCTCATATATCAGTGTGTGCAGTAAAAACATTTTGAGAGATAAGTGTATACTCTTGGATAAGTACTGGTAGTATTGTGCCATATGGTGGTACATTTTAAATATAATTCATTTTTACAGCGTGCTCTTTGATCTTTTTTGAATTGTTCATTTTTCAGACTGGTTACTTGACAGTATGACCTTGGGCATTGTGAAGTGTTTCTTCGGACGGGGTCAAACATCTTTGCTGTTGTCATTTGGAGGGAAATGATTGTATCTGCATGGACTCCAGGAGTAGCTAGAAAAAACTGAACAAGCTGTCATTTCTGGTGACAACCCCAGTGTGAATCTATGAAAGAAAAAAGTAACATTATTATTATTCTCGTATTTAAGGGAGGTCATGTTTCTTGCAGTGGTCCATACGTGGAAATGGATAAATGCTTTAGCCAGTCAGCTACCAGTGCCTGTCGACTTAGGGACACTCTTGCTGTACCCAGCCTGTGGGCTCTGTGCCTTGTCTATGTCCTGCCACTCTCCCTACCTCTGGATCTAACTTCATGCATCTCTCTCTAGGAAGTGTCAGCTGTGCATGACAAACTACAGTGTGAATGTTCATTAAGATTAACATAAAATTGCTCTTATTTTCCTAATCAGGGAATAAAGATGGAGGAAGCTATGATCCACACAGGTATCCACACTTTGTTTTATTTCTGCGGTGACTTTCTTATAATTGCATGATCCAGCTCGTTCCACACTAATCTTTCAGCAAGTCACATGTGGCTAAGCGTTCAGCTGCGTGCCTGTTTGTCTCTGTCATTTAGTGAGTGTTTCGCAGGCCTGCTTAAAAGCTAGCGTGTGTTGCCATGGGTCGTCTCATTTACTGTACCTGTTTTGCCAATAATGTGCTAGTTTTAATGCATTTCCTCATGTTTTTTTTTTTGGCTTTGCGTAAATGACATCATGCTTAATTTACACTCTACTGTGTAAGAAGTGTGAAATTACAGAGTGCTTTGACTGAGAAACAGCAGCACTCATTTCTGTGACACTGCTTACAGTACAAGTACTGTTGGGTCACATAAACGGGTCTGATACGCAACGAACAATGAACCGACCAGATTTGTCAGTCATTATGTACGACGGCCGTCTTTTCAGCTGTCGCATGCATGCTAATGTAAACGCATGTTTTTGTAGCGAAGACCAAATGCCAGTCACCTTTATATGTTTAAAGTCCTCAGATAAAACACCTTATAAAATTGAATACTTCATAAGCCTGATAAAATAAGGTGCGTGTGTGTGTGTGTGTGTGTGTTGTATATTTATGATTTTTGAGATTGTGAAATATGTAGGTCCTGCACTGCAGTTCGACATGCGGAAATGCACGTGATAATTGTGCATACCTCAGACAGAGGTGATGATCTTGTGGATTAAGTTAGCCTGTTGCTTAGTTGTTTGTATAGTGCTGGAAGAGAACAGTGTCTTGCAGTTCACTTGGTTATACCACCGACTGCAGAAACTGCAATGTGAGGATGTCCCTCACTGGCAGGTGGATCCTGGCCTTGTTGCCATGATGAAATTTGCTCACCCTTCCACCTTTGTGATCTTCTCTGTCTCTGGCACCTGCCTACCAGGCTACAGCAGCACCGAAAGTGGTCAAAGTTGAGGAGACCGAGCCTTGCGTACCTGTGAGTCTTTCAGCCAATGAAAACCCACCTCCGCCTTCTCTCTCTGTCCATTCAGCTCATCTGTTGCCTGAACATGTGAGAGTGATGCACTGTACAGCCAACGGGAAGTCAGATGATTCCTGCATAATTATGTTGGGATAGTACCTCCTGTGTCATTTCATGGCAGTCTAACAACTTCTCAGCATTTTGTCACTTTGCTGAAGTTATCCTAAGTGCCTTATTTCATCATAATTTATTCAGGAATATCAGGGAGTCTGATAGGAAATGACATACTTCAGACTACAGATCTGTACCTTGGCATTTCTTTGCAGTGATTGTTTCACACATTTTGCAGTTTCATTCCCTTTTTATAGGGGAATGTTAATGTTTAGGTTTTAATGTGCGTGTAAAAATTTTGCTCTGTGTGGTTTGTTACCGTGTAAAATATACATTGGGGTTTGGCATTTGGGATAAGGAACCATTTCTTTTTATGGGTCTGGGAGCGGGAAAGTGCACCGTTTGTGAAAGAGCAGGATTGGTGAAGGATGTTACGTCTTGACAGACTGTGGTAGGATGGAATTCACTGGACTTACGTCAGTGTTGCAGAATAAAACCAGTATTAGTGAGAAAAATTTTTATGATCTTTTCTTGGTAAACAGTCACGTGATTAAACCAACCAAAAATTACTCGAAGATAGGCGGGAGATAAGTGTAAGGTAAATGCATTTTACCTTTATCAATCAGACAAGCTAAATTCTTGTTTTCTTTGTAGCTCAGCAGCACTAAGCAGTGTGCATGAGTTCTCCATCTATATTACTGATAATGCACTACATATTTGATTAACAGATTGGCTCCTCCCTAAACAGCAATAAACCAAAGTAATCTTGAGGAATGTTTTAAGCGAAGAAAGTGCCCAGTTTTGCCTTTGCTGTACTGCAGTGGTCCTGCCACATGCTCTCCAGGCCTGAGAACTTCTGCTGTCATTGTACTCCCAGATCTGGGAGGTGTGACTCTGCGTGAAGACTCACCTGTTCAGTGCGCCCTCAGCTCGTCATTTTCTCACAGCTGTACGCCTCTGTTCCCATCTCTATCCTCTTGCACATTTTTTTTTTTTTAATAAAAAGGTGCCTTAGTTTTTTATTAATTCTGTCCTTTTCCACTTTCTGCTTCCTACAGGTTGCCATCCAATTGCCTTTTTTCCCTTGCATATTCACTCCATAATGTTTTGTCACAGTTTTTTGTTGGACTGTATTTAATACTGAAGTTTTTATGGAATGTTTAACTCCATAAAATTCAGTAGTAATATCTTGTTCCCCTGGTTCTTGAGTTTTGCATTTGCCTAATTACATAGGCTTCATAGTCCCTGATACACAAACTGTTGAAGTTTTGTGCTGTTAATTGCTTCAGAGTGTAGGGTCTTTGTGGGCTTTGGTGCCATACTCAGTGGTGCAGCAGTGATGTGTGTGGGGTGTGGTTAGGTGTTGGGCCTTACAGAAGGTACAGGTGCATGGCTGCATGTTTATAGCCCCATGGTTTGTTTTTCCTCTATTGCATGCATGATTTGTAATTGGTGAGCACACTAACAGAACTCTGCTCTCTGCCTCTCCACAGTGCACAGCCAGTATGGGACGGACATGGACGAAAAGGCTAACCTGCCCAATTTCACAGAGGATGTCAACTGGCAAGGGCTGGAGGACTTATACAGTCTGAACGAAAGCTTGTACGAGAGTCGCTACAACTACAGCCCCAGCCTGGATGACTGGACTAACTTCTGGAAGGATGTAGATAGTATGTTTGCACTGCTGAGCAACTTGCGTGAACTCAACAAAACAGACCAGCTTGACCCCCCAGGAGAGTTGGGCTCAGGGGTCGCTGACCTAGAGGAATCTAGTGGGGTAGGGATCTCCATTCAGGAGGCGTGGCCTGTTGCTACTATTACACTTAACCTCACTGCCCCATCACTTGAAGGCCCAGGAACCAAAAGCTTGCCCCCCCAGACTAACGAAAAACCTGAGCCCCAGAACAACATCCCTGAGAAGCCTCACGCCATTTGGAAAGAACCCCGCACCAGAGAGACGTGGGCCCATCAGCTGGAGGAAGGTCTAGATGGAGACGGGCTCACCTTCAGTGGAAATGGCCTCACGGAGCTGGAGACCCACCATGATTCCCTGCTTCGCTCTGTCGCGGTCTCCACTGTGGACCTGCTGCAGGCATGGCCCCAGACACCCAGGGACAAGGAGGAGGAGGAGATAGAGACAGAGGTGGACATCTTCCTGGACCAGGGCTACCTCCCCCTGTCCCCACAGACTGATAAGCCCACAGTGACAACAGTGGGCACTGGCACCCCACAGAGCAGTGCGGCAATGCTGCCAGGACAGGCGGCGAGGCCCTCCAACACCACACAATGACATGCATATGGCAGCCTGCACTTGGGACACCAGGGGGTCCAGTCATGGGCCCCACAGTAGAGCAGGTCCTGTTGCCTTGCAAAATGACTTGATTACATTTTGAATCATTTTTTATTTTTCTACAGGTGCTTCCAGTCAGTATATAACAGTATTATTTTAGATATACAGTGTTGGTTTGTTTATATGTCAATATATAAACAAACAAGTGTTCATATAAACTGCCTAATGCAGCATCAATTTAATACTGGCTTTAAATTGAAATGTTAACACTAAGTGGAAGCTATCATTAAAGAATGTTTTTAATATAAATATATTTTGTGGGAAAAAAAAAATATATATCCATACACAGGATTTGAAGTCACCTATAGCAGTAGTTTTCTGGTAACCACTGACAAATCTGAGGGCAGCAGTTTAATTTCAAAATGCACTTTTTAATCTCCTTTTTAAATTAACCTAACTGCCGCCATCCTTACAAATGTTTATTGGCAAACCCACTTTTTTTAATAAACAGAATTTACAATATGTGGTATTCACTGCATTAGAATGATGTTTCATGATGGAAACTAAGGTGTTAAATTATTAAAAGCCACCTAATACAGTAAGAAGCCTGTCTGCCAGTACTTTAAAGTGCTATGATAATCGGGCATGGGGGCGACCAGGATGGACAGGAATTGGTGTACCACTGTTTTCCCTTACACATGTGCTTAACTTGGAATCTGATAGTTCCAGTTAAAAACACACCATGTTTATAGCTGTATACACCTTACAAGTGGTGTGGCTGTTACCATTACCCTTCATTGGAGTGGTCAATTCACCACTCATGAGTTCATTACCAGTGCCAGCTCTTCATGTGAAAAGTGTCTTGTATCATCCAGAACCTACTGATTGTAGTTTCAACTAAGCCAAACGATAGTTTATGTATTTGTGCCTTTATTCCAAATGTGCTGGGTTAAAGAACTGTTACTCCACTGGCTGTAAATATTTTAAACCATTTTCTAGGAACATTGTAACAATTTAGGCTTCCGGAAAGCCAAAATGTTTAGAAATAAATACTGTATTTTTAATTATATGTAATGCACTGTAGTATGAGTTTAATTGATCTTTTGGGGATGTGATAAATATTTTTTCCTCATTTTCTACAGCACAATGCCTTACACACAAACTGTTTCTTTTCTATACCACAGTGATTCTGTTTTTGTGTATATATTTTGTGTACGTGCGCGTGTGTGCGCGCATGCGTGTGTGTGCGCGCGTGCGTGTGTGCATGCCCTGTGGTGTCCTGCACCTTTTGCCCTAAGCCCCCCGGGGTAGGTGGGATGGGCTGCAGGTTTTTTTGCAACCCTATGCAGCATATGGAAAATGAGTGAATGTCATGTGTGTACTGTATTTACACGTTGCAGTGATGTGTTCCACATTTTTAAGCCAATCTAGCTTCATGGTATGGCTTGAATGTAGAGAGAGATGTAGAGATTGTACCACAACATTCAGGGCGTGAAGCCCTGGACCCTATAAGACTTGCGCATACATTTGTCTGTACTCACTTCTGAAAGTAAATTTAGAAATGTGGTTTAAATACGCTGGCATTTGTAGTGCGGGAAGAAGCTGACTCGACATCAGCGAGATCTTGGAAACGCCGCGCACACACATCCTGCCTTGGTTAGTAGCCTTGTGTCTGCAGAAAATGTAGGACTCCAAAGCTGTGTATACAGTATACTACACCCCAGTTTGTGTGTGTGTGTGTATATATAAATGTGTGTGTGTGTGTGTATATAACATATATAACTTTACCTGGGAAACAATGTGTAAGGTCAAAGTAATACTCGACTATGTAAAACTTCTTAAATTCGCCTTTTAACGTTGGCATCATGTTGACTCCTGTAACAAAATATTGACTTGGACAAATTGCTTAAAAAATGCATATTTTACTCAATTTGTGATATTATACCAAAAACGTTGTGGCCAGCCTAATTTCTGTTGTGTTGGCCATAATATTGACATGCCACCTGAGTTACAGTAACCAGTGGTTAAGTCAAGTCACAGTACGCATGCAGCTGTGCACGCACACGCAACATCGTGCTGCAGCCTTTAAATGCTTTGTCTATTATTTTCATTTTTAGTTAAGACTATCTGTGTGATTATACTGAGGGCTACACAATATAGCAACACAGCTTGCTGTAATATTTGTCACACTGAACTGGAGAGGTCAGTAAATATTTTACACAACACAAAGCGCAAATAGCCAGTTTACTTGATATTGTCTGACATGTTTCAATGCAATACATAATTAGTTTAGGGTTCCTTATCCATGTATGTTGTGTGTGTGTGTGTGTGTGTGTGTGTGTGTGTATATATATATATATCATGTTTCCCAGAACGCTCTTCAAATTAAATTTGTAATTTTAAAGGCCTGATCTTGAGATCTGGCTATCAAAATATAAGAAAATTGATGATTAAAAACCTGGATAAAGGTAGCTGGTATACTGAGAGACACATGTTAAATACAAGCAAATGTAGTGGCTGTGATAGAGCTATGGTGAGGGTCCCTGGTGCTCAGGACAGGAGTACGGTTACTCCCCCTTAGTCTTTGGCTCAGCAAGATAATCTTCTGGTGTTGTAACTCTGTGCGGGCTGCGAGGTCACATGTTTGAGCCCCACTCACCCCTGTAACAAATACACACAAAGCAAAGCCATGCTTGTTCAAGCTGTGTGATTTTTCTCCATTACACTTTTCAATATCATATTGTGCCTGATAACATGGTAAAGATAGCATAATTATTTTCTGTAAAAAAACAAGACAATGCAGAAGTCTTTAAAAGTCAAACCTAAGATAAAGGAATTATTAGTTGCATCATTTCAGATTTCAGTTCACTAATAAGTGAACTAAAGTGTAATAATATTAATATTTTTCGTTTTTGGCTCTTTCTGTGTGTGTGCGTGTTTTCAATATAAACTGCGTATTATATAAAGCTTGCTCAAAGCATGAAAACTGCAAAGTTTTATACCTGCATTACAGGTGTTAATCAGTAATCATACTCTTGGCAAATACTCCATGAATGAAGCATTTGATACATATAGATGTATTTTGTTACAGTTTTTTTTATTGACAAATATCAAGTATTCAAGGTATTTGTAAACAAAGTGTTTACAAATATTTGACTTCAGCTCCTGATGAACAAAAGTTTTTCGGCTTTCCGAACATGGGGTTCTTGACATAAATTGGGGAAAAAAAAAAAATTATAGCCTACCTGAAATAAAGGAGGCCTCAGACCATCAGCACATACCTGACATATAGGGGCATTGCCACTGCCAAAGAGCCACACAGGACATGGGTGAGGTCAGCAAATGCCCAGATCCTCACACTACACTCTCACCTCCCTTCCACCACCACAAGAATTAGTGCACTCTGACCCAAATCCTGAAATCACCTTCAACACCCCCATCCACAAGCAAATAATTTGAAAAAAAAAATTATAAAATACATCACATTTTCCGTACAGAGAATTAACCAGTGTGTCCAACTATATAAATACTGTAAGGGCATTCTGGTCACACCGGAAGGTGAATTCAACCAACTAATCCATACATGGCCACTCTGCTTTAGTGAACCTCAGCAGACATGAACACTACTGTATGTACACCGTATACTTTAGAGAAAACAGGCACTGAGAAATGTTCAATTTTTGTTTTTCTTTTTTGGTGTAATATTAGGGTTAGTTTATACATTTTAGCTTAATGATTCATATGCATTTTATGTTACACAATGTTCACCTTAACTCTTCAAAAATATGTACATTTTTACTGGAATATGAACTGAAAGGTGGAATAGTAGTTTGTGTAGTTCAAGAAATGCCCTTCTGCAAATGTTGAGGACTTTATTTCCATAATACTGGTTTAAAAGATATTCATTTTAAATGCCTTTCAGACTGTTAATACCTGGCTTACAAATAAACACGTGGATCTGACAACTCCTACTTAGTAACGGAAGCTTAATGACACCAATACTATACTGTACGTTTGCCAGTGAATTTCCATGGGTTAAAATGATGCTCTATACCCTTAATTATTTTGACATGTCACTAATGAATTGGCCGTAATTTGCAGAATTTTTACTTATAGACCTATGCATAGCTTTGAACATTCACAGGCTAGTAGTTTTTGCAAGGGAAGCCCTATTCTCTTTTAAATCCCAAATGCACCAACCTTTAATTGAACTATCAGGTTCCCCTAAAGCAAGTCATGAGTTGGATAAAGGCAAGCCCTCAGCACAGGCAGTTTAAAAAAACATAGCATCTTTGTGATTCCAGTTAAATTGTTTGCAGTTTTAACTTCAGGCGGGATTAGTCTGCCAGACCAAAGAACAATCTGGTTTCAAACCAGCTGTGTTTACTAACATCTGTTTGCTCCATAAGTACAAGGATACAGATAAACTCTGCATACATCTGGCACAAATTTCAGGCATACCTTGTCACGTGCCTTTCTTTTACTGTACATGTGCATTTGACCACTGTGCGTCAAAGCCATTCTGACCAGCAGGGGGCCTCAGTTACGCTGCCAGACATTTCAAGCATCTTTCACTGCATACCATCGTTGTCTCATCGGGACGTGGGAGGCTGTTTTTACATGCATGCTCGACATCAAAACCTACATTACATAAGACCAGAACAGTGTAAATACAGTTATAAGCCAATAACTTGATATTGTGAATGCATCGCCTGATATTTATTAAGTGCAACAAAACTCATTCTTGCCTCTTCCATTCTCAATGTGGACTTGGTGAATGTTGGCACAATGTATATATTAAAAAATGCAGTCTGTCACTGAAAGGATAATATAAAGGCCAGACTCAATGTACCTGGGCCCAAATTTAATAGAGGTGCTCCTGAATGGAATAAAATGGTTCTGCTGGCAGCCCTCTCAAGGAAGCAGCAACTCAGCTGTTATTGCATGTGCAGACACTGTCTCACATGAGTTACCCTCACCGAAAACACCAGGAGAAGCAATATATCTAATCAGAAACAGCGAGATCCACGCTCAGCGACCCCTGGATGGCCACCGTCCGTATCTTAAGCAAGTGGTAATGGTGTGACAGCTTTTAGATCGTAAAGCAGCGTGACAAGTGTGGCCCACGTGAGCAGCACCGCATCGTGCCACAACGCTACACCAACATCCGAGATCGGCGGCGAATCTCTGCGCAGCACAGGGCTCCGATAACGCGGCACTGTGACCACCACACACAAATGTCCCATTACAAATCGGAGGAAAGACCACACTCTGACTGGGACCCTGCCTGCTTTTAGCCTCAGGCAGCCAGGATACAGCTGTGAGCAGGGAGAGCAATGGGGTGGCAGGAGGGGCTGGGTCTTTTTTATTCCCAATCCCAGTGAGCTAATTCTCTTGAGTCCGTTACAGCACGTAGATACAACGGAGACAGATGAATAAATAAATAAACTGATAAATAAATAAATAATCCTACCCGATAATTCCGTAGCCTAGAGTGTTGCAGGCATTTACTAAAAACAAACAGCTGGAGGGACAAGACATTTAACCACCATTCAACTGAATCCAGATATGCAAATCAGTCGCAAAAATAAAGCGTGAAGGTGGGCATGGGGAGAGTAAGGTATGCATACTGCATACAGTACTGTCATGAGGGTCACAAGAATATAGGTGCTTGCATAGTACAGGATATCATTGTGCTTGCCAAGCTGCTTAAATCAGCCTTTGTAAAAACTAGGGACTATGACTAAGCCCACATACAACTATGTTTTCCCTCACATAGCACCATGTTGGACTGAAATATGTTTTTAAAATTTTCTCAGCGTGAACCGTAAGCACATGTACTTGCTTTTCGTTTCCAGGTATAGGAATTAATGATATGCACGAGAAACTTCATCCTGCCGAGGACTGCTGCGCTTCCAGCATTGACTTCAAAGGGAGAACCGGATAGAAGAATACAGCAACACGTTCCCATGGAGAGGGAGGAGGGGAGGGTACTAGCGGAGCTGCGGACAGCCTGCACATGAGCTGAGGGATGCAAGTCAGTGTTAAACACCAGGTTGGGTGGGGTCTCTGGTCACAGACTGTCAAAGCGCTGAACAGGAAGGCACATGTCGGGCATGGCTCGTGGGGGAGTGTAGGGGGGCAGCTCGGCCTCAGACGTGTACAGCAGCCTCAGGCGATCGAGCAGGGGGACTTATTGCTTTGAGAGCATTGCCGGGGCAGCTCTGGCTGCTAGGGCCTCGATTGAGAGAGGGCAGGGGGGGGGGCTCAGGGCGCGGCGTAAAGGTGGGGCAGGAGCGAGTCCGGGCGTGGCTCTTCTGGCCACCGGCATGGCAGATGAGCTCGCTGACAGTGCCCAGCGGGGCGGGACTCTGCTGCCAGCGCTCCAGCCGGTCCTCCTTGCACTTGATGGAGTACCACGTGAGGAAGATGAAGACGAAGCCGACAAACTTGAGGCTGGCAGCCAGGCCGAAGTACACAAAGCGGAAGGACGTGACGTCGTACTCCCAGCAGGAGCCATGCACGCCGCAGTCCTGCTGCCACAGCATGCAGGTGGTGTCGATCACAGCGCCAAAGTAGATGGGTGTTGGAATGTAGGCTAGAGAGGAGGCAGTGACAGGCAGGAAGTCCTGACATCAACTTCCCTATCAACTCATATTTAACACACATCAATGCGGTAGGCATTACAAACATCAGGGCAAACACAAGACACATCCAATTGACTATGGGGGGTCACTGACAGCAACTGCGCTTTGAGGCACATTGTTGTGAAAGGCGCTATATAAAAATAAATTGAACTGAATTGAACTGAATTGAAATGAACTGGATCAGCTTGGCATTGTTGCAATTTACAACTTTAACACTAGATGGCAGCAATTACTGAAAAATGTTTTTGACTCACCAAGAGTTCTGAGAAGAACAAACTGCATTCCAAGTGCAAAAGGTCGCTCCTGCTCTTCTACTGACCTGGACATTGACAGAGAGAGTGACACAGACAGAGAGAAGGTCAGAGGAGCTCATCAGTTTTGTCCACACAGTCATCTTTATATTTTATATTTTTGAAATCCAGTTTATTTTTGATCAAGACAGCAAAAAAAATTTTATGATGCACACAGTCCTAACCTGAGGGTCACAATGATTGCGGATGGCTGGGCACAGGCCGTGATGAGCGTGACGATAAACAGGAAGACAAGGAAGGGGATGAGCGTGCTGCAGGTGCGGTCGCACTTGCCCGACACCGCGTAGCCGTTCTCGTTCAGGTAGGTCTTGACAATGACGAGCTGCAGTTGGTTGCCCTGGCCGCCGGCGGGCGGCGTGATGACCTGGCGGCTCTGCACGCACGCACAGTCCGTGTAATTCCTCATCTGCACAGAGGCACACAGTGTGCTTCACACTTAAGAAACATCTACAAACTCATGGACGCACAACATCAGTTAAGAAACCGCTGTTCTATTATTCAGCTTCATATGCCCTACACAACAGCTTGTTCCTTGGAATGTAAAACCAGACATTTTTAAATTTCATTAAACTTTTGTTAACAGAATTTTTCAAAGAAAAAACAAATCACTACTAAATCCAGAATACATAGAATTTTAAAAATCTTCATTGGTTCAAAGAACTTCCTTTTGAATTTTTTATTCAATGTTCTTTAGTAACAGAACCAGGAGTGTCTGAAGAAACAAATTCAACAGGTTATGGAAGACTTGTCTGCACATTCCAATAGCGGCACTGAAAACCTTTTGACCCAAGCAAAGCTACTGTGATACAAATATCATACACAACAGGTGTGTTCTTCATTTGCGCTGAGATTACAGAAAAACGTCCCCCTTCTAGGGCCCTCTTATTAGAGATTACAAAGGCCTTTGCACCAAACTGCACATCTCATCAGATAACATGGCAAATGCTTTGTGTTCAAATCCAGCTAAGCCATTCAGCAGGATCAGAGCAGCCACAGTATGACACAGGACTTTGCTTTCCAGGGGAAACTAACAGTGCACGGTATCCCATATTAACAGACAATTCAGTTAAAAACCTCAATTTACCTGTGCTGACTACATACCTCTTTATTAGAAAAAAAAGGAAAAAAACAAAGCTTTTCAATACGGCCTAATTTCCATGCAAAGGCACCACGTGCTGTGTGATAAACCCAGTGCATTATCTGCAGTGAGCTGTACCTCAGAGCACTTGAGGACATTAACGTGCTACTCGGCTATTGCTAACTCACTCCTGCGCTATCGTTGCCCACGCTGCTGCAGCCCGCCAGGCAAGGGTTGAAGTACGTGATGCCGTCCGACCCGCAGACGGGGGCGTACTCGTGGATCTTGCATCCGCAGTTCACGTTACAGCTGCCCGTCAGGTTCCGGTGGGTCAGAGTTAGTGTTGGACTGGAGGAGAAGGGGGGGAACACAGGCAGGAAATGAGCGTGGCGGACAGGACAGTTCAAAACAGCACTCTGTGGGGATCAGTGACAGGCCAGGCACTGTGCGTCCTTATCCCCTACAGTGTCAAATCAAGAACATCCCTCACTGCCACTGGATTATTGTCTTCACAAAATACAAATTAAAACAGCAGTTCAAATGGAAGCAAAGCATCATCAGCTTCTGTAACTTTGTGCAGGACCTTGTGTAAAATGACTGCAGAGAGTCAACACGGAGCACTGGACAGCACACCGACAAGAACTTCTTGCTCTATCCAAAACCGTCAGAAAAAGTGGATGACGCAGCGCGAACACAGCTGAGTTAGAAAGTATTCAAGGCAGTGACTTTATGGACTCGCTAAGCCACCTACACAATAAGCTGGTTTACTGCAGATGTACTGCAGATGTGTCCTTGTGCTCCACATAAAGAGAAGCGCAAGTTAACTGAGAAAACATTACGTGACAACAGAGCCGAGGACAGAATGCTTGTTCACAGCAAATCTAAACTACGTTTAAGCACGCTAGATGGATTTGGCAAATAGAGAAGAAGTAGCTTGAAAGTTGAGTGTGTGTTAATTTCCTAGCCAAGGTCAGAGGAAGGACTGGATGCTCAGCACAAGGCTGCAGCTGGGCTCAGCGAAAGCACAGCCAGGAACAATCAGCACACTAATTCCAGCTCTTCATTACATACTTAATTTGTACAGCTGCACATTAATGGACCGGTTCGGTTAGTCTTGAGCACCTTTATCAAGGGCACGAGAGCAGGTGGGGCGGGGGGCCTTTGTGTCACACATCCAGCCGTGACTCACAGATGCCCTTTTATATAAATGCTCTCCCAATGCCTCCTCTGTGAACCGCTTTGCTTTGAATACGTTTGCAACTCATTTTCAGCGACTAATTTCCACTTACGATTACATAACACAGAAAGTCCAAGACTTTAATAAAGTAATAATAATATGTTCCTACTGGAGCACACTGAAGTGTTGATGCTGGGTCAGGTGCCCTTACCCAGTGGTGTAGGGGATGTTGATGCCACCCAGGTTGATGCTCTCACAGCCCACGATGAAGAGCGTGGAGAAGCAGAGGAGTGAAACGCCACTGCAGATCATGGCCAGCTTGGCCGACTCGCGTGCCCCCAGCTTCAGCTTCTTGATAATGTAGCCTCCCAGGACGATGCCCACCCCGGCACTGGGCACAATGATCACGCCTGCATCGAGGCAAAGAATTTGCGCCGTGATTTGCTCAGTTGGCAGATCCTTGGAAACGGCGCACTTTGTTATGGGAGTTAGACAGGGACCCTGTGATGTCAGAACAAACTCCCCATGGAACCAAACGGAATTCTCACAACGTGGACTCGGGAGACACGGGATGCTTTGCGTGGCAGTCTTTCTCATGAAAAGGTTTTGAAGCATAACTGCAGAAACGTGAAGGAGCCTCACACAATGGCTTTAAGTACTGAGTATTGATAGTGAGCGCCTGGATGAAAACTTACTGTAACCTGAGGGGGGAACGACAAATAGCGAACATCATTTAGGCTCAGCCTTTTGGTGAATACCAGCTCACGTTAACCCAACACACCACAGGTTCCACTGCCAAGTCTCCACCAGCAGTAGTGTAAAAAGACAGCAGATGGTCCATTTCAGCCATTTAAACAACTAGATGGTTTACTCACATACATCCAGTATATCCATTTAAGCTTTAAATGCTAAGCTATAGGAGCAATGGGCAGAGTGGGGGGGTGAGTGTATTGGACAGGGTTGTGTGGGCATTAGGCCAGAATGGCACACGTGCCTGCTGGGAACGTCCACTAATTAACAGGATCTGAAAGTCACAGCTGACCTTTGGCGTCACGGTACATGGGACATGGGACAGGCAGGCACATGCCTGTTTATCCACCTGACCACTGACACAAAGCAGAGAGGGAAAATTAAAAGGGCGGAGGGGCAGAATATCCCAAGATTCACCCACATCAGCAGCACAAAACTCCTCTATCTCGCACAAACACACAGAGACCATGGGCCAGAATGTATTTACATATGGATAAGTGTGCTTGTGAGTAGGTGGGTGTTGGGAAGCTATCACTACATTTACATAAACACACAAGGCAAACGCAGACATGCTAATGTACGTACACATGGCATGCACAACTTCATCAGCTGCATTAGGGACTCCACTGCACAGGGAGCGTGTAAAAGAATCTGTGTGCATGTGTTCTGCAGGGAGAGGTGATACATGGGATATCTGAGGCCAGCTGACAACAGGGATGGCATTGGGGGGAGGGGAGGGTGTCAGTGACAGTGTACATCTTGGAGGTCGTGATCAGCTGGAGAAAATAGCGTGACATAAGCAGCACTGAGCCACCTAGGTCATGTTGACATGTGACACGTGATAAGACCACTGATAAGTCACTGTGATGTACACTCTAGTGTTTTATGATAGTTTTATGATAGTCTTGTGATGTATAGTACAGTTTTGGAACTCCATGTTTTTATGCCATTCACTATGATGTAAACAAGGTTCTGAATTTTGTGCTACTATGAGAGTTCAGATGTACAGTTCTATTTCTGAATGCTGTGGTTTCATGACAAACACTGTGATGACCCATTCCATTCCTGAACTCAGCCCTGGCTTCTCTGGCTTCTACCAGTATAATTATACATAACTTTAAGAATTGGTTGGTTCAGTTTGG
This sequence comes from Chitala chitala, assembly GCA_025773905.1. Classification (NCBI taxonomy): domain Eukaryota; kingdom Metazoa; phylum Chordata; class Actinopteri; order Osteoglossiformes; family Notopteridae; genus Chitala; species Chitala chitala. The sequence continues at coordinate 8,937,927 of JABJVR010000029.1, forward strand.
TCCAGGTGATATCAAAATTGCCTTACTTTAGTACTTTGATTTCGTATAAGGGCAACCCACATTGTGATGTTTAGACAAGGTATCACAGTGTAGCCATAGCAACTGTGACTTTTCTTCTGTATCCTGGCAACAAACTGAAGTTCCAGAGTAATTACACATGAAATTCCCCTTTGTTGACGTACTGTCAGTAACTCCCAGAGATGTGATTTTTAGAAGAATACATTTTTACAGTATATTTATTTCTAATTTTACATACCAAAGTTATATTAGTTGCAATTTTATTGAATAGATATATTTAACTACCCATTTATAATGCATATAGTACATACAGTCGAATATGTCCAATAATTTTCCTTAGCACTTATCTCATGCACGACTGCAGGCAGCTGTATATATTTCTTATACAATACTAAATATTGTGGATCTAAACATGACTCCACCATACCTCTGTAACATGGAATTTACCATTGTTGTTTTTCACTCCATATCGAATCATTGCCACTACTTGAAATACGTTAAAAATACAAAATCCATTGAGCTGTCGTCTGTTTATTTCAAAAGTCAACAGTAATATGAGCAACTGCACTCTTCTTTTTCAAACTGTTTATCAGTCGCACTATGCAGACCCGCAGTTAAACGCGAACAGGACCTGCTAAACTCACTCCCCAGGGCCGTCCGCTGGCTGCTCGAGGCAGCACCGAGAGCCACAGGCCAGTGAGGACACAGCACCCCTGTGACACAGCCTGCATCATATAGCTCAGAGGACAGAGTGGTCCTCTATGTGACTCAGCAGATGGAGGTGGACCACCCACAGTCTCTGTCCTCCACTCTGCTGTCCCAGAACAGACAGCATGAGAGAGAGAGAGAGAGAGAGAGAGAGAGAGAGAGAGAAACGGGGGGAAGAGAGACAGACATAGATAGAGAGAAGGAGAGAGGGGGGCAGGGAGAGGACCCACCAACCCCATCCAAAAGCCAAAAGCGCCTGCAAACCACAATGCCCATGGCTTGGCCAAAATAACAGTACCTCTGTTTTTCGAAGACTGTTTTAATTTGAAAACTAGGATGAGACATGTTTTCAACAGGGATTTACACTGGTTGATTCTGTTCCAAAACAATCTTTAGTATAGAGGATTCCCTCAATGTAAGCAATCCCTCATATGCTGCCTTTCGCACACATGAGCCTGCGTATGGCCTACTAATGTGTGTTGGCATCAGAATATCATTGTACTGTGTCTGTGTCTCTGTTCTGAGCACACTGTTACTGCAAAAAAGACAGATTAAAAGGATTGCCTGAAAGAAAGGTATGGTTAGGAAATTAACATGTGTTCCGTATGTTGTGTAAACTGAGCAGCGCTTTACAAAGACTGCATGCTTGTAGCTTTTGTACATGTGCTGATGCAAGCATTACGCCTGTGAAAAGAAAGGCAGTGCAAGTTTTGTGTGTGTTTGTGTGTGTGTGTGTGTGTGTGTGTGTGATCGTACATGTGTAAGTACCTGTACTATATTGCAGTGAAAGAAAGAGTATGTAGAATATGCTAGTACACTTTTGGTGTTCATGCTTATCAGAGCATTGTCACATGACCCTTACCCGTGTAGATGCTGGCATTGGACGCAGGAATGCCGAACTGGGACTCGATGAACTTGGGAATGAAAGTGATGAAAGCAGTCACAATGGCGCTCTCAGCTGTGTAGGACAGGCTGACGAACAGGAACGTCATGTTGCTTAAGATTTTGACAGCTGCCCTTGGGAGATCTGTGGAGACGAAAAAAATCAGAGTAGGAAAGGTGCACAGTCCAAGGTCACAGCCAGGGGGCATCAGTTCAGTGCATGGCAACCATCTGCATATTCCAGCCATCGGATATTATTAACTCAGATGTGGGATTACAGATGTTTCTAAAGAGTACTAGAGTGAGTAAATCCCAATCACCATGGATACCATAGGCCAATACTAAAGCACATGCAAAAGCCTCCTAATTGAAAACACAACAAAGGACCAGACAATATATTTTAATATGCCATTTACTGTTCCAGGAATGCAATCAGTGGTAAATTTACTTGTGAGTACTGCATCTAATAACAGTCCTTTGCCCGAAAAATGTGTAATGGAACTAAAAGGCTCTGTCTAATAGCAATATTCCATCTCACAAATTATTTTTCTGCAATATCAGTGTTTCTTCATCATAACGTTTCAAATGTGGAACTTCCGGTACTTGGTTACTTAGTCACATTTCTGCAATTTTCTACTGTTCAGATAACAGTATTTGAATCTCATTTATGCAGTAGTTTTGTTATAGTAAACAATGACATTAACAAAATACATGTGAAATGTGATGCTAGGCGCTGGACATTAATAAGACCATGGTTACTGATAATAATCCACTAAGGTAACAGAGAAACACACATACAAACAGGATCAACTATCCTGAACAAAACTGGAAAAGTAAAAATAGTTATTGAGCTGAAGAAAGCTAGAGTGTTTAACTCAAGTTTAAAGGATACGGGGCACAATGTTGTTCATGATGACAAAAAATGTGTTATGGGGCCTTTTCTGAACACCTTCTGTAAACAATGACCCCCAGTTCCAGTTTTCGTTAATAGTTTATTGATTCTGCTACCACATGTGCCAGTTCTGTTGCCCCCAGCATGCAACAGTGTACTACACTACACCTGTCAGTAGGGATGTAACGATTCACTCAACTCACGATGCGATTCACGATACAATTTTCTCACGATTTTTTTTTTTTTTTTTTACAAAATGTGATTTAAGACAAATATAAATGAAAAAGTGCGCTTTTATTGTTTCACGGATAAAGTGCTGCACATTTAAAAATAGAAATATCTTTTAACCAATGTTAACCAGTAGCCTAAATCCTTCATTTTCTACAACAGAAAACTGCCTTATATCTTTTGCTATGAAAACACCGGTGCACCTTGGCTCTCGCACTCGTCGCTGCGAGTGGGGCTGCAGATCCGCCAGTTACTGTGCTTTGGCTTAGTAATAGGTTTTTGCGTACAGACGGAGCTAAACGGAGCTTCTCACTGTGGTGACGGTTTATATGCTGCATCTTGTTTGTTGTGCTGTTAGTGTATATTACCATCTTCTTGCAGTATCTGCACACAGGTTTTGTTTTGTCAATTACCACCTCACCGCTGTCATGTTTAGTTGTAGGAAAGCCAGAATGCCGCCACACCTTCGATCTGACTGAAGATGGGGCGTCTTCAATATCAACTTTATCAACGCTTGCCATGTTTTGCCGTACTGTTGGACGCTGTCGCGCATGTGAAGTGAGGTCACCGTATAGAGCTTCAGCGCCCCTGCTGTTTAAAACGTGTACCGCGACCCGTTTCAAATCTCAGCTGACTTAAATCGTCACATTCTTTCATCGATTTTCAACCGGTTCTGAGTGAATCGTTACATCCCTACCTGTCAGTACAGAGGGGTAAAACATCTACCCTACACACTCCAATGCACTTTGTGTTCCATATGAAGTACAGGTGACTGCCCTTGTTCTTGCACACGTGCTTTATGTACACTTCAAAGTGCACTTCTACGTATACACTGGTCCTACAGCTCCACATCCTCTTCTCGAGTATTGACAGGACACACTATAACATGAAATTCCCTTACTCTTATATGCATTCTCAGTGAAAAAAAGTGTGTATTTGCTAAAGGGTCAACTGAAGATGTGTTTGGAATATGGAGGAAAATTATTTTTTTTCACCAAAGGCAAAACTAACTCACAGTAAGACTGTAAACAATTCTATAGAAGTGAAATATTATATCATGTAAACTCCTCACTTGGTCCCTCCATTATCTGGTTTGAGTTTTAAAATCTATGTTTTTGTCTTTATCCATCACCAGATGATTTGCTAAAGCAATTCAGGTCAGGTCATTTCCCTGTATCAGCATCCCAGGTAGGATGCAAACCAATAACCCCCTGTGATGAGTGAAGAATTAAGGGCTGATCACTGAGTTTTTTATTTCTCACTGGGACACTCCAAGCACCCAGGCATCGCCTAGGAAACCAGGAAAATCTTACATTTTTACAGCTTTGTCCACAAGCACATAAACCTCATGGATACAATACTCTGTATTATATACATATTCACAGTGGGTGTTCATACTAGCTGCCTTACAAAAAAAAAAACTGCTGTAAAGGAAATCTACAAAACTAAAAATAAATTAAAAAACAAAAAGCTGACAGTTCATAGGTAGATTACCTCCTCATTACCTTTGAAAGTGGTCAAACAGATTTTACCTGCTTTACACAAAACTCCCTCTGCTGTTACACCGTTTTAGTCCATTAATACCCAAAAGTCTCCCAGCTGAGGCAACACTGAGGCAATACTACAAAGTTTCGTTATAAAAAATTTAATACTGTTTTCTTTAAGGGTTCAACAGAAGAAAACAATGAAAGTGAGGAAGGTATATTGATTTACCAGCTAATCTTTTGATCCTGTTAACTGAAAGGAAGAGTGAATTATTTGCTGAATTAAGTGAGGTAGCTCTTATTGACAAAATCAAGCCCAACTGCACAAGAAATGCAAAAGATTGTTCTGCAGCCTTGTGGATCACCAGACAATCCTTTGTCAGTTCACCATCTGAGTTTGTCAACAAAAATCCATCTTGGTTTTATGTAGATGTTTCAGAGCAAACAGTCTATTAATACTAACTACAACCAGTAAATCTACAAAGGAACATAATGTATTTACATATGTATGTAACATTTATAACATGCATACATATAAAATAATGACCCTTTACTGTGTGTGTCTTAGCAATGTGCAGTTAGTGATATAAGCCTTTATGAAACAAAATTAACATACAGTAGATTCGGTTGGAGAAACAGGGTGTACTAAGACAAAAGGCTAGATTAACTGCTTTAGGTCCTAATTAGGAGACTGGGTTCCTCAGATCAAATCAGTGATACAACACTCGAGGTGCACTGTTCTAATGCCACTAACAGAATGAAACACAAAGGGGAAAGTAGGTTAGGACAACCTTCATTGCTCATGACACAGTCAGTTTGCTAACTGCTTACAGTATTTACTGAAAGTTAAATCCCACTGGCTCAGTGATCTCATCAAATTTGGGAAGCACCTGTTAATCTTTAGGATATCAGGAGAAAATAAGACAGTAATGAAAGAATTGGTAGGACTAATTAAGCATTTCCTGAATCATGGATTTTCTTTTGGACCACACTGATATCCAGTCTCATCTTGCATATTTTTTGACATTTTATCTCTGTTAAGAAGAGTCTTCTCCCTTTTCCAGTCTGACTGGAGCTGACTGCCTGCACCATGTGACCACGCTCCTGTTTGTTCAGCTAGCTTATCTACCTCCTCCTCACCCACACCAGCCAAAAACGAGAAATCATTAACATCCTCAAATTCCTGAGTGAAAAATATATGGTGTTACACTAAGTCTCAAAGCCTCAGCTCTTCAAACACTCATAACAAAGGACAATCCATCCATCCATCCATCCATTATCTTAACCTCTCATTCCTGGTGAAGGTCGCGGGGAAGCCTGGAGCCCATCCCAGAGCACATAGGGCACAGGGCAGGGGACACCCAGGGCAGGGCGCCAACCCACCACAGGGCGCGCACACACACACACACACACACACACACACACACTCACACACAGGACAATCCATTGCAACCTGAATTCCATTTAGGTGAACATGTAACATACACCTATGTAGCACTGTCAAATTAGTTGTTTGATATCTAGCAGCAGTACAGTGATTTGTATGTTGCAAATCTGACTAATTTTGGCCCATGTAGCTAATAAAGCACATAATGTAGACTATACTTAAATGATCATAAAACAAAAGTAAATAGAATCACTCTTTGTCTTAAAGGATGTCTAAACAAGGAGAGGTTATTAGGTTCAAGTCTCTTTTGTGTCAAGCAAGTGCAACAGAGGAGGGTTTTGCTGCTAGGTGAACTCCTGAGGGACCGAGATAACATCAACACTAAGGATTACTCAGCGTTCAGCACAGCAAGTCAAAAACACAAGGCCATAAACAAAACCTAGTTTGGGACAAGTCATTTCCTCAGAGACTCAGTGCTATAGTTTGGATCAAAGGCTTCCTGGCAATGTAGCAGAGGCCATGTCTTTGTCTTACTCCCAGTAAGCAAAAAATGTGTCAGGTGCACCAGGGAGCACAAGGTGAATGGCAGAAGCGGGTGTTAACAGCGCAGAAGACCATGCTACCTTTTATGTCTTTCCCGAAGCCCATGGAGGAGGTGACTGTCTGGCTCTTGCTGCTTGACTTCTCCTTGAGGATGTCCTCATCGCTAGACACGTCGTCGGAGCTCATCTTTTTCTTCTTCTTCTTCTTCCTCTTGTGGCGTGGAGGGAGCTTCTTGGGGAAGGTGAACATGGGGAAGATGACCAGTAGCATGGCAATGGAGCACAGCAGGAACCCGCTCCACCTGGGGGAGGGGGGGGGGGAGTTATAGAGAGCTACACACACAGTCTGCACATTCACAAGGTGTCAGATTTGGCATTCACCGTGAGGAGCAAAAACATAGAAACAAAAAGCTGCTCAAATGTTTTAAACATATATGCTTTTACCTGCTGTTTAAAATGACAAATCAATTATCATGCAGACACTAAACAAATCATACTCAACCATCCAAACCACACCAAACCCATGAAACAGAAGCACTCAAACAATGATCGTGACAAACACATACACATGTGAAACCTATTCTCATCTCACTTACCAGTTTCCCACAAAGCGGGGGTCACTTTGGTCAATGTTGACAATGGTTTTTGGATCAACATAGAACCCGATCAGAACACCACCGAGTAGGTATCCTGCCGCTGGGCCCAGGGCTCCCATCAAGTACATGATGGCTGGAAAACCAGAAAGACAAGCAACTAATAAGGGTCAAAGAACTCTCTAAGAGGAGCCACCATTCTCCATACAAGGTGTCGAACATCATGCCTGTTTCAGAGGCGCACAGCAATGTCCGAGTTCTGAAGACATAGGCCATCATAAAAGTTATTTATAGTTCTGTCATAAAAGTCTTACCAAGATGTATTAAGGAACATGCTCTGTTTAATCTCTGAAGAAGTGGTTGGTAATATTAACCCAAAATACATCATAATTTAACAACACAATACATATTCATTGATTCATTCTCAACTCACATATCCAATTAAGAGTTCTGGAGGACATGAAGCCTAACCCAGTCAAGTCAAGGTGTAAGATAGGGTACACCTTGAAGGGGGTGCCAGCTTAATTGTGCAGGTCTGAAAACATTCATGTTCAAGTGAGTACAATTCAAACTATATAAACTGTAGTGCTGTGGGACACAAACTGCTTATCACACATTACAGATACACAAAACCATTTCTCTCTCAAACAGGTTAAAAACCTCACAATTAACACAGGTTTATAACCACTTTCACCTCTTTGCATTAAGGTCTGGGGAGGCCATTACAGCATCTGTACGATATTACAGTATGAAGATATAAGGACAGGCTAAGAGCTGAAGGTTTGCAGTTCTCTGGATCTTTGAGATGAGATCTCATTGCTACTGCTCATACTCAGATGGGAACAATCATGTCAAAGTCATCACTTTCTGTAATGAATGCAACTGGCAACCAGACAGCAAAAGCCCATTGAGGAGCCTCTGAAAGGCTGCGTGTCTGGTGGAGAGCTCTACAGACCTCCCACATGTCAGTTTCAGAGCTGATGCTCCTCTCACATGGACGCAATGGTGATTGTAAACTCCCAAAGCTGCAGATACAGGGAACATGCATCTCTTTAACCTCTTAGTATTAAATTCTCAGGCCTCTGCCATTCCGTTACACTTTTAAGTCAGCATGCAACATGCTATTTCAAGCGCACGTTAAGTGCTGGTTGCCAGATTGATTTCCTCAGTGCCCAAACAAGGAGCAGCGTTGCACAAACCAGCCACTTTTCTTTATATAATGCTTTTAAAGCCCTCGACTTGGTGGACAGTAGAACTGAAAAAGGCTGCCATTCCATTCAATGTCAAAATCCCTAGCCGTCTGTAAAGCCTCTTATTTCACCACAGCGTCAACAGCACTGTGAAACCAAACCCAAGCAAATCCCATTATCACAAACAGGCAGGGTCGCGTAGCCCACCGCAAGCTCCGCCCCATACAGATTACACTGACCACAAAAAAGAAAAAGTTATAAACTTTTAAAACAACATTTGTTGGCCCCTAGATCTGGCTAGATTTGGTTGGTGACAAAAAGATTATGCAAAACACACTTGTTAGTTAATCGAAGGCTGGTCATCAAGCACTTGTCTTCATTATATTCTGCTTGTCCAGCATGAACCCCCCCACAGCCCTGCCCGGGCAGAGTCCTTGACTGACAAGGTCAGCTCACTATTATTGCAGCTCTCCTCAGGGGAGCCGTTAAATTTCACCATGTGTGATAATGACATTGCTCAGTGCTTCTGCTACTCTGCATATGGTTCCATATCCAATCAGAGAAAACAGCCAAGCACTGAAACACTATAATAAAACAGCAATTGTAAAAAATCTTCTATGTATTTCATATCATTACACCAACAAAGACAAGGTAATTTCATCCATGTCACCAAGCACTGTCCTTTCAACAGATTGTATGTACATGATGTACACATGTTAAAAGCCAGTGACTGGTGATGACATTACTTTTATTTTTAGTGTAGATTTTGAATAACTGTATTTATCGAAAGACCTGCTGAGACCATCTTGAGCATCATCTAGTGTGAAAGTAGTTCCCTCTTAATGCTGAAGTTGTTGGTGTGTTGCTATAGCAATTTTTACTGTAACACTGTGTGGCTGGCGGTGGGGATGAATGAGAGTTTCACACATACCTCTTTACGAGGTAGCATTTCCCAAATATGACGACAGTATGGTATTGAAGGGCTGTGACTCCACTTCGGTGCTTATGAAATTTCTCACCCTTCTCATCACCCTCTCGCTACCCCTCCCCTTGCACCCTCCCTGTGCTCAAACACTCCCGAACACCTTCTACGTCTCTACAAATAGCCGGAATAGTTCCAGCGGGCCCTTATAACCACAGTAAAGGTGAAAAATGATATTTCACCCCTCCCATCACTGTAAAGACTAAATCTATAAAGGGCAGCTGGATCTGCAGTGTATATATGGGGGGGGAAGGTGTTATTATACTCTTAACAGCTCTAATGAAACCATGTAGGTGTTCTTGTGTCACAAATGGCAATAAACATGGCTGCAATCCCAGCAGAAAGAAAAAACGAATGACGCAGAGAGATCGGCATCCTTCTTCTTCCTCTTAGACACACACACACACACACACACACACACACACACACACACACACACAAAGAGCAGCCATCACGCAGATGATGAGAAAAGCTGGTGTGTCTCTGACAATGACGCAGCCTGGACGAGTCTTCCTGTTATGCACTGAAAACATGTAATCATGTGCCTCGACCCCAATACCCGTGCATACAGTCCTCCTGGATGTGCTGACACCAGGTAGGAGCAAGGACATACACATGAGACACATGAAGTGGCAGCACCATGGGCTGATTTGAGCAGTTTATGCGTGCATGCATTTTTTTTTTTTTCCCCCGGGGGTAGTGCAGGCACCAGTAATCCCAGCAATTTCCTTGTCGAAATCAGACTGCACTGAAGACCCTGTTTGGAAGACTCACCTCTAAAGAGAAGAAAAAGTAGTTGCAGAGCTAACAGACACTTACTGCTAACAAAAAGGATTTCCTTATGGCACAGATAACAGAATGACTGATCCACACACACACACACACACACACACACACACACTTTTACCAGAAAAGCAGCATGACAATATTTGAGGTCTGCAGAGAATTGTTAGTGTAGCAACAAGCACTTCATTTAATTTCTCTGTTCAATAGAATGCAGTGTCATACAAAGCCTTCCTGTTTTACGATTCTGTGTTGAATCACTTTTATGTTTGTACCATTATTCTATTCAGTGTTAGTGAAGAGAGTCAGAAAAACTTAAAAGTTGTATTATAAACTGCAGTTTACACAGACAGAGAACCTCTCTCACACACACTCACTCATTCTCTCTCTCACACACACACATACACATGTATCATATATATGGAGAGCAGAGATGGTGTGTCTAAGGAAGCTGGTTCATAATCAAAATGTTGCTGGTCAGTATTCCAGCAGGAAAATTATAAAAAAAGACATGAGATGTGAACAGCTTCAGTAACATTACAGCAAACAAAAAGACTGTAAAATACACCAGAAACAGAAACTGTGAGTATCTTATTTCAGGTGTATGCTTCCTGATGCACAGCAGAGCTGAATAACACACCGATGTCGTGCAACACTTAAAAACGCCTACCAAACAGATCTGTACTATGGCAAGCACAACAAATCTGCATTTTATCAGTAAACACTGACACAAGTACATAATAACATTTCATGTTTGCATATATTTTTGATTACTAATATAAGACATAGCCCTACCAGTAAAAATTAGATGAATTCCAAGTTATCATATCCATGAATAGCAACAAAACAGAGAGAAAAAAAAAACAAAAAAACAAAAAAATATAAACAAGAAGCAAAATATGAAAATTTATAAATTTGTACTCAAAGTTGCTTTCATATAAAATAGTAATTTGCTTAATTTCATTAAAGTATTTAAAACACTTCTTAAAGAGCATTCACAACATCAAAAAGAAAACTGTCATCACAGGCAAAAGAAGAGAGGGCAGTGGTAAACAAAACAAAAGAGAGGGCAGTGGTAAACAAAACAAAAGATCTGTACCTTAAACTTACCAGATAGTAAAACAAATGGCTATGAATAAAATGGGTCACGCGACTGGTTTGCATCAACACGTTTATATTATTAAGATCCTTCCTCTTATTAAATGTCACAATACTAACACGACAAATGGCAGTTTTACAACAACCTAGTGAATACTGTCATCTGCAGCCATGCTGATGTTTAGATACTGTTTTCAATAGAAGATTTTGTTCCCTTGCTTTTCCAGTGTGCTGCAAGTTAATTACAGCCTGAATCTTGTAATCCTGCACAAATCCTTGACCTGGCCTAGATATTCCTTGAAATGTTTCTCCTACTTTTGCAGAGCTATGTAAAATAAGGTAAAATAACTCACTGAAGGCATTCAAATGGATCACCATCCCAAAACTAACCTAAATCCCACAACGTCCACTTAAAAAACACAAGATATTGGAAGCAACCATGACATTGCACAACACTCAAGATAAAACCACATACTGACTCCTCAAATACTCAAAAACTAAACATTCAGATGCACAAATGAGCAAAAATGTACAATGGCAGGTTATCTGCAAGGGCAAACAGTACTAATAAATAATTTAAACAAAGGAGCCATGACTCAATTCAGCAAACTATCAACATGCATCCCAAATCCTTTATTCTAGAAAATTAAGTTGCCCAACGCAGTCAGGACCATCTGTGGCAAAGTACAAAAGCAGACGTGGTGAAATTAGTGCGAATAACGAGGGAGTCGGCAGCTGGATCAATCCGGGCATGTGACCTTGCGGAAGTCCACAGGGGCAGCCCAGCATAAAGGGGGGACTACCGCATTGTCCTGGCAACCCGCTGACTCTGCAAGGCATTCGTATAGGTCACCACCCTCTGTCAGCAAGCACCCCCCACCCCCTCACAGGGCAATCTGGGCACGAAACGCTCTGCTGGCTACGTGGGTAAAAACTGTATGTTCACTTCTCTCACCGGTCATCGACAGCCTTTACCGTATATAATAATTCCTAGGAAGACGGCCATCAGTCAATTACACAGGCACTGAGAGACGCTAATGTGGAGCGCGCGCTGTGAAGCGGCTGCTAATTAGGCACCTTCTTATTGTCCCGCCCTTCAAGTCCCGCGCACGCGAAAACGATACGAGGTATGGCGGCAGCGCGGTGAAGGTCAACAAAACGAATGGCAGCTGCTCTCATAAATGGCACTCCGCCCATGCTAAACACGACGCAAACAAACAGCACTACTACACAAGACGAGTAAATCCACCAGCTTTTCATTATTAAGCAGAGAACCTCAATGCAGGGAATACGTTACTAGTCGACAACTGGCTATTGGAACTGCAGATCATATCACCATATCCAGGTACAAGAGACAAGGAGACACACTGATAAAATTTTATAGGTAATACAAGTGTAATTAGTAGTTCCTCCAGTTTACTACGAGCAAATCTTGGGAGTAGCTATCGCGATTACTCACGGGGGGGGCAATTTTTCAAGAAACACACAAATGGAGGAGACAGGTATTATTATACACCTCCCTAGGAAACTACATGACTCAGGGAAAGTAATGAAGAGATATGAATATGTACCTAGTGCAGAGCCACTTTAGACACCAGGAATTAATAAAAACCAGACAGAAAAGTGTAACACTAATGAGATAAGTGTGCATGAAAACATTGTTCAAATGTCTATATTTACACCCAGGCAATCAGAGCAAAAGGAGCATCACTCCATATTTTTACAAAAAAGAAAAAAAAAATCAATGCAGTGAGGCAGCTGACTGAGTGAAGGGTCAGCCAGAATTCTCAGGACCATGTGTATGAGTCAGGTCCTGTAACTCTCCAACAGGTCAGGGACTAGCAGGTCTCCCAGATCAGAGCACAGCAGTGCTCAGGGCCAGTTAACTCCAATCACATATTGTCACGTCACCATCTGAAGCCAGCATCTTCTCAGTCAGACTTGATTACTAAGTACCCAGGATAAAGCATACACTTGGATATAGCATGCTTTGTAACACTGTACAGTACAGTCAAAGCTACGTTTACACCAGCTGTTACATACACAGCTATTGCGCAGTTTCTCTTTTTAAGTACTTTTGCACATAATCCCCACTTTTAAATCATTGGTTAATACGTATTTGCACATATGCTTTTTCAAAAAATGTACTTGCAAAATGGTGATACATAAGAAGGTTATTATTGTGAATAAAAAATGTGAAATCTGTGAAGTGAGGAAAAGCAAGCTTCTGCTTATCAGCGACTAGCCCCAGCAAAAACAGCAGTTAATACCATCTGGAGGGGCAGGGATAAATTGAACTGCAGTCTAGAGTTTTAGCATAGATAGCAAACACCTTCATCCTTCAAATAATTCAGACATGGATGTGGCCCTTCTGCTATGGTTAAGCAAGCGAGGAGTAGTAACGTCCCCATAATCGGTGCTGTGCTACTTGAGGAGGCTACAACGCTGGCTCAGGCTCTTTGTGACAAATCATTCGCAGCAACAACCGGATTTATTGACTGATAGAAAAAGTGGAATGGAATTATGATGAAGTTGTCGGTGAAGCTGGTTCAGTGGCAGAGGAGGACACCAGCTCTTGGTTGAATGATGTTATTCTTCAATTATTGTCACAGTACAAGCCAAAATATGTCTAATGTAGATGAGACTGGGCTGCTTTTCCAAGTTAAAACTAGACAAATCACTGACCCTCAAGAATGAGAAGTGTACTGGGGGTAAGAACACCAAGGAGCGTTTCATAGTTCCAGTAGGAGCAAGTATGGCTGAAGAAAAACTACCACTGCTTGTTATTGGTTAAAAAAAAAAAGAAAAGAAAAGAAACCCAATGAATAACTGGGGTTTAATAATTGCCACTAATGTACTGCGCTAATGCTAACGCCTGGATGCACATAGTGGCAGGATGACACGTCCGGGATTACAGCTGCCTGCCTTGCCTGTCATTTTGATTTTGTCATCCATGGAAGGCAGTACCACAATCCCACAGCTCAGTATTGTCTCTTATCACCAGAAGCCGACCCACGTCAGTCTACAGTCCAACTACACCACACTCAGCATTATGAACACTGATTATATTATTTTTTAAAACAGGATTTAAAGGAAAAACCTTAATTTAATATGTTGACCCACCATGGTTAATTTGTGTCATGTAAAGTTAAATTCACACAAATGCGTAGTGGTAGGAAATGAATACAACTGGTTAACTTTTAAAATTACTGTAATAAAAATCTTACCATTTACTGTCTCTAAATTGAAAAGTAAAAAATTCAGGCAGGACTTTAAATGTCAGTATCAGCTGCCTCAAAATATTCTCTTCTTTTGTATTTGAAAGTCTTGGTCCCAATAGCTGATTTCAAGCTTGGGGTGTTGGGGATGGAAGGTATATAATCAGCTCTGAGGCACAGGAACTGTAGCCTAGCATTAGCCTAGCAACAGAATGAGCCCAGCTAGCAGGCAGCTCCATGGACCCAGACTGGCAGACGCTAGAGTCATCTCAGCAGATAGGCCTGATGGTGGAAGCTGGACACCCTGCGGTGCTCTCTGGGCCTGAGGGGGGAGGCGTAGGATGACCCCCTCCTTTGAAACATCCTCCAGGATGCAACAGCACAAGTCAGCTTTCAGTGAACGTGATGAATCAGATCCACTTGCTGGGAGATCTCACTCACGAAAAGGTATGCATGTAAACATGCTCAACACAGAGTCCACGTTTGTTAATTAGATACACATGGTTGTGCACACTTCCACAACATTCAATCTATTTTTTAGTATAACACACCTTTCACGAGAGTTGCTGCAAGGCATTTAAGAATAATGTAGTACCATACATACATCGCAGAAGACAAAAGACTTGAACCCTGTCCACAATAAAGGGTTGTAAAGATGAACGAAAGAAAGAATTAATGAATGACCAAATTAATTATTTCATTAATTCTTCACAAATCCATTACAGAATAACAACACAATGCAACACCAGACCAACACACTGTGAAAGAGGACAGAAGAAAACAAGAAAGTGGGGGACAGAAAAAGGAGCATGGCATTACGCAAGCCTGCCTGACTGGGACCTAAGGGGGAGGGGGGGTGACATTTAAAGTGCTGCTATATAAATCCTTCACGCTGAGCCCTTCATTTGATAGCACAAACAATTCAGTAGCATAAAGCCCCAGAACTGGAAAGCAGAATCAAACCTATATCTTAACAAATATAAATGAGCCAAAACTGAAGTATTTTCCCTCTTTATAGAGCTTTACAACACAAGGGATGAGCCTGCTCAGCCACTGGTTCACACACACACAAACACACACACACACACACACACACACACACACACACACACGTTTCAGAAATGATGCTTTTAATGCAGAGCAGCGTGTGTTCTGCAATGAAAGTGAACTGAAGCGAGAAAAAAAAAAAAAAAAACAACCATAATGAAAAGGCTTCTTCTGTTTTACATAAGATGTAAGCTTACAGTGGTAAAGCACTGAGCTCTCTGAGGATGTGCAGGGGCTGCACAGGAAGCCCTTTCGTCAGCACTATTAGGTTTTTGGCATACACCACTGCTACACACCACATACCCCATCAGGCTTGGCCTCCACACGGCCACGTCAAGGTGTCCAGCCAGGGAACAGCGCTTTGCGCACAAAGGAACAAGGCAACATTACCCAAAACTGTCAAAATAGAGCACCAAATGTCTCTTACATACATTAGGTGCAACTAACATAATAGAGAATAACTGCACAATGACCATAAGACCAAAAGGCATCTTAAGACAATACCAAAAGAACATGGGAAAATACTGCTCTCATCCTTGTCCTCCTAAAATTCATTAATTTAGTTATTTTGCAAACCACTTATCTAATTCAGTCACAGTGAGCCTGGAACTCATGCAAGACCACCTGGAACATAAGGTAGGACATACCTGAGCAGCAACACAAACCTGCTGAAGTCCTCAAATACAACTGCTACATTAGCAGAGTATAAAAATTTGCACAGACACATTAACAAGCTGATGAAATGAGAGTAAACACAGAGAGATAAATTTGTTTGGCAACATAAAAGAAATCAATAGCTGTAGACACATTCCCTGGCAGTGCCTCAGCACAAATCACCACTGGCCAAAACTGCTGCTGCTGTGCATCTCTGACACAGCCATAATGCACTAGCTACCCAAAAAGCTCGGATAGGCGTCAGCACAGAACGGCATGGCACTGAGTGCATATACAACACTAAGTATGGAGTGGCATCCAGCTGACTGGTGCTGAGCAGGGGCAGCCACAGGTGATCAGAGTGCTGAGCACTGGTGAGTTGGATCAGCATGTGTGGGGGAGTGACGTCAGCTCCCTGCTGAAGGCCGCCCCTGTGCTGTGCTGGACAAGCGCCAAGCCCCCTTACCCGCCCCCCTGAAGGGCTGACTCAGCTGCGAGCCTCGGCCTTATTACACCTGAACTCTGCCGTCTCCCTGCGCCGGACCCTGCACTTGCAGCAGAACCCAGCACCAAAAGCCGCTGAGCTGCGACGGAGTGGAAAGCAGACTGTCCCTTTGTTGTGGTGAGTCTGTTCAGCAGAGCATTACGCAAGTTTTAAGAGGGCTTTTCTTTCTCCTCTGGAATCACGAGGCTGCTCCAAATCCAGTGATCCCCCCCTCTTTATCCCACAGGGGGCCCACAGACGTGACGGCGGATCAGGGGGAAGACGTAAGTTGTGCCACCTCTCAAAAAGGAAACATTGAGATACACCTGTAGGTGCATGCCCCGTCTGAAGATGAAAGGCGCTCATATTGTCAAGGTCTGCTTCACCCTTTGATGGCAGTAAATAATGCTTCCCTTCAGCCAATCAACGTTTAACAGGCTCCACTAATGTTGAGACTTATGGAAACACATCACCAACAAGGCAAACATGCACATGCATGTGAGGGCGAGCACACACACACACACACACACACACACACACACACACACACACCATATTGAATCAGATAACTGGAAGATTACATGCCATTATGAACACATTTTACAAACACAATAAACCTGCAATCCCTCCACCTTAAAAAAAAAAAAAAAGTTTAATCTAGTAGGTATCACCATTACATTGACACCACAAGCAGAAGAGAACCCTGGGAAATACCATTTAACATAACAGAAAGACATTAACAATGATAACAGATGACACTTCTGCAGCCTTGATTACATGCTATTGCTTGCATTACTCACATTAATACTTTATAGCAGACTGCATTTTAATTCAGGTTCCACACACCTTTTGGCACTCCCAGTTCTTATGACCCTTGAACTCTGTGCACAGAGTACCAGGCACGTTTCAGTAAAATGTCAGGGGTATAGGGCAATGTGCCCTTGATTGGAGTTCTTTTTGACGCCCCCATCACAGCTCAGTTTGACCACCTGACCAAAGCCTTACCTTGCTTGTTAATGTGCTTAGCATAGGAATGCCTTTAAAAATAGGCCCAATGAAAAATGTGCTAATCTTCTTGTACCACTCTGCCCCAGTCAAACAGACAGGCAAGGTCTGTACAACCAGCATCACTGTACATAATCAATAGGTTAGTCTCACTCCAAGAGAACCATTCAGAACCACTGTTATTATTGTATATTTGCCCAGCCCATAATCACAGGAACAGCCATGTGTTTCTTAAAGAATTCCGGTAAAACACTTTGCCAAGGTTTACAATGGCAGTGACAAATCTGGACCTGTAGTCTGTAACCTTTGCACTTAAAAAAATAATAGGGGGCTACACAACAGCAAGAAATTAAATGCCATGTACTGCTCTCTGAATTATTATTTTTCCTTTTAACACACAAGTTGAAAACCCTGGCCAGGATAATCAATGCAGTTTATTCATCCATATTAATTGAATGCTTATCGTTGTCTGACTCAAGCGAGGCTGGGTATTCCCTGCACAGGATGTCTTCCCATCACTTGTTCCTCATCCTCTTTGCACACTAATTACGGTACCAAACAGACACACAGAGCACTTGTGGGTGGTTTTGTTCTGGATGTTCTCTCCGGTTTGTCCTGTCCAAATCCTCCAAGGTCGGTCTGGCATTCTGAGGTATAAAACATTCTGGGCTTCTCACTGAAGTCCCTTGTGTCCGAGTGGCCATTTAATCAAAACTGAGAACTCCCAAGTGTAACTAAAAGTTCAGTGTAAGAATGGAAATTAATTTCAATTACCTGATTGTGTATGACATAAAACTTCACACCCATGTATGGGTGCACGCACGGCGGCACACACACGCACGGCGGCGCACACACGCACGGCGGCGCACACACGCACGGCGGCGCACACACGCACGCACGAGTATGAAAGCAATGAAAAAGAGCCTGCAACTGACCCACTGAGCACCTGAGAGAGCAGGTAGAGCTGAAAGGCAGAGAAACCAAAAGGCTGGCTGAGCTACAAAAAGTACATGGATACGCCCCTCTACCTACACTAAATGTACAACAGGCAAGAGAAGGGAAGAGATGTCACATGGAGAACACCTTCACCTGAGCCTCCACAACATGGTACCCAGACCTCCCAAGAAAACATTCCCACAGCGTATTAGTGACTCTTGTAGGAAAATGCCACCTCATTAGACTGTCCTCTCATGGCCTTTCCATTAGGGCTGGGTCACACACATCAACCCCGGGAACCATAAAAATAATGATTAAAATGGAAACTGATCTATTATGTTAACGGGCAATACATTAATAGGCAGAAAGAAAAAACAAATAAATTGCAAGTCCATAAATCCTAGGCATAAACATTTGTTTGTAGTACAGATATCTCATGGGATGACATTTCCATTAGTCGGTGTAATGAAAATCACTGCAGAAGTGATTAATTTAAATTCCCTCTGACTGAGACAAAGACAGGTTTCCATTACTTTATGCATTCAGACTGATTTAATCCTTATTTCTTTACAAGGAAATAAAGTGTGTTTATACCATAAGACTTCTTATCTACATAGAAGAAATCATACATTGATGAGTATATGACTGTCACAATGGAAAATGTCTTTTCTATATAAAAGGGTCCATGCCCAGTACAGCCGTTCTACTGTATCTGATCCGGTATCTGCCAATCCACAGCGGAAGAGAAGAAACTGAAACTGAACCACTGAAATGAACACTTGAAAAGTTAGGTGACGTCTTGCATAATTCAAAGTGTGAAAAAGAAGATAATGGGTTACAATCCTTTGATGATTAATGTACTCAGTCATTGTACTTCATTATTAAGCATTTAGTGTAGGTAATTAAACATGTGTACTGTACAGCATGCATATATTCTTTTTATATAAAGGTTATACAAGGTGTCCCTTCTTATCCATGGTTCCAGCCAACAGCAGTAGGGGTTGAAATGTAATACTAGTGGATTTGGGGGCACAACTGTACACACTAAGCAGCATATGAGCAGCACAGTCCATACACCCCTTAGCATCTGCAGCCTGCTGCACATGCCAAGACTTGCACCACTCCCCAATCACAACGTTTTTCTAGATAATTAGGGCAAAGTTACCGAGATAAGCATAATAATTGAGGCAGCCAGTGGATCAATCAGTACAACATCAGGCTGGGATGTGGAAGTCTCCCGGTAAGAATCCCACCCCAGCCACCAGGTGTGGCCCTGAGCGAAACACTCAGCGCTACCTGGGTATTAAATCTTTAAAAAC
The DNA here is from genome assembly GCA_025773905.1 of Chitala chitala. Lineage (NCBI taxonomy): Eukaryota > Metazoa > Chordata > Actinopteri > Osteoglossiformes > Notopteridae > Chitala > Chitala chitala. Next base: position 8,957,377 of record JABJVR010000029.1, read on the forward strand.
TATTTGGCTGTGAAGAAGCCTTGCAACACTGTTAAACAACTGTCTATCCTGGAATTAGTCATAGCAAAGATCTTTCGGGCAATTTATGTTTTCTGCTCACCTAAAATGCTACATTTACTCAAATAAAACAAATACGTCAATAAGTAATTCACTACCTGTGTCACCTGAGCGCTGAGAGCGGTGTAAGTGATTTGTCTAGCAAGCTCTGTGCAGCCCATTTTGGATCCGGTCATGACACCGGTTTCAGAGGAGTGACAGAACAGACGGCTGCCAGGCAGTTTTATTAATACACACACGTTAGGGGCGAGTCGGCTCCGCTTCGCGTGCTCTGTGGAAATGCCTCTGCCATGAGCCGGTATTCAGGCCGGGTGACAGATGATCCTGAGTGCAGCACAGGGGCACGCTCTCGCAGTGGGCCATCTGGTCCAGCTTCACAGTGCACACGCTCAATTGTGCGCCTGCCGCCAAGCTCGGAAAAGGCTGTGCTGGGGATGGGGTTTGGGAGGCCGCTCCTTTATGTGTTTTTGTTCACCAGTGAGTCGCACCTGCAGGCCCACTGTAGAGGCCACAGTGCTGCTGTGTGTTGGAGACCAGGCCTTCCACCTGCTGCCAGAGGAGGAGGAGGAGGAGGAGGCCTCTCCACTTCACACACTCCAGCCTACAGGACCCGATTTGCCAGGGGAGGAGCAAAGGGGCAAGTCCCTCCCCCGCTTTTCAGAGCTCAGGCCCACACTCAGACACTACACACAATGGTGGGGATAACACTTCTGTTCACAATTAGTTTACACATATGCACATATGCATAAACACGCACATACACATGTACACACATGCACACACAGTCAGTGAGATAACCCCCTCCCCACTTACTGGACCAAGTCCAACCCTTCAATTCTGTGTCTTTCAAAGGGAGAGAAAAGCGACACTCGGACAAGCGGAGGCCCGCCCCGCAGCTCCGTCTGCTACAGGCAGCACTTGAGACTCGAGAGCTTTGCCCAACACCCTCAGCAGCTGCTTCCCCACAGGGAGGGCACTGCCAGCAAGGGGTGGGGGGGGCACTGCCAGCACAAGGAACCAGAGCTGCTACCACTAAGCACTCAGTTATCCTGTCAGTATTTGAAAGGAGAAACATGCCATCAGTCCCAAGACTGATATCATATGATTTTCAATAAAACACAAATAATAAAAATCTGTCCAAACTCACTCAGTCAGAGCATCTACTAATGAGCAAACGTATTCTGTGGAATCAAACAACATAAAGATAAACTTAAGAGAAAAAGAACAGACGAACACACAAGAAAACAATCCAAGACAGTAGTTGGTCTGTTAAATTGTAATTACTGTCAAATATCAAAAAGGTGATATATTACCTACTGCTAAAAGTTAGGAGCACACTAAAAAGTGACACAGATAAATGAGGTGAACATTCATCAGTCATTATGTTGGAAACTCTTACTTACCATCTACATTTTAGTGTGTTACATCCCTTAAATAAGCAAAAGATATTTGTTCAAACCAATGATCACTCATTAATGCTTTTAAACAGAGATTGAGATTAAAATAATGAAAAAGCATGTTTAAAACTGTCATAAGATATAATAGAACACATTTCAAATTGTCATGTATGATGTTGGTGTAGAGGACAAGGCTTGCATTACATCATAAAGCACATGCAATTCTTTACATCGAGACCCTAGGAGAGCAGACAGCATTGCTGCAGGTCTAAACGGTCAGTCATGACTCGTATCATCCAGTCTGGCCGATCTCACTGGCAGACTACTGTTGCACAAATAAAGTGTTTCCAACAGAGAGCCATCAAACACACACACGTACATACAGGCACAAACACTCAGAAAAGGGAAGGTGGACCTGCAGCAGCTGTTCCCTTTCTAAAATTAACAGGAAAGGCAAGAGGACCCTGGGTGGACGCGCACGCACGCACACGCACGCACGCACACGCACGCACGCACACGCACGCACGCACACGCACGCACGCACACGCACGCACAGAGCTATGCAAAACATTCTGAGAAAACCATGAAGACATACAAATACACGATAAGCAAAAACATGGATGCAAAAAGATGAGGACACATGAAGGTGTGTACAACCATGTAGATAAACACACAGTAGTAAAACACACAAACTTGGGGCTCGTTAACCCTCCTTCAGCCATGGGTGCCAATGAGCAGCTGCAGGTTGCCCAGAGTTTCACAAAGAGTGTCAGGAAACAAGCCAAGACTGTTTGTTCACTCCAAGTGTCTCTAAGCAGTGCACCAGTTTCAGTTAACATTTACATACTCTTACACAGCTGCAAAAGAAGCTATGTGGGGGAGGGGAGTTGTACCAATACTGGTAAGTATAAGGTGACACATTAATGTTCTTTTTAGACCAAAAAAAAAAACCACTACAAAGTTAGCTGAACTGACCCCATAAACATCAAAGTAAGCAGGAGAAACTAGGCCAGTGCAAGGTGATAAAAAAAAAAAAAAATCAGACAACAACCTGATGATCACAAAAAGAATTTTAAACTATAACTATAACTACACAGTGAAAAGCCAAAATTATGCCACGAAAAGAACCACCCCTCACCAACACAATGCAGGTGACTGGTTAGCTGAAACATCAGTGATGAAATCTCTTCCAAATACGTGTTCAGCCGATCTGAATAATTCCATCATTATTACTATTTGGCTCCAAGCTATTTGGAGAATGAAAACAATATTAGTATTTATGTATGAAAATAAAATACAACTATCTGTACATTAAAGACCTAACAATAATGGTAAGTCAATGGTTAATTTTTGGCTCTTGTGTTTGACAATAAAACTAAAGGGGTGAAAAACAAATCTAGACACACTTTGTAGATGCATGCTGAAGATATTATTTTAAACCTCAAATTAGAAACATAAATCAATGCAAATGCAATTTTGAAAATTGTGAGTAAACAATTGATGGTTAAAGTTTATATCATTTGTTGTTTTTGGACACTTGGAAGCATGAATTACAAGCAATGCCTATGACATAATAATTAAAATTGAAAATTACAGGTGAAATACAGCACATTTCATCATTAACTGGTTAAAAGATGATCACCAGAACTTTTCACAAAGAGAACTGTGCATGCTCATAACACAAACGGCCACAAAAACCAGAACCGCAGCCACAAACACACATGGACAAACGGAACAATGCTATGTGTAACATGCATGCTACACACGCACACACAAACAAGTGAGATCTGCATCGACTGCTCACCTCTGCCTGAACATGGTACATACAGTTTTCCTCACCTCGTCACTGGCGGAACAGTAACGGCTACCAACAAAACCCCCTGAGGCCAACAGCAACTGTCCCAGCATCCAGTTTTGTAATGCACACATATATACAGTATGCTTGTTTAAACATGGCACATATACATAGACTTCCTTCTGCAGAACCACACGGCTCCCACCGCAGAGCCTGTGGAAGTGATACCCTCACTCAGCCGTGTGGGAGAAGTGCTCCACACTGCCTGTCGCTACAACACAAGTAGAGCCCAGAGTGGCACAGCAAGTCCTGAAGTGACTCACCGTCCAGCCAGCAGTCAAAAAGGCGCACACGCACACACGTATATATGGACCCCAGTGCGGTCACATAACCAGCAGTGCCATCTCATTTCTCTGCAGACGTTGCACTTGAGGGTCCTTGTGGCTTCCGAGGGTCTTCGTGTTCTCAACTGAGCAAACCAAGATAGACAGGTGTGTGAAGCATACGCCACAGTGCAGGGGGAAACAGATCACCCCATAGGCTAAGGGAACTCTGAAAACAAACACCAAGGTCAATGTCACCAAGAGCTCTGTCACCTCGTACTTGTGCCCATCACACACTTATTGCCTACAGTGTTTATCTGCATGATTCACGCAGGGACAATGAACAAGGTGCAAAATGAACAATAACGACATGTAGGTCAGTGTGCACAATCTGCTGTTTCTGACATTACATCACCGGTTACACGTTCCCCATACGGACAGGACAACATGTGCCTACAGTCCTTTCAGCATCCTGCCCAACTCAACACAAATCTCTTACTTCTGCCACTGTAATTGTTAGCAGACTGACAAGTACAAAGTCTCTTATTTTTGAGGCTTAAGTGCTTCCAGTCTTACATGTTTAACATCTGAAAAATCAAACTTTTAAGTCCACTGCATACTGTCTGCTGCCAAAGTTAAACAAGTTAAAGAACAGCGCTGATGCACATCTGCAGTGTGACATGTCCGCAGTCAGGACCTAGCTCATAATAGTAATAAATCTTGCCAATCTTGACATATTTTAGCTTGGTTTAAATGTTACTGCTCACCCTACATCTGCTGTACTGTCAATATACTTTGATCGGTGTCTGAAAGATTGCTAGCTACAAGGAAACGAGGTACATTATTTGAGTTCTGACAGTGTATAGGCCCGCATCACAACTAAGTTTAAGCATCTAAGTATGTAGCTCACCTAAAACCTACACAAAGGGAGAGGGTACAGCAGGTCCAGTGTGCAGGCAGTGAACAGTGCTCTTCCTAGACAGCCATTCTTCCATGCCTCATTGCAGCAAACCCAGGGGACAGAGCTGAGTCTGCCCAAAGCCTTAAAGACTGCTGGCTGCTACCTGGACCTGTCTAAGAAGGGGCTATTTCCCCTGATGTTGGGTGTCATGGGTGAATTAAAGGAGGGAAGACAAAATAGCTCTCCAAAGCCCACAAGCCAGACAGCAGCGTCTTCCCCACCACATTGTCATTTGTCCAAGAGGCATGTTCAGACAAGTCTAAACACCATCCACTTTCATTTGATTGACCAGCTGCCTTTACATTTAATTCTTTTGAAATTGTTATAATGAATAAAAACAACAATAACAAAAATAAGGTAGTCAAATTTTTACTGAAAAATTAAAACACTAATGCAAATAAGAGACTGTAGTTGAAAACGAATAAGAAGCACGGTCAATACTGTGTCTGTCTATACAGCCACATTTACAGCAAACCAAACTGCTTGGTAACTGGAAGTCTATGATTGTCACTCTGTGAGTGACAGATCAAACCGCCATGGCCCTGATGCGTATTATACTGACTGGAAAATCATCTGTCAGGGAAGCAGAGAAGACCCACAACTAGGAAGCTTATTCAGACGGGTCATCAGAACAGATGCAATGTTGTTTCAAATTCTCTAAATATTGCACCTGCTTCCCCAGCAGAAATCAAAAAGCAGAGGCCACCCATCTTTAAACAGCTTTCACCAACCACGTGACTCTGTACAGGCCAACATTGCTCCTTTGTCACAAGAGACCTAGACATTTCCCACAGATCCTATGGGTGCTCCTTCCAGCTTTCGTTTGGAGGACATTGAGGCAACCTAGATCAGCAAAATGAATCAAACAGTTCACAGTTACAACTACTAAAAAATTCATGACATACCACCCTGACAGCAGTTAAGTCAGTTTTTGTTCAAATAAAAAAAGCACTATCAAATGGGAATGAAAAACCAGTGGTCCCTCACCTAAATAGAGGGATGCATTTTCTTTCTTGACATTGTCGTCCAAATAGGTTGGCCCAAGGGTGTAGATGGGGGTTGAACCCATGCCCACAAGGATCTGAGCACAGATGAACAGCGCCACATACACAGAGTGGTCCTTGCCCCCTTGGTCCCTGGGGCAGGAGGACCCCTCAGTGAGGTCCCAACCACTCCCGTTGCGGTTCAGGCACAGGCCGTCGTTGGGCGTGGAGGAGTTCACCTCCTGTATCTGGTAGGCGGGAGAGATGAAGTGCGGCAGCGAGAAGAGGCCGGCTCCCATGGCGATGAACACACCGCCAACGGCCAGCCAGCGAGGCCTCTGTCCGCGCCCGCCGAAGTAGCTAATGAAGACCACCACCAGCAGGCTGCCAATGTCGAAACAACTGACCAGCAATCCAGACTCCGAGCTGCGGAGGCTATACCTCTTCTCTATGGTGGTGATGACACTGCTCAGGTAGCCAGACACCATAAGAGACTGGATGAACGTCAGATAGCACATGCAAAACAGGAAACAGCGGGAATCTGCAAGAATCACACCAATGTACTTCCTTGCAGGGGACCAGACTAACCTTGAGAGGGGAAAGCCTAGTTTTTTGCTATTAGGGGCTGCACCCTCCGTTTTCATCGAATTGCTCAGCCCAACCAAGCTTGATGCAGACGGCGATACGTCAGTCCTGCCAGGAGACTCCAGACATCTAGAATCCATTTTCTGTAAAACATCCCCAAATGCAGAATTCTGCTCCGCATTTATGGACGTCTGTGTCGTACTGACCAGCCTCAGCTTCCCAGGCTCATTAAGCATCTGACAAGAGCCATTCAGAATGGGTAAACTTTTAGATTTAAAGTTATTAGCCTCATCCCCAAACTGGCTCTGTAACTGGTGCTCTTCAAGGCATTCTGATACATCACTCCCAGATTCCTCATTGTCAGATGAAGCCATTGTAAAGTGGAATCAAGTTGGAAAATGTGCCTATTTGTACAGCGAGTAAAAGCAGATCCTACAGCAAAAGCCTCATAACGACACTACACAGAGGGACTGAAGGCCAAAAGGAGCGCATAGCGCTGCATTAGATGACACAAAAGAGTGCGGGCCCTTTCAGCACCGAACATGATTTATCTGCATTGCTGTTTGCAGTAAAGCCCTCCTTCTTTCTCGCCCTCTCTCTCCGCTCCTCTGAGCTGCATCTGATCTGTAGATCGCTCTCTATTCTCCGTATTCTTCTTCCTAAAGATCGTAGACATTCAGACACGGATTCATGTTCTTCTTCTTGTCATTGTCGATATGTTAAATACAACAGCCCCATGTTCTCGTGTAAAGTCAGGGGAAACAACTCGATATGTCGAGCTAGATAGCGATATTTATATATTCTGTTTTCAGACGATACGTAAACAAAATACGGAAAATATTTACGCAGCCCGCAACCAGGCAGCAATTGCTACTAGCCGACATTTGTTAGATGATGCATTGAAAAGAATAAACATTATGTCTTTCGTTCGCATCACGCGCTGTTTCCTTGGTGATCCATTTGATGGTTCTTTGTTACTTGTCACCGCGTGTCCTCAGAACGCAGCCACTTATACTTGATCTTGTCCGAGTAGCTGTGCAGAATCCTGAATCAGAAATGGCAGGAGATTATTTTAAATATTGCATGCTCAAATAAAATGTTACACCCCGTTCATTTAGAAGATTGGCTCGGTGCACTAGTTTGACTAAGCATTGTTCTCTATAAATTAAACGGCAGATATGCTAGTTCCCGATTGAAAACTAAAAACCACTGCTTTCCTTGACAGTGTCATTGCCTACCCAGCTAACTAATTCCAGTGACTGATCTTGTAGTTGATCTCACGCATTCCCACAATAACACTTAATATATTTAGCACATTTTCTGAGTTACAGATAATAATTGAGCGCCGACAGCCATACCCCGATTTAGCCAACAATATAAATACAAACAGATACAAAATTAAAATAACTTGACAGTCATCTACTAAGTCAGCCGCGACAAATAAAGAAAAAGTCCGTACTATTTTCAATAACACATAACTGAAGACCGCCGACGCACGACAACCTCAGTGAACTGCTATATACTTACCCAGGGAAACAGGAGGTAGGCTGCTGTGTCCGACCCGGCTACTCAAGTGAATGGGATTGCGGATGGTTGATGGAGAAGGGGGGAATACAAGTATATGTGGACATATGGGATCTGTAGTTTTTTATGTGTTAAACATGGGTCTGTCGATTTTATATCGGAATTACAGGAAGCTCCCTAGCGCTTATGAAATTCAAAAGACAGAATCGAAAACTTTTAATCGAAAGCTATGCAATCCGCAAGAAATCCGCCAGAGATGCACTTTTGTTTTTCCAGAAATAAATCCTGGCTTGACGTTCCGACTACAAGTTCCAAAATGCTCGATCAGACAGAAGCTTGTGTCCGCTATCTCCTAATCACGTAAATCAACAGCTGAGACCCCCTGTGACCCGCGTTGTGATTGACTACTGAAAGAAATGGCCATTTCCAAAATTGTTTTTGTAGTGTACTCCCCTCCCCCACCATGCATTAGAGGATGTCAGTTTTTGATTGTGCAAATTTTAGAACTGCAGCAACGATAAAATATCAATGATAAACTGTTTAAATCAAACGCAGAGAAATTAAAAATAAAATATGTCGTTCATAATGTTTTTTGAATTATGTATATTATTATATATTTATTATTATTATTACACTATGAAGGATTTACATTCAAATTTGCTAAGAATATGAGTAAATCTTACATTCTATTAAACAATAAGCTCAGTCACGTTTTAATTTTTTTTGTTCTTTTATTAACTGCACCTAAAGACTGTTTTATATATGCGCCAAATAGTTCTAGCTGTTCTCTCTGTGATCTCTCTTTGTACTCGCTGATGTATCAAATGTTCTGGACAGACGAACTCGTGCACATTCACATTTGTACTGACAGGAGAACATTGATACTAAGATACTGCCATAAGACTTCTCAAGGTTACTCGCCTATTGCATTCATGGGGGGAGGGTAGAATGTTCTCTCTCTTTTTTTGTTTCCTGCTTGTTAATCTCTCTGATACCCATCATAACCCACTGGGAGCATCAGGCACTGGGCTGGCTAAGTACTAATGTTCACACACTGAAATACTGAATTTAATAGCTTTAAAATATATATATAAATCAACTTAAGCACAGAGTCAGTAAAGCACACTGTCAAACAGTCTGCGTATAAACACAAAAATTCCTCAAAGTTTAATCATTTCTCAAAGTTTAATCAGTTTTATCAAATAAAAGTAATTTTTTATCCGAACTAGGAGAACAGGAAAAAACGCATCGCAATTCATTCAAGAGATCACTATATACTGTTCTTATTAGCCTTGTTACGTTATGTGCAGTTTTGCATAATGAGTTGAAAAGTCCATTAACTTTTTACATCATAATTCAGTGAAGCCCAAACTGAAACTGCTCTAACAGCTGTCTATTTGAAAGCCCTAATCACATTTAAGTGTGCCACGCCCTTCTCCATTATTTCTAACTATGGGTGCTCATGTGTGCAAAAATTTAAAATCTGTTCAAGTAGACCTCATACTGTCATTTTCTTCAATCCAATCCTCCTAGGAAGGGTTGTGTTAGTTTGACCTCATACCTTTAAAATGTTGTCAATACTGGTACATTGTCACACATCACAAACGATCATTTCATGCCATTCTTGTTTATTTCTAAGTACTACTTTCCATACTAATGGAAAATTATTTAATCATATCCCAGCTTTTAGGGCATTCTTCACTGGTTCATGAAGAGAAACACAGCAGATTGTATGTTACTAAAAACACATGTATGTGTTTGTGGATACATGTCCACATGTGAGTAAATTGCAGCAATAATGTCACAATTGTGAGAGAGAAGGGTCAAAAGTCAAATACAGCTCAAGTCTCTAGCTCTCCCCTTGTTTTCACACTGGCATCGGCAGATACCCTTTCTATAGCAGATGCTTTAGTGTGACAGGTTACCTCGAATGCATTTGGCCAAAGCAGCTGTATGTCTGTGAAGGTTCTCAGTCATCCAGCTCATGGTTACCTCAAGTGCTGTTCAGTGGCAACTGGACTTGCTTGGAAATCTTGAAGATGTCTCACCTCTCATCCAAAAGGCTTCTTCAGTTCTAACTGTTAGCTGTTAACTTCAGTTCTAACTCGAGCTGAAGCAGCAGTTAATTGTTTTTGGAGGCCAGCAGATATTGAATCCCAGAACAGTTAAGGATCTTAGAGCACCTTATCCAGTCATGTCACCGGTGCTCATGTGTGTACAACTGCACACATGTGTTCTTATAGCATGCCACTGCGGCTCTCGGGTTTATACAGTACACCCATTACAGTGGGGCTTTAAGGATTTTTGTAACACAACCTGTCTAGCAGTCAGTTACTCACTGAGCTTCAGTTAGACTTCTTCACTTGCACAGGCAACCCTGTTATCTCCTTCTTTGTGTTTGCCATCTCATGGATTGATTTATTGGCTTCTGGCCCTGCTCTTGGACCTTGACTGTTTTTGGATTTTGACTTGACTTAATAAACCTGCACTGCGTCCTACCTGTGTGGCCACTTCATCACAATTTATTAAAGGAACAATGGTATTTGCTGAATTATTGCGTGAATACATTAAAAATATCTCTGTTTAACCTTCATTATTGCTGCAAAATATGAATGTTTTATGTTTTGTTTGGATCAATTGAAATTTCTACTACAGAAAATTTGTTTATCTGTATTTTATGAAAGTCTTCACTATGGTAAATAAAAAATAAATTATTATAGATGTGCCAATCAGTAGATGACAAAGTTCTGATCTATTATTCATATGTTAAAAAGACTCAGATCTGGAGCTTGCTCCTGCTTATCTCTGGCGAAGTTGCAACACAATGCAGGAAGGACGTCATTAGTATTCCTGTGTGGCTTGACCCAGGTTAACAACCTGCATATTCTTGTGTGTGGCGGACTGGTATCACTGAGCTCAGCGCGAACCCCTCTCGTGAGCCCTCCGGCAAAGCGATGCGCTCGGCACATTTTCTAAACTCGCTGTTTTCTCAACCTTCGGCACCAAACGGCGTCTGTTCTGAATGAGGATAGATTTTTTTTTTCTTCCACAGATGTTCCTGTAGAGATTCAATTTGGGTTTTATGAAAGACAAAAACAACAAAATCCTCTGTAACTCATATATTTTTTAATGAATCGTGTCCTTTGAACACGCTGTAGATGAAAGAACATGATGGAATTCAATCATTTATGTAGGCTCTGTGGAGAAAATAAAAGTGTTTTTCAATTAAAGTTTTAAATGTTTGGTTTACAGTCGTTCTTTAAAATTGAAGCGTTCAATCTTTTTCTCTAGTTTCTTGCTTTGTTCATAGTTAACCGCCATTCTATACAGGTTTTCATTCTTGTCTGTTTTTGTTGGCAGAGTTTGCATGGAGAGACAATGCGGATAAACCCTGCAGGTGAGTTATCTCCACTCCAGGTTTATGTAAGGTTTGCATCTTAGCCGTAGGCTTTCCTGATGCATTCCCACAGCAACGAGACTGTTAATCCACAGTTGAGTAGCATTTTCATTAACCGAGAAAGGAACTCGGACTTCTTTTCAGCTACATCATAATGCATAATTTGTTGACACTTTTTAATAATCATGCGCTGTTGCGGTTTCGTTCATTAACACCAAAAGACGTTGTGCTGCATATGAACCAGGTATTTATTATTATTATTATTATTATTATTATCAGGAGAACTTTAATATTTGCAGTAATGTACCACTATGTATTTCACTGGCTTTTTAACGGAAGCAAACATACAAAAAATGTATGCAGCATGTACGGTATACAGTATATTTCCTTACCCCTGCCTTAAGTAAATGACCACTGCACCCTCTTGTGGTGATATTCCTAATGTTCTCAGGTCAAGGTGGACATGAACGCTGTACAGCAGCTTGCACCTGGAAAAATATGTTTCCAAACCCATAGACTGTGGAATTTAAGGGCTAATGGTACTGCATCTATAGGCATACAATCCTTTTCAGTTTGCTTGAGTTTGAAAACAGCTAGACAATTAGATGTAGCCAGGCAGGTTTTAGACCAACCTTACTGTTAAAGAGAGGTTTACTGCACCAACAGGCAAGTTCACATGTCTCCACAACACATGAGATCAGTAGTGACACTAGCAATCCAAATTTAAACCAGCACAAAGGGCCAGAAGATTCCACTCTTGTATAATAATTATCTTACACTAAAACAAACTATTCCTGCTACTTGACCATGATACGACCTTGTAAGTAAGCATAATGTAGGCAACCCCTTCCTAAGGTTTGAGACGGCACTTCAAAGCGGGTCGATGAGTCGGAAGCCAGTTTCCTGCTGTATAACCAGTATTGGCATGGTATGTGTCTTGAGACCAAAGAAGTCAATGGAGAATGAGCCCAAGTATATAAAAAGCAATTTTCGTAAAAGCCACTATTAAGCTATTATATGTTTGTGCCTTTGTCTACAGTAGGTTTATAGTTGTTTCTTGAAACTGATGAAGGAACGTCATTTGGCGTCATGTCGGCTGGAAGTGCAAAAGGTTGCATTTTCTGTTAATTTTAAAGATGTGCCATTTTTTAGTATTGATCAGTGTATCTAATGGATCCTCACTGTGAGCGTCAGCACCTTGATGATTACTGTTTAACCTTCATGATAAGCACCGAGTAGTGATCTGAACCTTCAAGTATCACACGGAAAGGATTCTGTTCTTCAAAAGTGACCCAGGTTCATTATTTTGGAAAAGGCAGAAAACTATGAATAATAAAGATGTTCATAAAACACAAGCATGCCAAAAGTAATAACTTTCATGGTTTCGTTAAATTCACCCATTTTCTCAAATTGCATATGCAGTTCAGAGTCACGAACAGCCTGGCATCCAGCCTACACTTCGAGTAGGGTGCCAACTCATCAAAGGCATGCATATAGCTCATGCAAACTGCATTTCTTTGGGCTGTGGCCCAGAAGAAACCCACTCAGGTACACGGAAAGGACGCAAACTTCTCAGAGAGCAACCAAGCCTGGGATCATAAGGATTTCAAAAATGCATGAGCCTAAATATATATTCTGTCTTTAGAATAAAAGTATGACCCAAATATTGTAAAATGCCCAGCTGCTGTGAGCCTCTCACTCATTCATTGATGGGTTTTTTGGGGACTTTTCTCCGTGAATCCAAATGCAGACTGGAGGTACATGTACATGGCACCACAGTTCTGACCGTCTCAAGACAAAAATCACTTCATAAATCATTCCGTAAACAGAAGCCAGTAGTACAGATAAATATGAGGCAATCAAGTGATATTGGTTTTCAAGGAGAAGCTGTATTGCTATTGACTGTCTGGGTATTACAATATACGATGGGCTTCAGAGGCAGTATCAGTCCCCCATTAAAATGTGAATATAATTACCGTAGGATTAACTGGTACAAAATAAACCCTTTTGTTAGACTGAATTAAGACCGGAATGTGCGCAAGATAATGTAATTAATATTGTGATGTGTTGTATGAAATTACAAATATTTCTACTGGTCAATTAATATAATACAAAAAGAGAAGAGAACAAAGGTGAATTCATAGCTACTAAAATTTCCTACCTGTACAATTAGGTGTTTGTACAGAAATATAAATCATTATGGTACCATCTGGTTTAAAAGGCTACTGAAAGAGCTGAGAGGTCTAAATGAAGACAGTTGTCCAGACAATATTTTGACATATCTGAAAATCCATACTTTGGTAAAGAAATTTCTAACATTTTCTGAAAGTTTGCAAACGTTTGCAGAAAGTGCCTCTTAGTAAATAAGTAAACATGTAAAGTCATCTCAGCCCATATACTAGTGGACAGGTGGTCAGGTACCTGCAGGTATTTTAATCTTTGCCATCAGTTGCACATGAACTCCGATTTTCAGAATCAATCAGGGAAATTTCGACATACACAAAAACCAAGTTACCTTATGAGTTAAGGAATGTATTAATTACATATAGTGCATTCGGGAAGTTTTGTTATGTTACAGCCTGATACTACAAATTCAATGTTAGTTCAAATTCATTTTTTTTTCTTCATTAGTCTACACTCAGTACCCCATAATGACAAAGTGAAAACTGAATTTTAGAAATTTCAGTAAATTTATTAAAATGAATAATCTGAAGTATCAGATGTACATAAATATTCAGACCTCATGGCTTTTGCTGTGACACAGTATACATTGTCAGCTGTGAGGCCTTCTATGGAGAAGTATGTGTGCCTTTTCAGATCATGTCCAATCTATTTAATTTACCACAGGTGGACTCCAATCAAGGTGTAGAAACAGCTCAGCAATGATCAAGAGAAACAGGAGGCACCTGAGACAAATTTCAAGTGTTCAAGGGTCTGAATACTTATGCCAATGTAACAGTTCAGATTTATCTTTTTAATAAATTTACAGAAATCTTTAAAATTCTCTTTTCAATTTGTCATTATGGGGTACTGAGTGTAGATTAATAAGAAAAAAAAAGAATTTCAACGATTGCAGTATCAGGCTGCAACATAAAATTTTAAAAAGTTAAGGGGGTGTGAATATCTTCCGAATGCACAGTATACCGGGAACCGTCTGTATACTTTTAAGTGTGGTGAAATTTTTAGCTTTTGTCACTGCAATTTTTAAAGATTTTTTTTCTTACTTCAAACATGTAGTTGTTCTCAGTAATTCGTATGCAAAACCACTGGACTGAGAAATGTCATACTGTCCTACTGCTATTTTTGGTCGAAAACATTATTTAAATGTCCATGAGACGTACCACGAATGTAAACGGTAATACCCTAATATACAGCAGAGGTTCAGTTTTATCAGGATGTGAAATGCAAGCATTTTTTTTACCAAAAGATGGCGCTGCTGCTTACATTAAACTTCTGTTGGCTAGACCCAAATGGCTTGAAACGGTACTGTAAATCTTACTATTGCAGTGTATATATAACTTGTTCATTTTAATTTTGAAAATCTACTGGTAGTTTATAGATTAAACGCGCCCCTATAAATCTTAACACTTTTGTCAAGAGGTTTTAGTTACAATTTCATTATAATTACGAATTGCTTTTTAATTTTCTGCAAAATCACGTTGTTATGCATTCGTGATGAAGAGACAAGTAGAATATAAGACACCCGCTCTAAAGCGTTTAGCTGCGAATGTGCTAAATTGTGAAAATATTTGTATACAAAACTAGACATCAGATAGTTAAGAAATTACATAGTGACCTATAGAGAATTGTATCAGAATAGGCCATTTACCTGGAATGTATAACATAAAATAAAATATTTGCATTAACACATTCGTGTTTATATTGTCTGTGTCCAGCATACGCTTTCTATATACGTTTCCATACACTGTAGAAATTTTTACATTAGAATTCACACAATTAAAAATAATCTGTTGCCTTCATCCTTCTGTGACACTGTAAGTACAGTAAAATTTCACTTGAAACATGTGCAGGCTTTCCTTGGCCATGCACAGTTCTGCTTTAACACTTTACATTAGAGATGGCTTTGGACCCGTGCCCCTGTTATGAGAAGCGGACGGACACGTGTTTGGCATCACGTCTGGCCCAGCTGGCTGTGAGTACTGGCTTCGCTCCAGAACGGAACGGGCGCTTTGTGGCCTTGGATCGCCGCCGAAGAATGTGAAAAAAGCAGCGCAGGGACGCCGCTTCAGACGCTCTTCCTGTTAACTGCAAAAATGTTATCGGCATTACAGGAATTTATAATGAAGTGTCGTCTGGGTCTGAACGTGACACGTCTGCTTGTTGAAGGAAAAGGAAATCGCGCTGCAATTGTAGGAGTTTTCCGGAACGCAGTCTGCAGCTGTCCTGTAACTCTGAGCCTTATTCAGCGAAATCGTGAAAAAAAGAATGTTTGGCAGGTTTGCCCCAGAGTAGGTCACTAGCTCAAAGTCTAATATTGTGCTGTAATATGTAATTGTTGCGTTTCTGGACCTACGTGCACGATTGCCTCGTGTTTGCTCACGACAGTAAATTCTTGAGTCGGTGGGAGCAGCGCCGAAGAGCTGAGGAGAATGCTGTCTTAATTTGATTAACCACACGCAACTTCATTAGCAAATGGATTTACTGCAGCATGTAAAATGTTACTCCAGCCAGAAACAAGCCACGTTTGCTGGTGTTGGGTTTTGAATAAAGTAGGGGTTCAGTTCGGTTACTGTGAGATACTCGTATTGTTTAAGCAAAACAGGCTTGCTTTTATTTTCTTTGTTGAACATGTGCCTCCTTAGACTTTTTCGAATGTGGCAGGAACTGCCTTTGGATGAGGAATTCCTGACCGGAGAGGGACAGCATTGTGAATAGTGACCCTACAGTGACTAAGGAATCCTAGGTCCAAGACATGTCTTTACAAAGAGTTTATGCCAAACAAAGAGATAGAAAGTGGCTGAACTCTGAAATAAAGACCCCCTGAGCCCTGGCTGGTATGCCTTCACTGACAGTAAGGAGTAATTACAGTAAACAAACCCCCCCACCACAGCCAGAATTGCCACTAGCAGCCCTACTTCCACCAAACACAAAGCGTGTGCAAAAGCAAGCACATAGGACAAAGAACCTGATGTAGATGCCAAGTAACATGATGACTGAGCTCAATGACAAAAGATTATGATACTTAAATTTCAACCAATCAAGGGACTTTAAAAAATGCCTTCTGCTTTTAGGAAGGTTCAGACACTCTGCTTCCGCCTCACTGAAACTGTTAAACGCTGTTTAACAAAGACTGAATCTGCAAAACAAATCCAGATGAGATGTAAAGCCTCAGCTTTCTAATGGTAAACCAGGTTTACTCCTTTTGTTTCTTCATCGCAGCAGCTGCCAGTGACGTGCAAATTTACGCTTTAAGCAGCAGCGCATGCTGTCCACAGCATGACCCATGTCTCACCAACAGCTCTCATGCTAACTGTGGATTAAATCAGCAGTCTTATGCACTCATCTGAAAGTCGTTTTCTTTCCTTCATGCTTTTGCAGTGATTAAAGCTATGACATGTATAGTACCCTGCTACAGATGCTATGCTTGTACCTGCTGTACAAAAAAAAACAATGGTGTAACTAATACAACTCTGAGGTCATCAATATATAACTGCAACTTTTACATCAACCTTTTTTTTACAACTTTTTTACACACATTTTATACACTTTTTTTACATCATCATTACATAACTGCAATATAACTTTTACATCAACATTGCCAGTTCAGTCAGAAATAATTTGTGAAAGTCACGTTTCATAAAAACAAATGAAGCAAGAACAGATGAATGAGAGGATTTTATGTCCACTAAAGCCCCTATAGCACATAGTCTGGAGTCAACAAGTTTACTGTAAACACAGGTCCATTCTGTGCTCTTTCCAGGCCTTTAAACTGATGGATATGGGCCAACACCTACAGGCATTGTCTCTGTCCCAGGAAAACACATAGTTCTTTGCAACTTTTAAGAAAATGCCAAACACTTCATATTCATGACAGTCAATTACCTCCATATGAATGACATAATTACACCAGCAGGTTAAGTATGCCTGTTGTGACAATGATGCCCTGAAGCCAGGGCAATTGGCCTGACTAGAGGTTGCAAATGGGACACTTTATCTCCAGAGAGGAAGACTTGCATGAAAAAGCAGCCATCGATTGTCGAGCAATCAAGTGAGTATGTTAAAGGAGAAATGACTTCCTGTGTATGTTATTCATCAGACACTTCTTGGGTCTAAAACTGCTCCTTGTAAACTTAATGGGCCAGTATCACCTGGTCAAATGAAAGGTAAACTCACCTGCAAACAAAACGAAAAGTTGTACCTGGCTCCTACAGTAGACACCTTTTATCACACTGGTTCAATTGGTCATGAGAACTTTAAGGGATCGAAAGACTTTTAGCATAAACAACCATAGACAGGGGTATCATCATTGTCGAGATATACTTGTGACATCACCTATGACATCACATGACACGTTCTCTCTAAGGATCGTGCTTATTTGGCTTTACTCACTTAGTTTAGCTACACATTTTTTTTGTGGGGGCTTTGAGTATAGAAGGAAAGGTATCAGATCTGGATATGTGCATTATAGAGGCTGCAAGAAAAACACACATATTGTTGTATGGGCAAGTTTTCTGCTTCACACCAGTACTTTTGCCAGAATTCACATGCCCAGAAAATAATAGATCAAGTGGACAGAACATTATTCAAATAACTGTCTCTTATGAGTGATGATCAGCTACAATGAGTATTGCCAGTTTTTCCTATCTGCAGTTCAGGAAAGGGAATGCTGAAAAGGAGCCCTGAGGTATACATGCTTACTGTGTAACAGACGCTCTTCCGGGCTGTTTTAACTCCATGCTTTCTTGGTTTCTGTCATGTGCTCCAGTTGCCTCTCGTGTTCTAAATACCTGTATTTCAGGTAGATTGGACACTCTAAATTGGCTGTTGTGCATTAGTGTGCCCTGTAGGCAGTTGGCATCTTACTGGGTGTACCCTGCCATGTGCCCTGTGTCGCCTGGAACATCTGACCAAAAAGTTACAACGTCCAAGGCAAAACTGTTCAAATTAGGTAGTTAATCTACTGTGTTATGAGCACTCCATCTAACAAGATCCATAACTACGTTATTTAATCGAACCTTCATCTAAATGCTTCTGTGAAATGAAATGTAAACCACATTTAAAGTTGTCTTTATAATTCAGTGTGGATAAACACTGTCTGTTCTGGAGATTGTTTGTAAAGGATACATATTAAATGCCACAGGTTGTCAGACTGACATCAACCTTTAGTCCTTCCTTTCCCTGATCTAAAGCAGCTTGCTTAACTCTTAAATCTGAACTCTTTGTTCCTTCAGTTGTACAGTACAGAAGACCCCAGACCTTCCCCCCTGCAGGCTAATTAGTGTGCCTTGCTGTAAATGGGACGTCTCTCCTAATCAGCCCCCTACCCCCAGAATTAGAATGGGTATCCCCCTGTGTGGCCCACTAACGCTGGCTAAGATCCCACCTTACGGCCAGTCCTTAACTCTTTTACAGCTTTACCCTTTATGCTACCCGTTATGGTGATTTCATACTAAATCCAGTCCTTGGCGAGCTGAGCTCCATAAACATGCAGCCTGCTTGGCACACTCCATCTGTGTTTTCACACTCTCGGCTGCAGCTGCGCTCCTACAACTGTACTCCTTCAGCATTAATAAATGGTCACATTTCATGCAGCATAAAGCACATAAAGTGCTATAAATAAAATACATATTGTATATGTCATCTGTACACACTTAAAGCAGTGAAGAAGGTATCATGGTGTTTAAAGACAAAAATAATTAGGAGGTCTGTACTTTACACCTGAGAGAGGTGTAATGGTGTATGAAGTTGTTCAGTAATTTGTGTGAAAATGAGTACGATTATGTCACGTCACTATAAGCATGTGAGTTAAATGTAAAAAATTTAAGTAAATCCTGGATGAAAAAATACTAAGCCAAAGTGGAATCTGTAATGTTGGGGCTGAGAAGATGTGTTTCCTTACTATTTTTAACTTTCTGCATAGACTTAGTATCTCACAAAAGGTCCAGTGAGTGAAAATTCCCCCCCCCCCCTTCATGTTTGCACAGGGGGAGGGCAGCCATATGGAGGGGGCAAAATTAAACCAAAAGGCAGGCAGCAACCCCCCCCCCAGCCTGCCATGACCACCACCAATACTGTTGACCTCCTCTTACAGTAATCCCAGGCCTGAGGTTAAGCTGTAAAGGGGGGGTGTTGATTACCAGGGCAGGAGGTGTCAGTGCTGTAATTGGGTCTCTTCATTCTGGAGTGGGTGGTGATATGAAGATGTGGGGGGGTGGGTACGGTGGCATTGCACGGCACACGTTCTACCTCATAAACAAGCTCTCTGTCCACGTGGCAACCCCCATTCAGGAGTCACCACAACAAAGGGTGAAAAAGATGCAATTAGTACACAGGCAGGCAGTGCCGGTGGGGTACAGGAAGCTTGTCCACAAAGGGGCAAATTTTATATGACACTATAAAGAGTCCCAGTGCTGCGCGGTCAGTGCTGCCCCTTCATTTGCTGCTGACCCAATTGGTTCTGGCTTCTTCAGTTCTATTACTTTGCATCATCTGCTCCCTCAAGAAGGCAGTCTGACAAAGGCACCCATTGAGACTTTGTCTTTTATTACAACACGTCTGCAGTTGCAAATGCAGGAGTGTATCCCTGATGGTAATGTTTTGTTGTCCATCTGTGATGGCATGATAATTCATATCGATACCCCTTCAGATTTAAAAGCATCGGACGACGGATCACATTCATAGAAACGGCTGTAGAACAAGGGAGCTCACGTGACCCATGCAGACACGGTCCCTACAGAAGGGCTTTTACTTATCGTTCTTACCAAGAAGCTGGGACTCGCAGAGTAAAATCTAGGTCCTAATTGTGGGACACAGAGGAAAATAACTTCCTTACAGTTATTTTCATTCAGTGAGTTCACACATATGACCAGAGCAATGCACATATTACAAAATATTTACATCCAATAAAGTTCACAGTTTTTAACAGTTTATAAGTGTGAAAAAACATTTTTCATTGATAATATTAGATATTATGTGTGTGGTAAACATTTCTAATACTGTAGTGGAAGTGTTCGCTCTAACTGAAGCTTTGAACGACTGAGGGCTGATACACTGAGCTGGACCTGCATGACATCAGAACGATGCAGTCAGAGTACAAACAAAAGCCAAACAAAAAGATGTCACCATACAGCCCAACCAGCTCTGTGTGGCTGCAGCAGAGCGAACTGAGAACCCATTCCGACTCCAATCGGTGCCAAGGGGCTTTTCGGGTTGCAGGGGGACTGGCCCAACTGTCTATATACCTGTGCAGCGGTGAGGCCCACACACTGTCACACACACACTGTTGTGCTCTCCACTCCCATACAACCTGAGGCTGATCCGACAAGAGGGAGACACATACTTGCTCTAGCTCTCACTTCACAGGGGCAGAGAGGTCTCAGGTCACCCACTATTATGTAGATTATAATAAACCAGTGGAGCCAGAGTACATAAAGTACATAAATAAAATTTTACTGCGTGCATAAATATATTTTTCAAGATTTATGTGGTATTATTTGCATTTTTTTCTTCCCTAACAGTAAGAGGGCCTCACTATGTGAAAATGGCTCTTAGTTGTCATAGAGCTGGACGTCAGGCACTGTGAAACTGGAGTCTGTTCACAGCTGCTGCTGCTGCCCTTAATAAGGCAGCAGTCTCTATATACTGTACATATTTTCACTGTTCTCTGAGAAGTTAGTACAGCCCAGCAGCAATGCTGTGTGTACATACAACTGTACTCGCTGTAGTATGCACTGCAACGTGCATTGAATACAATAATGAAATATTAAAGAGAGATTTACATATTGTCGTCAGCATATGCAAAATTCACATGACCAACGTGTATCACGTTCAACGATCCCTTCAGCACATGACCTGCGTGTGCACACCTGCTACCACTCTGTCACCGTCTTTGCCATTTACTTCCTCTGTCACCAGAGGGGATCTCACCCTTAAAACAGCAATTTTTCGCACAGTCTTCAATTTACCTGATCAAGACACTGAATCTGTCATGTTATTCTGTGAACAGGACACAAGTTCTGCCAAGGACAGGTTCCCCTTGCCCACCCATTGATGTGAAGGAGTGGGACACTGTCTTTCTGAAGGACAGAAGAGGGGGGCAGTAGCAGCATGACAGTTTGTCTTATGTTAATTGCCTAAAGCAGTAACATAAAGTAAGAAGTATTGTGTTTATGGCATGTGGGTGAGATTAGTAATAATTAGTGTTTTAAATGGCTGCTTTGCAGTCCAGAGCCTAGAACTCAATATTCCACATTAAGCCACCACATGTGTAAGTCTCATGCACAGACACTTCGCATCTCTGACATGCATCAGTCAGGGGTTTGGGGGTTCAGTCATGCATGAGTATGCTGCATGGACAAGGACAGATGGACACAGAAGCATGTGCATTTTTGAGCATCAGGAAAGTCTCTTGGCTTATTCAGAAAGTTATGGACACCTGCAGTCTTAGATCCCTGATGAATTAACAAAAGTCATGAACTGTACATTCAGAACCAGACCTGAAAACATGCCTAAGAAACTAAAAATGCAAAAGGAATCTTTGTGATGTTCCTCAGCTTTCAGGAATTCCAGTTCTGTCGTACCATAGGTAGCTCGGCGGATTATTACTTCATTAAGCAAGTCACTTCACTTTATGTTTAAGACATAAATCAGATGCTGATTAAAATCAATTCTGGAACATGCATTATAGCAGCCCTGGGTCTCCAACAGTAGCCCCTGTCTTGTGCCTGGTTCCTCAGGTGGTACCATTGTCACCTGGTGATGGTGGATCACAGTAACGTTTCCTGTCAGGGGTCATCACACAGATGGGTCAAAGTTACATAAGGTAGGAGATGCCATCCAAGCACATGGAGAAGCGGGGCTCCTCCACTTTGCCGGGAGGACGGCAGCAAGAGAACAACAGTCTCAGTTACTGCACAACAAGCTGCCTGGGTGAAAATTCGGCTGTCATTAGATCTGTTCGCGCAGACTGCAGAATGTGACCTAATAGATAGACAGTTGGCTAATGGGCCATTGGGGCACTGAGTGAGTTCACCAGTCAGAACCAGCGCGTTAAAGTACACACAAGGAGCTGACCGCTGGTCAATGTCAACCCACACAAGGCAATATAAAATGACTCTCAAAATAATTTGCCAGAAATGTGTCATACCTGGCTCATTCAGAGACCTCATTAATGCTCTTATAGTCTTGAATCCAGAAAGAGAAAAATCTGTAACTGTCATCAGAAGCCTTTAAAATGGTTTTGACCTGTTAAGATCTAGATTTGCAGAAGTGTCTATATAAAAAAATTGTAAAGAACATACAATACCTGCAATATACTGGCAGGTTAATTACTCTTGTGGTGAATTGTATCTGGGAATGGTAAGAAACAGAAGTCAAAAAGTATTAAGCAAATCTGTTCTGATGGAAAGTGCTTACATTTGATATCGTCCAGGTGAATTATAACTGAATTATTTTTTAAATAGGTAATATCATTTTACCTATATAATTATACATTTAACCACCTCTTACATTTATATTTATTCATTTAGCAGATGGCTTTGAGTAACAGTACATGTGCATATTTAAGATGTGGTCAGACAATATTTGAGAATCCAGCTAATAGTAATGCTGTCCTATAGTCAAAAGTGCACAAGATTTAATTAAGATATGGTCTAATTCAACTAAAAGCCAAAAATTAAATTAGCAATAACAAAAGGGATGGATAAGCAGCATTTAAATACTGGAACAATAAAGAAGCTGAGCTGACAAAGATGAGGTTTGAGTATGGAAAATGAGGCGTGGAAGGGGATGCATGTCTTGATTTGGGACTGGAGGTAGCTTGGACCAGCTCCGTTGATGGACTTGGAGGTAAGCATTAGGGCCTTATATTTGATGTGAGTCTGGATCAGACGCAAATGAAGGGAGATGAGAAGTGGAGTAACGTGCATCCATTTGGGAAGGAGGGAGATGAGATGGGCTGCAGCATTCTGAACCCTCTGGAGAGGTCAAGTCACTGAGGTTGGGAGACCAGCCAGGAGTGAGTTGCAGTAGTCTAATCTTGAGATGATTAATGCTTGGACCAGGAGTTGAGTCGAAGGTCTGATCTTCCTGATTTTGTAGAGGCTGAATCTACAAGCCCTGGAGTCTGTAGCAATGTGGTTGGAGAATTTCAGATTGTTGTCCATCACTAATCCAAGGTTCTTCACTGACCTAAATTTCCTCTGGGCAATTTCAAATACCAAAACTACCAAATTGTTTAACTGGAAAACAAATCCAGGCCTAAATCATGTCTAAGTCATTACTTTCTTCCTAAGTTTCTAGTAAAACAAGGTATATTTTTGGGTCAACAGCCATTGCTTCAGGGTCATAGTTGGGGGGGGGCAGTGATTAGAAGGGGAACACTGTAAATCCACTCACCATGACCCACCCACTGCAGTCACAAATGAAGTCATCATTCTCTGTGTGCTGCAGCTCTCAATATTAGTTCTGTGGTGCTGGTGAAATATTGAGGAAGATGATTGGGGTAATTATTGGTGATTTGCCAGCTGTATCTGTCATTGAATGGTTTGTGTGTGGAAGGAGCTGTCAGCCTTTAATAGGGGATAAATGTATCACAAGATAAAAATTCCGTTTTTGGATTAACAATCATGTGTTCAGGCATATAGGTCTCCATTGATTGAACTCCACACCCATCCATATTAGAGCGTGAGAAAAGCACATCTTATTTTTAATTGTTTAGCATGAACTTATTCTGAACAAATTGCATTTCAATTAAATTGCCTACCTGAACCTTTTCCAAAGGAAGCTGGAAAAGTAATCCAACTGAGAAAATTACTGTAAAAGTTCAGGTAAAATTGCATTAAGTTGGAGTATTACAGCAGAGTTCTTCCTGGACCCAAAATGCTCATGTTACTACAACCCTGAGATCTCTTAGGTGTGGCCTATAGCCATGATTTAGCTGCTCTAATGGTACATGATGTTTACACACAGCACAACCCAGTTTAGTAAACTGAAGTCAGTGATGTCTGGAATTTCTCTCATCAATGGCAGTAGAATGTCTTAGGAAAGCAGAACAGCAGTTCGCAAAGTGTTAATGGAAGCACAACATTAAAACCGCAAAAGCGTTGCAAACATGCAGACAAACATGCTTTAGGCAGCAGCTCGCTGTCTCCACACAACGGTGGCTTAGCAGAGGACATTTACGCGGCTTAACTTGGCCAGTCTTACATGTAGTAGGGGCACCATGGATGTGGTCCTGTGCCTTTGGCAGTAGAGGCCTCCCTCTTGTTCGTGCCTTTGTCAGTAGAGGCCATTCTCCTGTTCGTGCCTTTGGCAGTAGAGGCCTCCCTCTTGTTCGTGCCTTTGACAGTAGAGGCCATTCTCTTGTTCATGCCTTTGGCAGTAGAGGCCTTCCTGTTGTTCAACAGCTACCCTTTGGATGCTGTCCCTGGCTGTCGGCTGCTGATTTATGCATACAGAGAGAGGTCGGAATAGAAAATGAAGTTCTCTATCTTCGCCCCGGCAGTACGGCCTGGGCCCCTGTTACTATCTAACGTGCAGCCTTTTCCTTTAATTACTTTCTTCATGCTTTGCAAGCTTTGACGACTTGATTAAGCCTTGCTGTGCAGTTCCAGTCTCTAGCCTGCTGATGAATTAACCTAAACCTTATTAACTTACTAATTCTGATCAATGCAGCACCGAAGCATAGCGACACAAGGACAGAAAAAAGTGCTGTCTGTACAGGGAGGACAGCAACTGGACAAGGAAAGCAGTTCAACAACCCCCCCCCCCCCTTAAAAAAATCTGAGTACAGTGTGTCACACAATTTTTCTGCACAAACACAGTCTGGACTACAAAGACTTTGATAGCTCAAGAGCACTTTATATCATTTATGTTAGATGTTTTACAAACTCACTGAAGTTTTGCAGTCTGGTGTAATTTTGACAGCAGTTGTGGCTTGAATACTGAAAAGGAAGAACTAAAAGCCATTGAAGTTATACGAGTTCCTATGGGTGCCGAGTGTCAATGTTTTAATCAGGACAATGAACAGCGTCTCTTTTACTAGTTTAAAACTGAGCTTAATAAAGTGTGGCTGCCAGGTAACATTAGGTCTATAAAAACACAGTACTCATTTGCAGGAGGTTTTTTTAAGTCCTCCCAAGGTAAGTCAAAATATAAAATTTCCCTGTTGTGTTTTTATACAAAAATATGAGCAAAGCTGAGTTTTTTTGTAATGGTGTGGTCAGGTTTTTAAATTGCCTCTCCCCATTGATTGACTACACCTCCTAGAGATCTTTCTCTGGTGTGATGTTATCATATGCCTTGCCACCAAGGACATTGGGTTATTGCTATGATTCTGCACAAGTGACATGGGAGAGATTGTTTGATCAATCTCCATGTAAAAAGACACTTTTTGCCAAGGGCAGCAGTGTTACATTAGTACGGGCACCATTTTCATACATTTGACAAGTTCCTAATGAGCAGAGTATAGTGTGGGATTCTCCTTGCACCTCCATTTAAGCGTTGGACTATTGACCTCTGTTTCTCCTTCCACTGAGTTTGTTTTGACTGTGTTGAGGATGTGACCCGGACCGGCGCTTATGGGAAGCAGCCTTTAAAAGTGATGTTCTGGACCATTAGCGTGACGGGCCCCATGGATGGAGCTCACTCTCCATTTCAGCGACATTGATCTGCTCTCCGCGTTGGAAAAGCATTCCTAGCGCATGTGCCTGTCATACGGCGCCCCGATGCTCATCAGAGCTTTCGTGCTCAGCTCTGTGTTTTTAAACAGTCACCGACACCCCAAACCACCCACAACCCCCCGCCCACTCATTTTATAATTTTTTTTAAGACCTACTTCCCAGTTTCACCACCTCTGGTGTCTTTCTGAGAATCATATTATCTTAAGAGCACAGTCATTAATTCACTAATTCAAGTCTCTGTTCAGTGGAGAAGTGTTTTTGAGATCAGTGTAATAAAAATGGGAAATAAAAAAAGCAAAAAATGAAGTCATCCTCTATGACGTTTTGTGTAAAAAAGATTCCAAAACATGTACACTGAAGAACTGTTTAACAGTAAATTCACACATTATCTAAGACATGCATATGACACATTCTAAATAATATAGTACATGGGTCAGGTGCTCAGAACATAAATACTACAGAAACTTTCTAAAACAGACTGCAAAATCATCTTAAATCATTTTTCATTTTTATTTATAAATCCACTCTTTAGGGCACAAAACAGGTCAAAGTATGCAGGTACAGTATATGAAAACTGTCTGCCACTATAGACAATTGCAGAAATGCCATTCATAAATGTTAAGTTAAACAGGAAAATCATTAATTTTCATCCATCACACTAACATCACTGTTTGGTCACCCTTTTATTAGTTTTTGTGTGATGTCCTGAATTTTAAATAGATATATTACTACTGTAGTGTACAATGATCATGATAACTTACACCACTGGTTTGCTCTTGGGAGCTAAAACACCAATCAGCATTGAGAATTCAACAGCACCATGGTATAAGCACCATTTTCCTAAGGCCATACCATACGAGCCGAAGGTATAAGTACCTCTTACATTTACCTCATTAGGGAACAATATCTGAATGAGTGAAGGACCTCCCCAATATTACACTGCTCACTCCTCTGAGCAGCACAGTAAGTGCGGAGATGTGAACTGTAACACAACCCCATTTGGCATCTGGCCTTTTTAACAACAATGCAAACAGGGGAGAAGGCCAGGGGGAACTGTAAAACATGCTCCTTTGGGGGGGGGGGGGAGCCAGGGCGATGGGATCCCATGGGGGTCAGGCTTTAACATTAATTCAGGGACTTTAATGGAGGCTGCTCCAGGTCCAGTTAGCTCTCCATGCGGTACAATGACAAGCCGAGGTCATGCAATTCAATACAGGGCCTTCAGAGGGAAGGGCTTTGGGGGGAGTGACTTTACAGCACCCCTCTCTCCTCCCTGCATTTAAGTACATTCAGGTCATTTACATCAACTGTCAAAATCTTAAACATTAATAGGGGCTTTCTTTATTGTGAAAATACAGGAATTTTAACTTTACACTGGAAGTTGGTTACAAAATGGCAAGAACATTCTCAAGTCTGGGTCATGCTGACAGTGACTGAACAGACATAAATGTGTGGAAGACATCATTCTGCCATTCTTTTCATTGTTTTATTTTCCTTTGGATGTCAATTACAATTTTCGATAAAAAAAAAAACAGTAAGACAGGCGTAGAAGCAATGTATTTGGGAAATAGTGTAGTTTGCATTCTGTAAGTGTATACATGTGTATGTGTGCATAGTAATGTGTAGCAGTGAGTAAAACACATGGCTTTAAAATAGAGAAAGTGCATAAAGGCTAGTGTAAATGTATTGTTAAGGGGTTAGATGCCAGGAAGGAGAGGTATAACCAGAATAGAGAGGCCATAAAGCCTGTTAGGGTACATTAGATTGGAGGAAGGCTTCATAAATGTTTCAGGGACACTAGAATACTTGTCTCGTACGACCACAGTGAAATCGCCATAAACTATCCATGAGACGATGGCATGTGGGTGAAGGCTTTGTTGTTATGTCAGCCAGACATGGTCAGGTTTCCATCAGATCATCAAGGATGGGGATGCCATACACCATGAGTTAATACTGTCCTCCAGCTTACACTTCACAATAGAGTGTGCCCCTGTCACATGCCATGCCAGGAAGGTGAAGGTGGAACTTCGGCATTTTTGTTAAATATTGAGACAATGGTGTTTTTCAGAGCAGATCCTCACTGCCCAAAGCACCGCACAATGGATGGTTGTTTGAAGACAGCCAATGAAAAACTTTGCAGGCAGGCTGAAAGTGGGTGGAACCCCATGGCCTTCATGCCGTAAGCATCCCAGCCCACTGTCAATAATGTGCTGCTCCACCCATCCCCATTATTGCCAGTGGATGGGCCCAGGGGCTGCATATCCACGCCCCCTCCAAGTGCACTGACTGCCCAAGGCCTGATGGGAGGAGCCAATGCGACAAAAGTAGGAGGGGGAAGATGGACTAACTAGTAGATAAACTCACCGATCGTCATTGAGGCCTCAGCCGAAAACACCATAAATATGGCTGACAGGTATTGACGGGAAAGTCGCTGACCACCTCCTATTGTGACTTGGGGGCCAGGAGTAACTAAAGCCAGCAAAGAAAAGTGGGGGGGGAGTTGACGGAATCACTTTGGGGGCGTATTTCTGTATCACACTGGAGAATTAATGACTAGCTATCCCACAACCTCTGGTAACAAACCCTTGTGCTGATAAGGTAATCCAGCCCAACCTATCAAAGGTGTAGGCCTTTGCCCTGTTCTTATTACTGAGAAACAGCACAAACAGAATCCATCCATCCATCCATTATCTTAACCACTTATTCCTGGTGAGGGTCGCGGGGAAACCTGGAGCCCATCCCAGAGCACATAGGGCACAGGGCAGGGGACACCCAGGGCAGGGCGCCAACCCACCACAGGGCACAAACAGAATCATATCGGGCAAAAACACCTTCAGCCAGTATGAATGTTTAACCACATTCAAAGGGATTATGGCTAATACCTTCAGTACAAAAACATCAGAAGGTTGCTAGTCAAATCATTCATCGCAATTACATATTAAGGATGTATTTTAAATGAGATCCTTATTACTTTGTCATTTGTTTATGGGGGTTGTTGTGTGAATGATTTGGGTTGTCTATATGAATTGAATCTTAAAAGAGAGGCTTATCTGAACTGCCATTTCATTGTGAATGCCTCTTGTCGTCTTCTCCTCTGTTGAGTAACAATACACACCCAACCGACATACTGCTAAAACTAAAGACACAGTAAATCACTCTCCACTGACCTGGGGATATTCACACTCCTCCATACAGCAAACACAAAGAGGTGCTGAATGTGAATAAAGGGAAATGTTAGGGCTTGATTCAGCATTGCTGTGGCAATACCTGAACAGGGATATTTGCCCTCACCTCTGCTCTCCAGTCACAACCTCTTGGCACTGGTACCGCCTCACTGCCAATGGTATACGGCCACCACTAACCTGCCTCAAGCCCCACAAACCCATCCCACAGCATCCATAGCACCAGGAGCACCAGTTCCACGGGAACAAACTGCAAACTGGAATCACAAGTGAACCGACGTTTCAATTGACACGAGTTTCTGAAGTCTCAGCTTATGTGTTCATGAGTAAAAGCAGGCTGTGAAAGGCAGTTAGGGGTGGCGTGTGTGTGTGTGTGTGTGTGTGTGTGTGTGTCTGTGCTGTTGAAGGTGGGGGGTGGGGGGCATGGAGGCCACAAGGAGCCTTTTCCGGCCAACATTACTTAGGCCATCACAGCAGGAAGAGCAGCAAATCATCTTGTCTCTAACCCACTATCCGCCGCTGCAGGCTCCTGCTCTGGCTCAGGGTGTCCAGCAAGGCTCTGTGAATATAAAGTTCACTGAGAGAGACAAGCCCAATGTTTGGGCTGGCAGCCTGACAGTCTGCCTAGAAACTGCCTAGAAACTCTCTCCTGTGAAGCTGAGAGAAAGCGAGCACATGCCTCTGACCCACAGAGTATGCGTACTGGAGGGCCACTCTGTGTACCTGCATCCTTTTATACCTGTACTATAAAAGAATACAGACTAAATCTTCACCATTGAACTTGACTACTGTCATGCACAAATGTACCATACCAACCTATTCTCTGCAGCTTCCTTCTTCACCCCAACCTCTCTCGTGTCCTCCCTCCCGATTTACTGATAGTTTGATTTTCTAAAAAGGTTTCCATCAGGTTTACGCAAAGAAAATAACACAAGCATATTTGGACTGTACTTTATTAGGCATTACTCACATAATTTATATTACATAATTTAAATATCTGCTTTAGCAAAGCCAACGTGCAGAAATTCAGTTAAAAAATAAACAAAAGTATACAATATTAACAGTAATTTACAATATAAAGGATTACTTTAATCTTCAATACTATATCAGGGATTTTTTTTTTTTTGTTCAGTATAAAATATTTTTCATGTCTTTATCTGTACACTTTGGTAAGTTAGTGGTGTAAAAAGTGGTTCTCATCTACCGATGGCCCCAGACAACGTGCTGCAGTCCTCTGTAGCTCCTATACTTAAGAACATAGACTTGACATGTGCTGCACATGGTCTACATACAGCACTTATGAATGGTCTCTCGTGTGTGTCAGAGAGCATGACCAGTGAGCTCAGCTCCATCTGTTTGCCTGGCCAATGTGGGAGACAGGAAACCTGGGTGGGTCATGAAGAGAGTGGTGGGTCAGGACCCACCTTCCTCGTGGGGCAGGACCACTATCCAACTCCAGTGTAACAACTGGTCCATCTGTCCCTCACATTCCCCTCTCAGCTGTGCCTTCTTCCTGCCACCTATACGGAGGGACTTTACTCTGTTTGATTTGCCCCTCTAGCCAGTAATCCCCACTCAGAGCATTTACTTTTGTTTCCTGGGGATTACCCGAGTGGCAGCCCTGTTCCCGTGGAAATCACAAGTAAACAAACAGCAGCACCTTTCTTCCACACTGTCCACAAGCTGTCCTCAACAATGTTTTGGGAGCCCATGGCGCCATTTTGTTCTGTTTATTTGTACATCCCTGGTTTTGTTTGCAGTCAATTTAGCTGAGGACATTTGAGTGCTCTGGCCGTATTTTAAACTTCAAATTGAAACAACGTTTATCAATAACAATCATCGTAATAGTCAATGATTAGCCTGTCGAATGCTGAGGCCTCTTTACTCTTCCAGTGACAACAATCACTATGGAGGGAAGGCCCTATAATGCTGAGTTTATGATCCCACTCAGCTAAGAGCCCACAGGCAGTCTTAGAATAGTCTCCTGCAGTGTACCGACGGCTATTAGGCAATCAATACAGGTAATAGATCAGGCCATGGTCAGCACTACTGTTGGTAGCAGGGTGGCAGCTAAAATAGGAAGTGACAGGTAGCAACTTAGAGAGAGCCCATGGGCTAAACACACTGAGAAGTGAGGTCTGTCCCAGGAGGAGCCCCTGTGTTAGCAGTGACAAGCATGGTCCACACCTACAGCTGAATAGTGCCCTCTCTCTAAATTTCTCCAATGTATATACGTTAATTTAAAAAATTACTTATAGTAGAATGGTTGCTTCCTACCATTTCAGCCAAAAATGTTAGACTGGTTTGACGAATGGATCTTGGCTCCACATGTGTCTGTGGAGCCTCTGCTGTTGTACCTTTGAGTGCTGTACTTAATCAGAACTGCTTTGGCAAGGGTTCACTGATGCAAAATGTTGAGCCATAAACTATGATAACTATTAAAGATGCTGCAGAGATATAGATAAAATGGAGTGTTTGTGCCTTGGTGTATTTCCTACCACAATGCATTTGTGTTCACTGTGTAAATGGTCATGGTGAAGCTGAGACTGCTGAGATAAAGGCTTCAGTGTCATGGTTAAGATGCCCTGGAACCATGTCTTGCCTGACACACATACACCTCATAATCCAGTACCACGACAAACATAGACAATCTACACACTGGCTCTATATTGGTTAAGTGTCAGAAAAAGAACAAACAATTTTTTCCTCTTTGCCAAACACATCAGGCTGATTTTCAGTACCATGAATCAAATCTGTTATTGTTATTTCACTGTTTTAGCCATAATATTTTAGTATATATTCATTTATGTCAACTCCTGAAAATTATGATGTTATTAGTTATTATTGCTTGTTAATATACTGATTATGGTCTTGAAATGAAAAAATCACCTGGTTTGTCTTAAATACAAATAAAATGGGATATCTAGTCCTTATCTTCTGATTAATTACCACAGAAAGGGAGGTTAACCTCAGATAACCCAAGCAATAAAATAACTGGGAAAAATGCATCTTTTATGGGAGGCCATTAATAACACATATTTGCAATGAGAAAATAAATTTCAGATCCACACAACACATAGGGAGATGTTTAGCAGGGTAGGCATGGGAGGGTGTGTTTAAGTGTGAAATCAATGCCTATAAACAGCAATATAAAAGTTCAAAGCACAGCACCCAAGCTGGCTCCTAAATCAAACGAGTGTATCGGGGTGGTAATAACATCCTCTTTCTAACATTTGGAGTATATATTTCATATTGGCAGCTGTACTGTCTTATTTCCCATATTTGCCAAAGGAGAGCACATCTGACAGGCTGGACAGCATGTCATCTATTGAGGTCTGATTTAAGCCCACGTCCACACTTAACCGTCACATATTTGCACCATTTGGAGTGTGCCGAGGTAATTAAATTGTCCACTGGAACCCAACCTCTGACCTCTGTGATCCCCCCCCCCACCAGCCTTATACTCATCCGTTATTGTTCGTGACCAGTGAGGATAACATGCCCTGTGAGGGGTCCATTGAACTTCTCCTGCACTCACTGAGGCAGGCTGGGAGCTACTGAGACCACATACACTTTGAAATCAGACACACATCTCCAAATGAAGTGGCTCGTGCTTCACATGCTAACAACAATCTTTGTGACCCTCCACTCAGGCTACAGGTATTCTCTTGCAAAGATTATTTGGCTTTGCTTTCATGCTTATAATGGGAGAAATAAATGGCTAAAACAAATTAGCATTTAAGTTTTTACAAATGGCCACCGTAACCCATATATGGACATAAACTGGACAAAGGACGTATTGCTCATTTAACTGCTCAACAGAGTGTATGTTAACATTTGGATTAGAAAAATGACACTTAGTGAATCAAATGAGAAGAGATGAAGTGTCATCCTGATTGTTACTGAAACACCCAGTCAAATATCTGGAAATTTAGTCATGCCAACTCTCGTTTATGCAGAAACATTTCACCTTTTACCAAAAGGCTTCTTCAGTCTGAATCTTCATAGACACCCAGTCAAATGTTAAATTAGTGAAAGTTATTCATGAGATTATTTTGCCTGGTTTTGGAGCTCTCAAAAGCTGTAGCAGACAGAAGGTGGTGGTCTTTTCACAGTCCCGGTCTTCATTACTGTTGCTGTTTGCCGCTTGCATTTCTTTGGGTCGTTCTCAGCATGTTCTCCCTTGTTCCTCCTTGGTGGTGAGATCAGAGCGTCGCTTTGGCATGTTCAGTACAACAGAGGCAGAGAGCTCCTTCAAGGAGAATGCTGAGGATATGTGAGGGCACAGCTGGATAACTGAAGGGTGACAGATGTACTGGCAGAAGCACCCTTTGTGTTTTGTCACCAGCGTGTTTTTCCCCTCCCACATTCAACTTTCTTTTGGTTGCTGTGGTCCATTGTTTTCAATTTGCCACCAGGAGGTATATACCTTATCATTTCATGATTCCCAGTTACTACCCCCCAACACACACAAACACATTTATGCCAATTTATGGGAGATTAGTAGTCGATAATGGTTAATGTCGAATTTCTCCCTCAGCTGTCCTACCTGTAAAGAATTGCACATGCTTACAAAATCCCATTTCTTACCCATTATTTCTTCCTTATTCCTGCCACCATGTGTATGACCAATTTTCACTGTGTTCATATGCAGTCCAGCATCTTCCATTCCTGATCTGTGGAGCCATGCGAAACTCACAGCTGACGTTTATCACTGGACATGCGATGATGGTGGTTGGGACGTTAGGCAGGTGTGCAGATTCCTCTGGAACACCAGGTTCATCATTACCCCTCCTCTTTTATCACCCTTCCAGACTCATCACCCACACCTGCTCCTTCCCTCAATACCCCACCCTTCTGCTCTAAGGTCTCTCTTCCCCCTTACAGAGCTCATATGTATGGGCATAACAGATGAGTGTGTTTAAGCAGAGCAGCAGAACTCTCCCTTTGGCTCTGCGTGGGGCCTACTAAGTACTCCTAACCTCCTGCCGAACAACTCTCTCCCACTGACTAAGGCCTGTCTGCTCCAGCAGCTGCTAACAAGTCCATATGAGAGATAAGACACACAACCAGGCTGCTTTCACTTGCTAGGCATCTGTCCTAATCCCTACCCTACCTGTAAATTATTTATTGTGTAGCATTCCTCTTAAAAAAACGTTTAGTGCTTTTTTTTTTTTAATGAGCAACGGCATGTTTAAAAGAACAACAAAAACTAGACAACTTCAAATACGCTTAGAGAATGCTAATTGGAATCACTGAACCCAAGTAACCATTATGTTAAAACACAGAATACTAGAAAAAAAGTTATGAAAGAAACGTGAAATTTGCCAAGAAAACACACACACAAAGACGTCTTTCAAAGGATGGAAATTGTATCAAGTAAGCCATTTCAGTTTTCGTCGCATTATTTTTTTTGCCATGTTATATAATTATTTTCAAAGCTCTGGTCATAAATTAACAATCGTCATTCGTACCATTTTCAATTGTCATAATCATACCATAATAGATATGGCACTATGGCATAGCTAAACAGAATACAAAAACACGGTCATTTAATACGGTATTACCCGAAAATAAATATGTATCAGTTATTGTTTTGTTTGCATGCCACGTGTTTATTTGATTAATGTCTATAGACATTTCTTTTACAGTATAACAATAATCACGGACAAACAGGGTGTCTGATACATCAGCCTTAAAAAACACATTCAAACAGTCGCCACAAACATAAAACGAATTCATTTTTATAAACCTGATTAATCTGTACATCTGAAACCTGTTACAAAATTACAATACATCGTGGTACATTGTAACAGTGTAACAGTCAGTAACTGATGATTATATATCAGTTGTTTATGAAATCGTTTCACGTTCACAGATTTTTTTGTGTAAAACAGCAGTTCGATATTTATATTATTAAAGATAACATTTTTTCAGCGCGTTAAACCACTTTACATAAACCACACGACTGCAGTCTCGCTAAAGAGCGACAACATGCCCTAAAACATGATAATAAAATAAAACAAAACTATAATCACAATGAAATGTAATGCATATTGGCAATACATTCCAAAAATAATTATTACTTATTTTACACAGTACTTTGTTGTTATTTTTGTAAACTTGACATGTGACAAAACCCGTAAATTGTCTTTCAATTGCGGAGATTTTTGAAAATTAAAGTGTCCAAATATATACAAGGTTTTTATATCCGTGACATTCATATACATAATAACACAATCTTACTGGCACAAATAAATAAATACATCCAGAAAAAACATCAATATACTGCAGACTGCAGTGTACGTGCAGATGGTAAAATATTAAATAATCATTCAACCGATAATTAAATAAAAACGTCTAGGTATTTTTACAGACTTAAAATTGACAGCAGCATTTTTAGATCAACTTCACATACTCTTCGGATCCCGCTAATTCCATGGTCTGTATTCTGAATTCAGAACAGGGAAACCAGGGCGTGGATGGGTCTCTCCGGTCTCTCCACGGTGCCTCTGTGTTTTTGGATAGTCTTTATTTACGGAGAACAAATTTTTATCTTCAATTGACAGGTTTGCAGAAATTGTTGGCGTTACAATCGCTTCTAAGAGTGGCTGCTCTGCAAATTAATAAAATATTGTCTTGAGTGGAACGTACAGAAGACACCGTATAATAAAGGTTTAAAGTGTTTACATTAATGTTTTAAAGGTCATTTAAATAAAATGATTCAAATAATCATTTGAATAATGATACAGCCTTCGAAAAAATCTGAAATCAAAGGCTGTCTCCACAGACAATGAAAGCAGAAGTACATGTTTTCGTCGTAACAATTATTAATTGCAATTAATTTACAAGACACTGATAACATGGACGAGGGCACTTTTAAAATAGACTTCAAGTTATCGAAATAATAAATACCATCTCGGAAACTGTGACATTATAAAACTTGGTTTATTGAACACACTGCATTATTAAACGAAAAGATAATTCCGTAGACATTTTGAAAGCCTTACCTTTGTGCCTTTTCATATGATATTTCAGCTCTTGTATTTCTTGAAAGGCGTTTCCACATATGTCACAAGAGTAAGGTTTGTCCTTAGCATGCGTGCGTCTCACATGGCTGTCGTGAGCTGCGTGTGAGGCAAACGCTTTTCCGCAATGTTTGCACTTAAAAGGCTTCTCGCCAGAATGTTGTCTGATGTGTGTCCGCAGAATGCTGGAGGCTGTAAACGCCTGTATAACAGTTTACAACAAAACAATTAAGATACAAGCAGCAATAACTGAACTGGCACGTAACGAATATTGTAAGCACTTGTTTCAAAACTAAAACAAAATTGTCAAGCTGTATAAAAACAAACGCTGAAAAGCATGAATTTCTCATATACAAAACATACACGTATATGACAGTCACGTAATTTATTTTTTTTTTAAGAAAAATGAAAAACACAGAACATCTATTCGTTACTATTTTACGGATTCTGAAATGTTATACCTGCCAGTTAGTAAATGCACAAAAATAAATTAACACGAATAATAAATGGCGTGTTAAGAGGCTTGCCCCCACCCCCGAATTCTTGCTTAAAATACCTTGTTACAGTATACGCATTTGTACGGCCGTTCTCCTGAGTGTACACGCATGTGCTTGTTTAGACTGGACGACTGAGAGAAACTTTTCCCGCAAACGGAGCACTGCCGAATAAAAGCAAAAAACGTTAAGACCATTTAAACACGCGCGCGCACATGCACACACACACACACACACACACACATATATATCTATATATATATATATATGAATACAGACAC
>JABJVR010000029.1:9000352-9021376 GCA_025773905.1 Chitala chitala
TACCTATCATAAAACAGTTAATTTACAGGGGAAAAGTCACTATACATTTATTGTCAAGGACAGTTTTAATCAGAAACAATCAGAAAAGTTAAACAGACAGATGGAGTAAAAGGCTTTGTCCCAGTTTCACTCTTGAATTAGTAACAAATTAATATTGCTATAAGTTCTGAGTATGCTGATTGTGGGCCAGGCACTGTAATAACATCTTAGCTAGCATTAATTTCTCTCGGGTTCCATTCACACCCTGCCAACTTGCACCTGAGGTTAGTATTAATGAAAAGGCAATTAAACAGAATTAATACAAACCTCTCAAGCCAATTATCGGGCGCAAAAATGGGCCAAGTGCAATCGTTCCCTAATTTTATCTTCTTAATTGCATTTTTTTCAGTATTGTGCAGCTGCAACACTGCATAAATGTAGGCAGAAAATGTATTATAGTTATAAATGTAGGAAGCATCTACTCCTCTCTGTTGAAAAAGAATGGGTACCAGAACTGTGGTGTGGGACTGAATCACATTGGTGAGAAGGAAGATTGGGAAGTTACATATAATGTCATGACTGCTTTATATTTTGCCACTGTTTATAATAATTTGTTTTTAAAGGAACAATGTTATAAAATTTTGACCCAAAGCAATGCCAAGACAATTTGTAGTTCTGAATAAAGTTTTGAAATTTGACTTTAGAAAAACAATATTAGGCATCATTAAAATAATTTCCTTCCACTTATATGGGGAAGGTCAGGCTTTGACCTGACCTTTGATT
Source organism: Chitala chitala (assembly GCA_025773905.1). Lineage (NCBI taxonomy): Eukaryota > Metazoa > Chordata > Actinopteri > Osteoglossiformes > Notopteridae > Chitala > Chitala chitala. The sequence goes on from JABJVR010000029.1 coordinate 9,001,115, forward strand.
TCATGTTTGTTCTGTATTACACAGTGCTTATCATATAGTATAATAGATACCTGACCTGCAAAAATTATACTGAGTTTTATTTGCTAAAAATGAAAAAACAGGAGTGACATGCATAATTTTCACTTTTTAATAAAAATGCAAACAAAAGTAAACTAGAGACATAATGGAAATTTTTCTTCACTGCAAAAATTATATACACTAGTGTAGACAAACATTAAAAAACCTAAGGAGTCAAGAACTTAGAGTATAAAATATTACAGGGTCCATACAATTTACAGAGAACTATAAGACCATGGTGTTCAGTTGTAATTCTGATAAAGGAAGCTGCTCAGGAATCTTCCAGAGATTTGGCAAGATTGACCTATTTAGAATTGCCATGGAAACAAAGGACAGATAGAGATTTACTCCAAAAATAATGTCCAAAAGAACTCTTTCATACACTCACACTCTAAATATAGATATACTGTTACTTTCATCACTAATCACAACATATGTCTTAGTAAAAAAAAAAATGCTATCCATGTATTACAAATGTTCCTTATTCAGTATTTACTACAAATCAACTATGTGTTATGAATTTTAATCTAACTACTTATGTATAATTAATCGTATGTATGACAAGTAAAAATCTGAAACAATTCAACACAAAACCCAGCATCCAAAGCTTGGCTGTCATCACAAGGAAGGGCATAAAATGTTACTGTTACTGTCAAGTGTAGCATTAACAGAAAGAACAGAAGAGGAAATCTTTTAAAGACTTTCAGCATATAGAGTGTAGAGACACAGTAAAATAGCAGTGCATACTCATTCGTCTTTATCTGCACAGTTAATTTAGTGTGGAGAAAAAAAAACAGTAAAGACTTGTGGGGTGAACTCACTGCTCATATTTTATACAACTGGCATAAACTTTATTTAAATTAGGGTACTACTGCTTTATTTTAAATGAGGGTACTACTGCTCAAGATAAGAACATAAAACTTTAATCTCAGCCAGTCAACCTTGGACCTCTGGGTGTGTCTCTTTTCCTCCATGCTGTGGAGTTTTTGGTTCACCTCCTCCATTGTCACCTGGCTTTAACTTTACCCAAGTGTTGTTTTTTACAGACACTTCTCTTAAATGTCTTGCGGTAACGTACAAAAGGTGCTATACAAACATATCTTAAATCTGATTTTTCAATAAGGCTTGTTAAACACCTGATATGCAACCCTTAATCTCCTAACATACATTAATAAATTTTATATGATGTAAATTACACCATAAATTATATGATGATAATTTATGTGATGTAAATTTTCTCAAAGTACTAATTTCATATCATAGCTGTGAGGGACCAAGTAAGAAGACAAAAGGCACAGAGATTGACATGAAAAAAATGAAATTTACTTAATGAAACTTACTTACATTTAACATAAACCAGCTGGCACTGAGCATAACTGATCTGCTAAATGACACGCTGGGGAAACATATACACTGGGTGATCAGTTCAGCAACACACATAAGGGGAACACCAAAGTAACATTTAGGCAGATACACACCTAACTCAAGAAAGACAATAATATGTTGAACCCTCCAAATATACAAATACTTCTGTAAAGAGAAAACGAAACAGAATATATTAACTACAAAACAATAAACAAGTAAGCCAGAAGACAATTCCTCCTCCCCCTGCAGTGGACTCAGTTGGTACAGCCAATGGCAAACTTGAATGGAACCGCCCTGCACACTATTTGCCCGTAGGACAGAAAAGAGGCGTGAACAAACCTCTAAACCACATGACATGCTTCTCTGTGCAAAGCAAGCAAATTCAAATAACACAGGCAAAAACAGCAAACCGTATAAATGCCAAGGTATGTATTTTCTGTTAATAAGGTAACACTGCAATAAACAAAATAATTGAGGTAAACTACATGTCCTGCGTGTTTATTTCAAGCAAATAATAACAAACCAATCAAATATGAAGATACCAAATGATTTCAAAACATATACATGTATAAATGCATTTCATACATACCATATATAGCTCTGGATGGATGTATGTTGTGTCTGCTTGCTTACTACCTGACAAAAGCATAGTCTAGTCAGCACATGAAAAAAAAAAAGTGACACATCACCATATGCTGGGGATCGACTGGACCGTGCAAGCTTTATGAGAACTTCAAGTCCATATAAAATTTTTAATCTACTTTCAATCAATCCACTTAAATCTGAAAATGTGCAATCTGCAAATAAAATCTGATAAACTGAACCTTTCTAACAAAAAAAAATATATATACAATTATTGCAAAAAGTGCTCCCTGTTTTCAAATATGATAGGATAGTGGATTTATTGTAATTTCAGCTGTATGTAGTTGGTATAATACACAGCAAAACAAAACATTTCTCCAGGACACCAGGTGCTACATAAAACAACACAAAGGACAACACAAAACTACTAATATAATATATGGTGTGCAAAGACAGCATGTAGTTCTATACACAGTGCAAACAAGAAGTAAACACTACAGAGAGAGCAGCACTGACACAGTTCTATGTAAAGTATACAGTCTGATGAGCTGTGTACAAGATAATACAGGGCAGCAGTGCGGATTTGGTGAGTATTAGAGAGATTTGTCTATCAGTCCAGTCCTCAAGAGTTTAGGATTCTTATGGCTTGGGAAAAGAAGCTGTTGCACAGTCTGGTCATGTGGGCCCGGATGCTCTAGTACCTTTTACCAGACTGCTATAGTCTGAACAGTTTGTGTGACGGGTGTGTGGGGTCACCCACAATGCTGGTAGACTTGAGGGTGCAGCATGTGGTGTAAATGTTCTTGATGGAAGGAAGATTGACCCCAGCGATCCTCTCAGCTCTCCTCACAACCTGCTGCAGGCCCTTGCAATCGAATGTGGTGCAATTTTCAAACCAGGCAGTGATGCAGCCACACAGGATGCTCTCAATAGTCCCTTTGTAAAACATGATGAGGTTGTGTGGAGGAAGATGGACTTTCCTTGGCTTCCTCAGGAAGTACAGCCATTGCTAAGCCTTCTTTACAATGGAACTGGTGTTGAGGGACCAGGAGAGGTTCTTCACCAGGTGGACACCAAGGAATTTGGTGTTCTTTACAATCTCCACAGGGGAGCCATTGTTGATCAGTGAAGAACTGCCATTCTGCACTCTCCTAAAGTCCACAGCCATCTCTTTAATTTTCTCCATGTTCAGAGACAGGTTGTTGGCTCTATACCAGCCTGTTGGTTGTTGCACCTCCTCTCTACAGGCTGACTCATCGTTCTTGCTAAGTCGTGTCATCAGAGAACTTGATGATGTGGTTCAACCTGTGCACAGCTACACAGTCGTGAGTTAGCAGTGTAAACAGCAGTTGACTGAGCACGCAGCTCCAGTGCTCGGTGTGGTGATGTAAATTTTTTTTTGTTTTAAATCCCAGAGGGATATTACTTCTCTGCATTAAACCCAACCCTTGAGGGGAACAGTGGGCTGTCAGCCACATGCAGCACCCAGAGAGCTAGCACTGGAGTATCTTGCTCAAGGACACACCTGGCTGTGCTGTAGACTTCCGTCTCCCAGCCAGATGTTCTACCCATTGAGCCACCAGGCTGCAAATGCTGGAGGTGTTACTGCAGATCTAGGCAGACTGAGATCTCTCAGTTAGAAGTCCAGGATCCAGTTGCAGAGGGAGGTGTTCAGGCCCAGTGAGCTCAGCTTTTCAATCAAATGGGGAATGATGGTGTTGAATGCTTAACTGAAGTCTATGAACACAGTTCGAACATAGGTGTCCTTCTTGTCCAGGTGGGTGAGGGCCAAGTGGAGCGTGGTGTCAATGGCATCGTCTTTTGAGTGGTTAGGATGATACGCAAACTGCAGGGGATCCAGGGTGGAGGGCAGGAAATTTCTCATATGCCTCTTCACTAGCCTCTCAAAACACTTCATGATGGTAGGTGTTAGTGCGATGAGTCGATAGTCATTACACACAGAAACATTGCAGGTTTATTAGGTATACCTTCCATGTTAAAACAAATTGTACATTCCAGCAAGCCACGACTGCAATATGTGGTATAAATCAGGCAGACCAGACCTTCTACCAGTTGTTAATGTTCAGGCAAGTGCTGGTATGGACAAAACAAGTGACTTCAATGACTTTGGATGTGGGGCAATACTTTGAGGTAACCATACTGGTTCTAGAAACTTCTGAGCAGATGTGGTTCTGGGATATTCACACATAACTATCCCAAAGGTTTTGCAAGAATAGTGCAAAAATAAAAGGTGCAAAAATAAAAGGATCATGTGGACAAAAACAAACAGTTCAAAGCAGAATGGCAAGATTCCTGCAAACAAGTAAATGAACAAAAAGCAAAATCACATCCAAATTCAAAGCTAGAGGGTAGAAGGTCATCTCAGACTTTTGTATAATAGGCTAATTTGAAGTCCACATAGGATGTTTATGTTGACAGAGAAGAACAAAAAAGCTTATCTCCAGGGAAGCACGTGAGTCTGGACAACAGGACGACTGGCAAAAAGTATCATAGAAAGATTCATCCAAAATCATACTGATGCAAATGTATGATTCATACTGAATCATAGATTTGCATCATACTGATGGAGTGATGAGAATTTGGTAGGTGTAACATGAGTTCATGAAACAATGTTGTTGGCACAGGGCAGTGGTGGCAGTGGGAAGCTTCACATCTACATAGAACAACATTCTTTCTCACACCACATCCAGCTTTTGGTAGAATCCATGCCCTGATCAGTTCATGTTGTTCTGAGGGCAGGAGGCTCAACACTATAGCAGGTAGCATATAATAATTTATATACCATTATATAATAATTTAACTGGTAGATGCTAGGTTGCGGCGGCACGGTGGTTAGCACTGTCACCGCATACCTCCAGGCCTGGGGTTCAATTCCCGCCTTGGGTCTGTGTGCGTGGAGTTTGCATGTTCTCCCCGTGCTTGGTGGGTTTTCTCCGGGTGCTCTGGTTTCCTCCCACGGTCCAAAGACATGCAGGTTAGGTTGAATGGTGTGTCCAAATTGCCCGTAGTGTGTGTGCCCTGTGGTGGGTTGGTGTTCCCTGCCCTGCGCTCTATGTGTTTTGGGATGGGCTCCAGGTTTCCCCGCGACCCTCACCAGGAATAAGCGGTTAAGATAATGGATGGATGGATGCTAGGTTGCCTAATAAATATGCACATAAAACACATTATATTCACACATGCTTTGCAAAATCAACAGTTTGAACAGCCCTAACTCTGCTCATGCTTTTATTGGACTTACTGGGTGAGAGCAAAGTATTTACTATTACATTTTTTGTCTCTATATAAAGTGGCTTGTAGTTTTGTAAGATTTGTGCGTGTAATATGTGAGCTCAATTTAAGCACAAAGGAAGTACACTAACTCAGGAGTCACTGCTTTTGCTTACACTCCTGGAGTTGTTAATTCAACTCTGGCCTACCTCTGTCTGGAATTTGAAGTTGGTACTGGACATGGCACCCTTCTAATGTGTGCAAGTAAATGAACACTAAAAAATTATCAACGGACGTCCAAACCATTGCCGAAATAAACCTGATTACCTCCAAAAACGTACGGCAGACAAGAGCTGCATAATCGACTTAGGCAATAAACAAGTTTAGCAGTCACTTTTATGTCTTTGTTTAATATTACTACAGTACATGTCGAAAGTCATTCTCACGCCCGCGCCCTTTCGATTTCACGCCTGCACAAATGGGAACCGGATTCCGTGACGGTTTTCATGTCCCTTCCAGCTTTTATCTCTAGACGCTTATAATAAATGCATTGCCTCAGCTGACAGACTTTAATGTAGCTACTAATGTACATTATCACCGTTTCTTTTAAAACACAACACAATATACAGTAGTGTTAGTCGAAAAATATGTGTTTTCAAGAAGTGAGAGCCACGAACATTTTCTTGACAAGAAAAAATAGGACTTCCGGATAGGAAAGCACAGCCTGGTAACACCACGTTGATGCTCAATATGATTTCTGAGTATGCGGGCTGGTGACAGGCTGAGAGTTAGACAGCACTGCCTCCCAGTGATCAACACCGAGAATCTCGTAGTTAAGTGATTCCCAAACCAAATGCTGGTGACTGCTATTACTATTCTATATTCTATGCATGTGAGTACAGTTTATATGTTCTCTCCATGAATATGTGCCTTAGCTGTGGATGCTCTATTTCCTCAAACGCTACAAATACACGCAGATCAGTGGACTCGAACAGTTGCGCGGGCCGTAAGTGCCCGTTGGTCCGCAGGTGCCAGGTTTTCCGCTACCACCCCTGTATTACTTATAGTTACATCCTCTGTTGTCTGAGTCATGTTGCAGCCTCCATACTCCGAGTTATCCTGTATGGGACAATAAGCGGTATTAAAAACATAGCCTACATTAGTGACCAAAATTCCTAACCTTACTTTTAAAAAGTATTGTAAAATCTTTATGAATTTTATTACGCTTCTTAAGTGGAACTTTCAATATTAAAACAGACATAGCTAAAATTCATAAATAAATACAAAAGTCAATTTTAAAATTGAAAGCGTCTTCACAAAACGTTTTTAGAAATCCTTATAGAACGTTTCCCACTGTAAGTGAAAAAGAAAATATGTAAAACAACCAGCTCTCCTGCTACACATTCCTTTAATTCATTAACCACGCCTCTTTAAAATGCACGTGCGAAACTCAAGGTGCCACGCAGTCTCAGTGTGTCTTTTTGTTTAACAGTGATCTGTAAGGCGGAGCGTCGAGATTTGACATCAGAACGGGAATTGTTTCGTAATTACAATTCTTTGGGAGGATTGTTATCAACCATGTTAAAAGTTACTAGGGCGCCTGACAAGTACTACATTTACTGTACCTTAAATGTTTAAATTGACTCGTAACAACCACGTTAGTGGTAAGTTGATCATTTTGATTGTGTTACTAGTGGTCTGTTTTGCTTTACAACCCATGCCTGCCTATTCAGACCAAATGTATAAATTATACAAAATAATAATAATAATAAGAAAAGGTTACACATGTGTGTAAAGAGGATTGCACAGAATAGTTCATAGATGTTCAAAAAGAGTCTCAGCAAAATATTGCTAAATATCTTAGTCTTTTTCAGCATGTGCCATAGTTGTATGTGACAGGTGTATTTTAATGTCTGTAGGTATTCTTAAAATGACACTGTAGAGAATGTGATGACTGATCACTATGTTGAATTATTATGCAGCTGGAAAAAGGGTGGTACAGGTGCTTTCTGTCATCCTGAACCAGATATTCAGAATAGCTGCCTGTGTAGTTTAACTAAAATGTAGTATTTGATCTTCTTTCAGCTTTGGGCAATTTGTATGCTGTATTATTTGAGGCATACATGTATGTACCTGTTTGCTTGAGTCCAGTGAGGTATGACTGGACACGATTAATTGCTACAATGTGTTTTGTCTTTAATTACATGTACAGTTTTGTGCTGGCACAGCACTGCGTCATTTGAAAGAAAACGGTGAATGAGATACCCATATGTGACACAATGAGAAACGGCAAGAACCAACAACTGTGCAAGCCCCAAGGAGATAATACAACAAGGGCTACCTGTGCACACGCCACCGAGGTCGTGGCCTCAGCCTTGGGAAAATGACCTTATATAGGACGGGAGAATGATGGGCTCCAGCGTGAGGTTCACAAAACTAAGATTCTTTTGCACTTTAGTCGGAATCTTTCTTTACGTAGCAGACATCGGAACCGACTTGTGGGTGGCTGGCCAGTATTTTAACGACGGACATGTGTCGTGGGGCTTACTCACTCTCTTCTTTATACTAACTGGAATGGTGTGCACTCAGGTGTTCAGCTACACCTGGTTCTGTGATGATTTTTCTATGGCAGCGGACTCTGCAGACAGACTCTCCAGGACCTCTTTTATCACTGTGCACTTCCTGCTGATGGGCATATTTCTCAGGTAATGGCAAAAAATTTCTAATGGAATTAGGCTTAGCAGTGGTCTTATGTTGTAAAATGTAAATGTGGTATATATAACTCCTTAATAAAATATATATACATTATACACATGATTTATATAGTGTATTAATGTGTGTATATACACACTGTTCTGTTCTTTGACACACTGTTCCTTCTTGGGGGTTCTCTTCTATTAAAGATGTATGCTGTAGACTCATTCTACTCCAGAAAAAGAACAGTTTGAAGAAATCACTGAAAGGCCAATATTGCCATGACATTCACACCCATGATGTTAACTTCTAACTGCATTCATAAGAATCAAAGTAGCCCATGTGAGAAAACAAGCACTTTTGTGCAGACTTATGTTATCAGCAGCTGTCATTCTAAAGTGCTTTTCAGATAAGATTTGAAACTGCACCATGCACGTCACCTCCAAGGGTCAGGTGAATTGTGTCAGAGAGATCATATGGAAGTTATAATTTGGTAACAACATTATATAACATTTTAAAGTTCCAGTGAGCTCATTACATATAGTTTGACAAGAAATCATTACTTCAGGAGAAAATATTATATACATTATCTTTATGTCCAGGCATTTTTTTTCTGGATTGGTCAAGAGTTTTAAACTTTGTTTAAAAGCGTAATTGATTTTTTTCCCATGTGACACTGCAGACGTTCTTCTGTTTGCTTTAGGGAATTTTTGAACTGAAGATTGATTACATAAAGAAAGACTGGAATGCAATATTCAAATTTCATGAAAACCTTAAACATTTAAGTAAACTCTTTTAAACCCAGTTCTGTTTTGTTGATTGAATTACTATACATTCATAGAATGATACATTGCTGTGTAAAGAGCAAACTAGACAGCAACCCGGTGCCTTGGTGGCAAACATCCTGCCAGGGGTGTAATTGCACTGAGATATCACATAGGTGAACCACTCCTGCATGTCACATGGACAATTATATAGGGCTGTTTACTGAACTTCTGAAAAGGTGTACTTCTGCCACAATCTACTGCTTATCAGACAATTGACTGTCTGACCTGAGACTGTCTCCGCCCATGGATTCAAAACAGTAAAACTCATATTGGGTCTGGGGCAAAAAGTATACTGAAAGCACTGAGGCTGACCAGTCTGTAGAACAGTAACATATGACAATTGTGTTCTCATTTTAAACATCTGTTTAAGGGAAAAATGTGTATTATTTTACAAGCTGTCTGTCCCAGTCAGTCATTTCCGTAAATCTGTGATGTTCAGTTTGAATGACAGATGCACACCCACATTTACATAATGTCAGTGTGTTTGGGAATACCTGTTAATCATGTGACAGGTAATCTTATTTTATTTATCCTTGAAACTGGATTTGTTGTTTAAGCCTGATTTGACTTAATAACTATGTTTGTTATGTCATGTGGAACATAACTTTAAGTAGACAGCATTTGTACCTCTTGTGGTCATTCTGCCGAGGATGTTTTGGCACAGTGTTCCACAGTGCAGATGGGGTTCCACAAATCTGCTCCTAAGGTTTTTGATGTCTTTATAATAATATAGTCACTGCAGATCAATATATAATTTTCTCAGTTTGAGATGTACTGATCGTTAAACTGTACAAAGTTTTACAAGACAAGCAGTGAAGTGTTATACGGTACTCACAGACGATCGACTCTAATGAAATATACTTCTGAAACACGGCATTTATAACAGCAGTGAAAATTATCCACAAAAGAGTTTCTGGGTGACAGGAAGATGTGCTGTTATCGTTGCACTGGAAGACACTGAAATTTTTGTTTTTGTTCTAAACTGCTGTTGCTGTGAAGGAAAGACAGCCATACGTATCACTCTGTGTGACATCACTGCCACGTCACGTCACACAGAGGTGGTGTGTCCCTCCCATCCTGTTTTTTTTTTTTTTTTTTTTTTAGGTACTACCAGTTGCTAAGGAAGGCTGTGAGAAAGCTGTGGAGCAGAGAAGCTTGTGCCAGGGAGCAGACCAAGTGTCACAGGGAGCTGTTTGGCCAGGCCACTGACCTGAGCATGCTCAGACTGTTTGAAGCCTTTCTGGAGAGCACTCCCCAGATGCTCCTGCAGCTCTACATCATTCTGGGCCATGACCACAGGTCCATCCTGCAGTGTGAGTGAAACGTGCTCCTTACAGTGTCTGTGTTCTAATTAAAGTGCATTGATAAGAGTAAAACAAGATACAGTTAAAACAACAACAAGCAGTGACTGAGTACCAGTAGTCCTATCTACCCTGGCTACTCAGAATTTTGAATCCTCTTGAATAATAATAATAATAATAATAATAAAATTGTTATCCTAGTAGCATGTGGGTTTCCTCCAGGTGCTCCGGTTTCCTCCCATAGCCCAAAAATGCATCGATGTGAAAAGTACAGGCCAAAATTAGTGCCCGAATATTTATATTTATATGGCAGAGTATTTTATCAGCTGATGCCAACACCCTTACCAGCTGGTCGCTGGCTCTGCTTCTATAAGTTTTATAGTCACAGAAAATTAAACATTTGTTTTACGCTGAGCCCCATATTCATCCACTTAAAGTGTACTCCTTCAGCTGGAAGTGTATTCCTGAAATGTACTAAATGGAGTGCAATTTTTTGGGATTTTACAAAGAAATCAAAACCAGATTTTGGATTACAAATATACAGCAGAATCAACCAACGACCATTATCTTCATATTCTTATTTACTTTTGCATAAGATGTTCTCTATTACAAAAGAAAAAATACAGAAACCATCTTGTACTGTGGTCTCTAGCCGTTTTTGGACCACAGACCAGTTGCATGTAAGACAGTTTTCCACGGACTGGCCTAATCAAGCATAGTAAAGTGTGTAATAAATACAACATAACGCAGAATCAGTGGAAGCAACCCTAACCCCACACACTCCGATAATCAACAAAATGGAAATAAAATTTTAAAATAAGTTTTGATATTTTTTCTGTCCGGCCCGATACCAAGTGATCAACGGCCCGGTACCAGTCCATGGCTCGGTGGTCGGGGACCACTGATCTAGTAGGTTTTCACTTAAACTCATTATTAGCAGGTAACTCATTTTAAGTACTGGTAATCACTTCGCAAGTATAAGCAATACATTTTACTTCTCAAACAAAAGGGTGTCTGGTTTGTTATAGTCTATTGATGAAAGAGAAAAACTTACTGGTAACTGAAGCACCATATGTTATTTGTTTTTTTCATAGATGGGACTCAATTTGTACTTGATACTGTTTCAAAACAGCTGCCCAATGGCAGATTTTTTTTCCCAGCTGACTGCTGGTTTAGGAATTGGAATCACTGTGATCCAGGGGAATTAGAAACTCTAAATTGCCTTGTGTGCATGCGCATGCCTGGTTGTGTGTATGTGTGTGTGCACGCACGTCTGTTTGAATACGGGACTTCCCTGTGCTGGGTCAGTATCTCTAGTAGGTATTTTCTGCCATGTAAAAGTTATTTATGTGGTTTTTCCTACAGCCTTGCAAATGGCCTGTTTTCACAGCTGGGTATATAAAAAGCACACAACGTTATTACAGCCTGCTTGCTTCAGCAGTAAAAATTCTAGACTTTCCCCCCTAGACCTCTGCATCACTGGTTCATTCCTCAGCATTGCCTGGGCGACCGTTGATTATCGGCGATGTTTCCGGAGGTCCCTGCCGCACATTAAAGAGATGCCCTCTGGTCTACCCACTGTGCTCTACCTGCTGTACAAACTGTGCACGGTGGTCGCACGTCTCCTCGCCCTCAGCCTTCTGCTTGTGTTAAGTAACTACTGCATCTTCGTGCTGGTGTTCATTTGGCTCTTAGGCATGATATGGGCATACACTCTGCAAACAGATTTCTGCACATCTAAGACTATGGAGTTAGTCTACAGGGCCATCATTGGAGTTATACTCATCTTCACGTTCTTCAATGTTCAAGATCAGAACACAAAGCGGCCAATGACCATCTACTATGCAGTGTCTGGCCTACAGAACTTGTTAATTCCTTTGATTTTTTTGCTTCTCAAGCCAACAGCTAAGACTTCAGATTATTTCTGTCCAACGTTTGCTGTGATTGGAGGCGGCATGCTTGCTGGTCTGCTGTTCCTGTGCATCTACTACAGATTTTTACACCCTAGGGCACGGCAGGCAGATGAAGTGGACGGAATACAGGAAGAAGCCACGAATGAGCTGGAGGAAACGCAGCGAATGAGAACATTTTTACAGCCCTGACAATGACGAGACCTAGAGCTGCTGAAGGAATGGACAGCAGTTAATCAGTTATACCTTATGTACACAGCATCGAAAACGCAACACAAAAGTTAACTCAGGACATTTACTGTTTTAATGTGAATGCATGAACTATCTACAAAGGGATCTACGAATAAATTATAATGGTATAGTAGCTGTAACAACTAACCAACGCTGGATGGCGACATTGTATCATCCAAGTAATATTTTTTCGCCCATGTCGATGCTTATTCGAAAACAAAGGTAGAAACAGTAAATCGATGATCCTGCTAAAACATTAAACACTGCAGAAATTTTTAAACACAGTATCTTTTTCAAGAATTAGACTATTGAAACAGCATTTCATCTGAACAGCAGTTACAAAAATATGTCATTTGTGACTATGTAAATAAAATAACATTAAATTATAAGACTTCCATGGTCCTTTTAATCATTTAATAATAATGAATTAATGAAATAAACATGCTGATGAGATCTAAATAAGCTAATGACAAAATGAAAAGTGCTCCAGGAAAGCAGCCTAAAATCCCATTGCAGCATCCCCCTAATTCCGATGTATGACCGCATATAAGTGTCTTTGAAGGGCATTTACAGAATATGATACACCTCAGCTTTTATACTAGGAAATTGCACGATCCAGAGAAAACATATCGCAACAGGCCGCAAAGTCACATGTATAAGGGCCATTTTAAAGCTAATTTTAAGATAATAAACGAATCTAATTTTGTTTTGACTACCATCAAAATATTGCGGAGAGTGAAAAGAGGCTGTTGAGCGGCCGGTTTCCTCTGGGACGTTTCCTGCACGGCTGACGTGCGGGGCTGCGGGTGAGCTCACCTGCGGGGCACGCTGACGAGCCGCAGGTCCCCGAAACGGTAGTCGGCTCTCAAATAAACACCGCCGTCTTCAGCTGGGTTTGACGGCTTCCCCGTGTGTTTGTTTGAAAGACCTCTTGGCTTTCATTAGACAGCCCCGTCTCCCATCAGCATCGCTCAGCGAAAAGACGGTGCTTTAATGAGTAAATCGTGCGCTGGATGACTGACCCGCGACGTCTTTGCGGCGTGCGGTTGATGTGCAGCCAATATTTCAGCGCTGATCTATGTCGACTGTGGATGCCGTAGGTTTGGGAACACACGCGTAAACATTACATAATTATAACACGCTGCTTGCATACTTTCCAGGGGTAAGCTGCCGCGTCAATGCCACATCCTTGGAGCTTCCAGAAGTTGACTTTGGCTGCAGGACCCTGTGGCTTTGATGCCGGGCTCTGCGCTAAACCGAAATAGGACAGCCTGGAAGCCAAGCCACCTGTAGGGAGGAAGTGTGCTGTGCATTTCCATTAAAGAGACTAAAATTAAAAACTGTATTCCCATATGATGAATGTTTTACCCCAGCATAAATTTCCACAATCTTAGCTAGCGAACGCAGAATAAATTACCAAAAAGAGCGATTTTACGACACGGAGCTGTCAAGTCTTTTACTCGTTCCCTTTTCAACCTCCTAATAGCTTTTAAGCGTATTTTGTTGTATTCTCAGATGAAGCATGCGCCAGTTTGGGGTAATTCTGCGGGTCGTGACCCCCACCACCACTACCATCCACCCGGCACACGAATCAGGGACGGATTCTGGCAGATGCCACCGGTGTTTCATTTCCTTTTCAGACGTTGCGAGTCTGAAATCCAGCAGATGCGATTGCAGTCAAGATGAATCAGGCCTCGTTGTGTTGGTTTTACTGTTAACGACAGCCAAACTCTAGCTAACCGCAAAAATTCCCCAAAACATGAGCCTGATGTTATAGCACTCAGAAAAAAGTAAAATAGAGAAGTAGTCGGAATAATTTAGCTCTGACTGCTTACAATATACCCAAGATGAAGTTAAAGATAACGCGAAAAACAAACACAGTATTAAATTATAAGCAAATATTGTTATTTCGTCTTATAATATCGTCTTGAGCAATTCTACTAATACTGATGAACCATTCATTGACAGGTTTGCAAAGAGGTAGGGGGAGCAAATGATTTCACATCAAACATACTATTACAACCATCCCTGCAGTGGTCCATAAGAGAAAACATTTTCCCTACATTACAGTCGTATTTCCTATTAATGCCAGGCAGAAATGGGGCGTGAGGCCTTCACTTACAGCAATTTGTAGAAGTACAATGAAGCAGAGCGCCAGCCTTTGGAATGGCTGCTTCTTATTACTGTTCCAAAATCCAAATAAAGCATGATTAATGAACTCCTGCAATGCAGTGTGTCTTTAATTATTATGGCTTTGCCCTAGCCATAGCAGCAAAGATACATTAGCGGTGCTAGAGATCTCTTAGGCAGGAACCCTGACACGGGCCTTTGCCTCATGGCTAGAGAATTCCCAAAATTAGGAAGGCTTGTGCATTCAGTTCAATCTGAAGAGCACAGGGTTCTTTAATCATGGCACACATGCTAACAAATTAGCCTTGGCAGTGATAGATTTTGCAGTGGGTGAAGTTTAATTAAATGCAATCCATTCATTACTGATCAGAGAATGGAACAAAGTTTCCTGGAGGTTTTGTAAATAAAGTCCACATGCACTAGCGGAAGAATTTTTAAAATATTTTTTGTGGGAAAAAAACACGTGAAATCATAATCCAGTGCAAAGCATGATGGGAAATTGTAACTCTATAATGTTGTTGTACACTGTAAAAAACTGGCTGCGACTGCATGTCTGTGGTATCTGAAAGCACTAAAGCTGTCTGCCTACTAAATGAGTCAGTGGGAGGCAACATTGATCAAGCTTGTAAATGCAACATTTTGTGGTCAATGATCCTAAAGACCAAATCTAACTGGTTAAATATGCCCAGTGCCTGAATTTAAACCAATCAGGAACCACTTTTTGCAACCAATGGGAGAGGTCATTGAATCAAACATGGTTATCAGCATGCTATTAAATTTATTATTATTATTATTATTATTCATGTTTTGACGACTATTTGGATATTCACATAATTGTATTTTAAAAATGATCATAAAACACAATGTCCAACAACAGTTTAGGGAAGCAGAAATAGTGATGTCATTGAATTTTCTTTGTGAGAATTTCCTGTCTATACTTTATATGGGCCAATGTCCCTTATGAGGAGAAACTGTCTAGCCAGGCTTCCTTATGACGTTTCATTGGATTCCTAAGAATTGTCACTGCGTTCCAAAATAAAGCAGAAACTCAATCTGTCTTCAGCTTGCTCTTATTTTACACTGACAGCCACAACGGAGAAACTCAAGTCCTCCCAAGAGAAGCCATAGACTAGCAAACCAGATGGAGTATACTGTGATTGGGTGTAATTCAGGTGGGCAGGGTTATCAGAAAGACAAGCAATTCAGATGAAAACACCAACAAGGCACTGGACTGTGTACAGATTCATTTCGGCAAAAATTTCACAAAAAAGCATCAAAAAGGCAATTATGTTGGTGCAATTTCTTTAAGAAGGAAAAAGTATTCTTAATTCTTAAAAATTAGCCCAGAGTCCTCTAATTCCAAGCGTGCCTATATAATGCACAACAGCAGTCGGCATTTATCACATTCTTGACAGCTTCTGTGACGTTGCTACATGCAGTAGATGAGGCTTGTGTTTCCATGAAGGCTCTAGCAAGGATGAAAGGAATCAGTGTTTTCTGAACATGCAAGATGAAGGAATGGCAAAAGGCAAACAAAACCAAAGCCCAAAACAGGAAGCACCGTTGAGTCGCCTTGCAGGCGCACCAGCGGCACCCAAACCTCAGCAAACACGACGTTCTCTGCTGTCTCATGAACAGAAACCGGTTTTCTTTTATGGATAGAAAACAGAAGCTGTGCTTAAGCTGGACATGCTTCTACAGTAAAGGGCATGATGGATTATGGAGTGTTATTGTTTATTTATGCAAGTCTAGCCTGCAGAATACGGCCCAGGTTCATGCAAAAAACCTGCACTGGTGGGCAATCAGCAGCAAAGGAAGATTATAAATTATGAACAAGCAATGGCTATAGCCAGGCAGCCACACACGCAGCCTCCCAGAAGAGGAAACGGCGCTTGATTAACCCAGCCGCTGCAGCCTTACGTGTTTTCCGCCACCGGCTTTCCGGGGGGACCCCGCTTCGGAAGCCATAAATCGTTTACTCTTTGTTTTGAGTTTACACTCTGCACCACTTGCATTAAACCCTTGAATGCTGCTCTGATGAACACCAGCTATGACATGACCATCAGTTGCATGTGTAATGCTGTTTAAATACTGGTGCAAATGGGCTTCATAGTATATAAATTTAGTCTGCTGAAAGACAGTCTTAGTAAATAAGCAGGAAATGAACACAGTTCTATAGAGCGTAAAGGAATTTAAAGAACTCCGTGGTGATTCCAAAAGTGTTTCTAGAAGCATCATTTACTTTATATGTGAATATGAAAACGTGAAGAGATAAAAGTACAATTGTTTTCTCTTTCTGAGATATTTCTATTGTCTTTTATCAGATGGTGGTGAGACACCAAATCTGATTGCAATGTGTCTTATTATGATGACACAACTGACCTGTAAAGAACAGGCGTAGGTGTGGGGGAGATATCCCACCCAGTGTTTGGAGAGGAGTGAATTGTCCCCCCCTTCAACATGCATCCTGTTTACTTTAATCCTTGTAATGAATCAAATGCATTAAGTAGTGTCCCCATACACCAATTCTGTAAAGGATTAATTGATTAGAAAAATAAAATAAGCCACATAAACCAGTTAAATAATTTAGCCAGCAAACTTGTTGTCATAGTTTCAAGGCCCCAACCTAACTGGCCCAGTCAATTCATTGGGTAGAAAAAGAAAGTGTAAGTTATCAGGCTAAATTTTAACATAAAATTAACATGTTTAGTTCATCCTCAGATGGATGGTGGTGAAATGACTGAATAACCTTTTTACAATAATTTAAAAAGCCAATGGCACCCAAATGCACTTAGCTATAATTTTGTTAATTGTATTGTTTGGTGTAAAAACGTATGTTAATTCAGACAGACATATTGAAATAACTTACTTGTACACATAGAGTATAACATCATAAAAAGCGAACTTTACCCACTCTGATTTACAGCAGTTCTTAAATTTACTGTTTGATTCACTTGGAGCACAGAGAATGTATTTCCTACAAAGATGAAATAAATGTTAACAGCAAGAAAGCAGCAAAAGGAATGCATGAAAGTATCTAAGTGAAGCACCAAACTGTATAAAACCATTTAAATGAAGACCACTTCCTCCTCAGTCTTCTTTGTATGACGGGCCAGCGTGCGTCTATTGCCACAGTGCATTCTCTGCCCTCAATAACAGTAAACTATTGAGTTATGACAGAGATGCCATGCAGAATTATAATATAAGGCCAGTCTTTGATGCTGGTTGGGTGAAATTTGTTATACATTAAGCCAGTGCTAATCTGATTATGGACAGCGATCCATTAAATGTACTGTAAAAATGGACCGTGCACTAGTTTTGAACTTGATACAGGAGAGAAACATGAGACGTACTGTGAATCACTGAAGCTCCTTTGATGTAATATTTAACCCATCTGCACTGGAGTAGAAAAGCACATATTTAAAAAAAATAGAGCCAGTGCCGTCAGCAGTGTGAGAAATGGGATGTGTGATTTTCCCTCCTGTCCCGCGTCACAGTGAGCATGAAATGAGCTATACTGTGCCTCCTCTGCCTAGCTGTGCATTTGCCCTGTGTGTGGGTGTGTGCATGAGCGCAGAAATGTGTGTGTGTGTGTGTGTGCGCATGTGTGTGTGTATTTTTAATTGGACAATAAAAATGAAACCTGCTACTCTCACCAGGGACTGTCGCTGACTCATAGAAGGATCGCCAAACCTGTCATCTTTCTCTTCTTCTTTGGAAATCTGCTCTTTGTTTCAGTGTATTCCTGACTATTTCTACTTAACTACTTTTAACTTTATTATTTTTTTATTATTATTATTATTTATTTGTCATTCCATCATGCTATGAGGAACGAAATATAGTACTCAGGTCTTGGTAGGGACTAAAAACAATAAACGTTATAAAAATAACAAGAACAATGTAGGTAAAACAGTATAGACGTAGATGTCCCCCCAATCCTGTTATAATGTAAACCATACAATGTAAAAAGAATTAAAAACATTAAAAACATTAAAAAATACATCAGTGCATTAGTTAGCAGCGTTGAAGGCCAAGAGTGATGTCATTAAGTGCAATAGTGCAGTTAACATTTCCAATACGGCAGCTCATGTGGGACAGTATTTACAATTTTATTAACTTTATTACTAAAATGCTATTTGTATGAAATGTAACAAGCTTTACAGGCACTGAATTAATGTGTATATCTTATCCCTTAAATAAGTAAAGACTAAAGACTATGACTAATTCTTAAAAACGAATTTACATGATTACATGTATGCAATGAAAATCACTTTACTGATCATGTGCTACATGTTCCACAAATATTTAATGTGCATATTTTGTTCTAAGAATTATTCCTGTAATGGTGTTGGATGTTTGAGGTTGAAACTGCCTTTTCTAACCTTCCTGAATGGTATGAGCTGAAAGGCTGGTTTAGCCCCAGACGTTTAATTCCTCCAGCAGGGTCTACTCTGAAATAGGGTGCATTTGGAGACTGCACCCGTTCTGATGGGCACACAATGGCTCTCACTATTGTGGGCGTGAATGTCTGGGTGGCCACTGGCTGGTCAACACCTATGATCTCCCGGCTGGCTTTTTGCCTTGTGTTATTGTCCTGGAAAACAGCACTATTTCCCTTTCCTTTGAATGCCTCTCATGTTTTTACAAAACAGAACAAGATTCAAGATTCTACCTTCAAAATTCAAGACCAGCATTCTGCTTTAACTTTCCCTTGTTTACGCTCCCTTTGAGTTTACTGATGTAAAGAGTACTCTCAAAAAGCTAACAAGTTTCATTCAAAGCTAAAATAGAACTGACACGCAGATTCAAAGGTTAGCTCAGTCGCAGAAATGCACCTTTTTATATGATGGAAATCTTAACATATTACATTGCAAATGAAAACACACAGGGAGGTTTCTTCCTACTAAATTCAAACTCAGACTGTAGAGCAAGAGAATGTAAAAGTGCTTTCCTGTCTGTCTGTCGCTACACAGCAAGGTTTACATTCAGACTTATTTTGGAAAGTTGAAGCTGTCAGTGCGGGCTCTCCGGGGGCTCTTCTGTGAGGTACTCACATTCTGGAATGTAATGCAACAACGATGCTCCACGCCAATGAGCCCCCCAAAAAAGGCTGCAACAATAATACAACATCTGCAATTAGGCCATGCTTAAAATCTCCTAAAATTTAACAAAATGTTGTTGTGTCCAACCATGATAAGATAAAACACATGGATGACATCACTGCTTTGAAAAATTCTGAATGTTCCCTTATTAGCATGAGGAGAATGCTCTAAGATCTAAATAATGGGTTTTTCTCCCACATCGGGCAATTAGGTTTTGACCAGTAAGCCTCCGCAGCCAAGCAAAATAACAGTCAGAAGAAAGAAGCCTTCAGGACTACAATTAAATGGGTTTTGTTCACATTACAAATGCCAGAGGGCTCCAGGCTATAATTTAAGCTTGACATTTACATTTGCATTGTTGGGCCCAGAAGTGAAAACACTGGAAAACAGTGGAAGAGAGTTGAATGAGGTCTGCCCCTGTGGATTGTGGCTGTGGAGCCCTGTGGTAGGAGGCTGAGGACCTGGATAAACCTCCTGAAGACCTGCTCTGGTGTGTCTTTCTCATTGGGGTGGGCGCAGGGTTGGCGTGAAGAGCGTGGGTGGTGTCATAGTAGGCAGCAAACAGCAGCTGCAGATTTCGTTCCACAGGCCTCCCTGGACAACCACAAGCCCAATGGTCATCAAAGCCCACTGACTACACTCTCCCAGCCATCATAAAATGTGAAAAGACCGAATTTTCTGCAGGAAACTCTCTGGACGGGTGTGTGATTCGTGCATACATATGTGTATGTGCTCGTATCTTGTGGTGTGGGCTTGGTGGTGGGTTGGGGGGGGGGGGGGGCATATTCCAAAAAACCTTTGTTAAAAGAAATCAAGTAATACAAAAAGCCCAAGG
>JABJVR010000029.1:9021386-9057257 GCA_025773905.1 Chitala chitala
GTTCGCTGGGGGGGGCGGGGGGGGGGGGGGGGGGGGGGGGGGGGGGGGGGGGGGCCCCCCCGAGTCCCAGATGCCTTTGGTAATAGAGATCCAGTAATTCACAGAGCCCCAGGGACCCTGTTCATTTTCTCAGGGGCCCCAATATTAACAAATTGGCCTGTACTATTATGTCACTACCAGGACCACT
Source organism: Chitala chitala (assembly GCA_025773905.1). Lineage (NCBI taxonomy): Eukaryota > Metazoa > Chordata > Actinopteri > Osteoglossiformes > Notopteridae > Chitala > Chitala chitala. Next base: position 9,021,574 of record JABJVR010000029.1, read on the forward strand.
CTATGATTTATGATCACTATTTATCTTTTGTGGATCTGCTGGAACTAGTGTATCACTGATGCCACCCCAGGGTCCACTGCAAGCCTGACTAGGGTCCTGTTGTGTTGTGTTATAGACAGGTACCTCTGGGTTCCTGCTGTTGTAACTAGGCCCCTTGGAGTGGACATTATTAACAGGACTTTCACAGCACCTGTAAACCGCCTGAGACCCCTCCGGGCCACCTTGTTATTTATGTGGCTTCGAGGACCCTAAGCCATTACTTCAACCCACAAGGTGAGCCAGGGTCATGGCCACAGGCATTACTAAATGGGACCGTTCTTAGGAATTTCACCACAGTGCAGTTTTACGAATGGCCCTGAGTTCTTTAAATGATGAAATATAATCTACGCCCCGAGGGAGTCCCTCCCTACCTTTCCTGAAGCAGTGCCCTTAGGAGATGCCTCACTGAAACATGTATTGGTGATAGTCCGTGCCACATCACACACCTGAGCTTCCATGTCACTCAACCTCTGACCATTCCCCATGAAAGGGTTGCCACAGCAAATCGACAAATATCCGGTTAACAATCTACGCACTGACTTGGCACAGGTGTTGACATTGAATTTTTTTTCTGATGCAAACCTTGCATTTTATCTGGACTTGACACTTTTGCACTGGACATGCATGGAGTTGTACAGCCTCAGCAGCTGGGACGCAAACCGAAATTTTACTTTTCAATCTATTCCAGTCCGTACACAGACTAATGGTCAAAGCTGCAGAATTGGTTCTCTGTGAATGACATAAGTTTTTTTTTATTAACACCCATTTATACTCCAATATAATGGTTTATTCCAGTCAACTAAATGTGTAGCCTCCCTACCTTAGTGAAAATTTGGGTATTTTCCTTTTCTTTCCAGCAGATGGCGATACATCTGCATAAAACAGTGTTATGTGCAAAACCGAGTACGAAGCATAGCACTGTTTTTGTTACAACTCGCTGTGAAAGATAAAATAAGTTACTGTAACAATTGAACCTTGCTGATAACCAGCCAAAATTTATGTTTGCAAAGTCTTGTTCTTTTCGCACAAATAATTTTGTGAAAAGTTTGTTATTGCATTTTCCCGATTTAGTTTTAGTGTGAAATTCAAATAATATTTTAATTACTGGTATTTTCCGTATAACTATACTAATATGCCAGTTTTGTATTATATATTATCTTAAATATATATATGCTCACGATTAATTCTACGTGATTAATTAGTAAAATCGTGAAAACTGGTGTATTTTTAGTGATAGGCGACCCATGTTGAGTGTAGCATTACAACCTCACCAGTTTAATAAACAATCTTTTTAAAATTTCCTGTATTTTATCAGAGTACATTGTTGTATGGTTTTATTTGTGACTTATAGTGCTGCTTACCTCACTATGACTGAAAAATAAATGTTTATAAATATTCAAATAACTTAAATGGTGTATGAGCTTGAGGAGCTAATAAATATAATTATGTAAAACAAACTCATTCAATACTTTGCATTTCTAAAATTTTATTACAATTGGTAAGTTACCGAATGTTACAAAAGCTTCTGAGCATGCTGTCATAACAGATGAAGTTGTCACTGCGGTCCTGGGAAATGCCAAAAGGGGACATAGATGGCATTTCCAGTAGCACAGTCTCGCGGGGGTGGCCCCGTACCCCTCGTCGCCCACCTTTCCCTACGATGTGATCCAAGGTAACACGCAACAGACTTGCCACACCGGTATCTTAATTACAAATACACAGGATCAGTTGACATACCTACGCGCAAAATTGATTCGGAAATATTTGATTTTTTATATGTATATCTTGTGTATATATTGCTTTAATGTTAATTATAAAATTATTCAATTTGTTTTATTTCCCAGATGGGCATGAATCCAGTCAATTTCCTCACACGGGATTTGTTATTGGTTTAAAACGGTTATAAGTGATGTTGATTTAAAAAAGCAGTAAATATATTCTTGGAACATTTTCATAATATTCCCCTAGCGAGGTCAGTGACAATCAAACACCTGCCAAGTTTCTCTAGTGTGGTCCTAATCTGCATTTTAACTGACTAAACAAATTTTATTTGCCTGAAGCTGTTATGAGTCTCTTTAAAATGAAAAACAAATCTAGTAAAGAGTCATATTTTCATGTACATTTTATACCTGAGAAACAAAAATAGGCTGTGATGTTTAACGGTCTACCTAGGCTCAGCTTTCATATATATTGGCTGAAAGTGTCACCAGACACTACCTGCCGTTAATTTGGCGCATCTAAGGATGCCAGTGCTCAGGAATACTGGCGGTTTCCACTTAAGTCCGATGACGGGACTGTGTAACTTTCTGCTGGTTTGTGGTCTGGCAGATGTGTTCCAGCAACGCGCTCTCTTGTAATTTCAACACATTTTCACCCCTAATCAATAATTAGATCTCGGTAAGGCGCGCTGATTTCACGACGGCAGATTCCATAACACAGAAGGACAGTTTGTCCGAGGAGGGGATTGTATTTCAGATAAGCTAAATGTAAGATAAATTTCAGTTTTCAGAGGAAAAAAATCGATTCAACAAACAACTAAAATTAAAACGTACACATTACAATTTAGTACTGAAATTTGAAAGATGTATGAAATACCAGATCTTAACTTATTTCAACTATTTTTGGAAATTTTAAAATCACAAGGTTTTTTTTCCTGACGTCTTCAACATCGGCCTTACGTGAACACTACTTGACAGTTGTCTAGGACAAAACCTAATTACGAAATGAAAGTGATTACAGTAAATTAATGAAATAACGCGATGCCCGCGCCTTCTTTCCGTCTGCTCTGCATCCTGAGTGCACATCTGACCCACATACTGCTTATCTCTGAGGCATCTGTAACAATTGCATTAACGTATTTTATCCTGTCTTATGTTGCTGGGTGACAGGAGAAGTACATATCCTAATTTATTCAGCCAGAGGGGGGAGAAAGAAAAAAATTTTCACCTGCCACTCTGTTAGGAATTAATGGCTTTAATGCAGCTTTTTAATGATTTTCACAGCAGTGTTAGACCGTGACAGCCGACAAAGAAGGTGCCCCCATTCGGGCCCTTTGGATTCACTGCTAACTAAATATATAAAGGGATATTAAAGACACCATGACTTGGCTTGTGTTTATATAAGCTTGATTTTCACAACTGGAAAGTGATAGCCATCTGCTTCAGCAGGCTGGAGAGGTATCGGATGTGAGCAGGTAACTGACAGCTATTAAAAATGCCAGTCTGCTTCATGACTCACAGCCGGAGTACAGTCACACAGGAGAGGGAGAGAGAGAGGACAAGATGGAGAGAGAGAGAGAGAGAGAGAGAGAGAGAGAGAGAGAGAGAGAGAGAGAGAGAGAAAAACAATATTAAAAATTATCACAAGCACTGGAGCACACAGCTGTGTCTAACAAAAAGCAGTCTTATGAACCCAGGGTTTGACTGTGGGCTGCCTTTGAGATCCAAACCTGGCCTGTCTGGCACATCTCCCATCCTCATCTCCTGTCCTCAAACATATTTTGTACCCGTTAATCGTGCATGACACAACCACTCCAGTTACCAGGCCATCTTGTCAATATTGTATCCAGCCACCCTGCCTGATCAGTTGGACTGCCCTACCTTGTTTCCATTTAGTGAGGCTCCCTTTGATTCGCTGAGACGGGAACATAGTAAGTGTGGCCCTGTCATTTTCATCATTTCTGTGAGCTTGAAATTACAGGAAAGCTTGAGTGACAATTATGGCCGTACTGTAATTGCATCCAGAGCACGGAGGCCTCTTCCTTCTCACTCTCCAGGTACAATGACATTAACGTCTGTAATTGTTTCCAACACATACGAGGCAATGGCAGTGGTGAATGGTAAGATGCTCTGGAGGTATTTCTGCACTGAAATCTGGCATTGATTTTTCATGTCACATTTATATGTTGAAACCTTTAAAACCATTACCAGTATTGGACCGCCTTGCCACTTACATCCATACACATTTATTTCCCCAGCCAACTGTGTGGAAATACGTTGGAAGTTTCTAGGCAATTTTCTCCCCCTTTCCTGTTAAAAATTAGATCTTTATCCAAAATTTAACAGGCATCCTTGAGAGAAAACAAAGGACAACCTCAATGCTGGGATTCACATATGTGTTTCTAGCATGTGAGACATGTGATTTTGCATGTTTGGCCTCCTGTTCTACACTGGGTCATTAGTTATAATAGACTGAAGATCGCAAAGTATGCTCTGTTGGAGGGGAGGCAGGCTGCAGGGGACTGAGCTCTGCCTGAAAGGGACTCAAACCCTTAGAAGGCCTTCGATAGGGCTTTCCAATTTGCAGACTGGATAATGATCTTTGATGGAAGACAGGGTGGTGGAAAAAACAGAGGCAGAACAGTGGCTAGAGGCAGAAATGTGGTAAGACAAGGGCAAAGTAACATCTTGATGGAGGCGGCCTCTGCGGACCGACACCGGATACCCGCTATTTAAAAACAGTGGTTTTGCTTGCTCATGGATTTGCCAGTGTGAGCTAAAGGCGCCGCAGTGGAGCTGGATTTACACAAACCTGAATCCCTGCCCCCAATCCACCCGCATCGTCCGTAAAGCCGTGACCCCCTTTACACAGAGGGTCACAGCTATGAAACAGCACCATGTGTCATGGCCGTGATGTAAAAGATGGGTGGTACACTGGGGGCTGCCCAAGCTGAAGGGGACTGAGAAGAGACACAAGGTTTATGTGTGTGTCCACTGGGTCACTACAGGTGGAGAGCAGACGGCTGTAGACAGCTTCAGTGAGGCAGTGTATTATGGATGTGCCTGGAAGTTCCCCCCCTTACGCACCCCCAAGATTTTTGGCATTTGCGTCTGACAGCGATGCCCACTGAACAGCTGCAGGGCAGGCTTGTGTGTGAGGGCATGGGGCAAAGCTTCTGACCATGTTGGTATTCAGCTTCCAGCCATGGGGTAAAGCCCCTCACAGACGTGTGTGTGCAGGAAGGAAGGATTTATTTTGGATACAGTGTGCTCAGCTCTGTATGCTGGCAGCAGGTCGTGACCAAGCTTTGCTGTTATTCTTACCCAGGTTGAAGTCCCCACTAATCTCAGAGTTTTTGCTGTCTGTCAGAGACCCCCCCCCCCCCGCTTTGTCACAGCTCCCTGTGTTCTCTCATGGGTTCTCCATTCCTGTTCAAAAACATAATCAAGTGGTCATCCACCCCCACCCTATTAAAAAGGCTTTGTCTACCTGTCCTGTAACACCTCTCTGTTTTCCTATTACAGAGCTACTCTGAAAAATAATTGGGGGGGGGGGGCGAAGTGAGGACAGTAGCAGGCTGTGAGCCACTGACTGTCCCTCTTTGCCACCATATCAGAAGAGATGTAGGAGTGCAGATGAGCCATGTTCTGTCTCTATGTGCAGTCCTCCATGTGCACGTCTCAACTGCTGCACATTTACACCCTAACGGTGCCTTTAAATGCCTCCCATGACATGTGTACACCATGAGAAGTGCTTTGGCTTTTTCCAGAGGTGTGGTGAAAGAAGCCTGTATGTCCAACGTTTTAGTACTGTGCTTCACAAAGCACTTAGCATCCCTTTGCGATGGCTAATCACCTTGTCTGGGCCACTTCCTGGCCCTGTGCCTGGCGCCGCTCGGCCGGAGTTCACACACACCGCTGTGACACACACCCGACATCTTCAGTACTCCTACCTGGATGGCGTACTTTCTGCAGCTAGAATTCAGCGACCGTTCTCATTTTGGCGACTACCTGAGGGAGGGGGAAAGTGAGCCAGTGCCCAGTTTGCCTGAGAGAGCCAGGATAGGCTGGACTCGCAGCAGGAAAGGGGGCAGAGCAGTCGCTTAAGGACCCTGCAAAGGCCATGCTGTGAACAGACTTTGCCACGAGGATTTCCCAAGATGCAGCCACGGCGTGCCTGCCGCCCTCGCAGTGCTCTAGCACCTGCTTCGCCAGTGTTCTGCATACGTCTGGAATGGATTACGACGACTTGCGCTGGCCACGTTTCGCCTTTCCACACGTGATTTAGTCCAGAATCGTCTCTGCCTCTGTGGCCTCGTGATCTGTCTCCAAAGCAAAATGTGTGACAGTTAATCACATCATTATGGCAGTGATTTCCACCCCTCCTCCCCCCCACACACTTTCCAGCAAGGCTTCCCCATGCCCTGGGAATGTACTCTGTTATTTCTCTAGCGCTTTTCAGCAAAATTTAATGCTAACGAGACATGCCTGCTAATGACGCTGTCGTATTAGTATGTTTTATGGCGTCTGTTTGGCTCTTTTATCACAATAATAATGTTCCTTCCACTTGATTTATACTTTGTACATCCTTAAGAAGTTTTTTATGGAATAGAATATCCAAAACTAAAAAACAACATGATGTATTTTCAGCTAAATTTACTTAGCTGTCTGAAACAACAATGTGTGTCAGCTGCATTAGGGGGGAAAAAACCTAAGTAGCTTATCTGTGAAGAAAAAAATGGGAGAATGTTGAGTTTCAGGGGTCTGTTCTTTCCATTTGTGATTGGGTTTTCAGCAGCCTTGCAGAAGATCTTGATAAGGCTGTGAAAGCTGAACTTTCAGACGGGCCTTACCGATAAAGGGCCCATTGTCTGGAGCGACTGCCGGTACCTGTTCTCACTGAGAGCAGTCTGGTTCCTGGAGGTGAAGGGGGGAGCAGAATGGACCTGGGCGACCCCCTCCATCTCCAACCCCGTTATAATAATGATTATTGTCATTTTACCATGGCATGCACCAGAGACACAGTGTTTGTGTTTTCAGAGCTTACACATGTTGTGGTCCTGTGGATTTCAGATTTCAGTTTTGAGCACAAGCTGACAGCAACGTTGCTTAGTCACACCTTCCTGCATGTCTCCACCTCCTGTCATTCTATCTCAAATATTGTGGAGCACTCTGTCCGGATGGTGGCCACATGAACAGTTCTGGTTAAAGGGCCTGTTGGTGGTCCTTGGGGGCCTGGGTGGGGGTGAAATGTGTGTCTTGGGTCACTGGCCAGTGGATCCCTGCAGGACCTCCCCACGTTCTTTTAGTGAAGTCCCTTGTCCTCCACTCAAGATTTGCACCCCCTCCCTCCAACCTGTTGCCCATGGTGCTGCGTGTGTGTTTTCATTTAGTGCTCATGCAGGTGTAACCCAGAAAAAGAAATGGAGAAGTAAGGGAACAGGCGAATGGCAAAAGAAATGGAGGGAGAGGTGGAAAGGGAAAAGAGAGATACCAAAAAGAAGGGTGAGAGAGCAGAACTGGCTGGGGTTTGTGGGACAGTCACGGCCTCTCTGTCTGTTACCCCAGTATCCTTAACACAACCACTTCATTATCTGCCATTATCATTTGATCAGATTTATCCTCCATTAAAACTTCTCCCTGTCGGTGGTGCACAATGGTGCGAGTATGTTTGCTCCCCTGAGCTTTTACTGTGCTGAATTAAGAAATGATAGAGCAGCCCCATGAAAGATTGATGACTTCCTGTGAGCACCTTGTACCTGAAGACAAGCAATTACAAAAGAATTTCCAAAGAAAAAACAGGGAAGGAGGATGTTAACGTGGGTTTTGCCAGGATCTCGCCTGGCAGGAAACAGGCCAGGCTTGTTCCTATGCCAACCCATCTGGAGCAAGGCTGGGCTTCCTCTGGAGCTCATAGATCATATTCTGATTTGTGTGTTGTACCCCAGCCCAAAGTGTAACTCTATCTACCACTTTGACACTGTACAGGTATTTCCCCTGTGGTCCAGATTAGGAGTGTCCTGCATAAACAATGTCGGTAATCTGGGGGAAGTATTTTGTTTGCGTCTTTGTGAGGTCAGCCTCCCAAGAAATAGGTGACTTCAAACAGGCTGGCTCCAAAACAGCAAGGGAGTGTGTGAGGGCACAAAAGGTTCTGCCAAGTTTATTTGTGAGCGAGATGCTAACAGATACAATGGTTGACACACATTGGGAAAGTGAGATCTGACCAATAACAAGAGAAACAAAAAAAAAAAAAACCTGGTTGGGAATGTGAGCTGGAAGATAAAGTATACGGCCTTTGACGTGTATTAATTCTTCATTCACTTGTTTACCTAGTTTCAACACTAACAGCAGAAAAGCCTTACAATGAATAGGGGAGACTCAAATATTATAAAGAATATATGTGGCACAAATAGCATCTCAGTGCTGTTGAACTACTTAACACTTTCAGAGAAAACGTTTAACACTGCAAAATCTTAAATACAATACATACCTGTGTATAATGCATGTGGGTAAGCTCAAATGTTGTTGTAAAATGCTGAACACCTGTGTATAATGAGCAGGTGGACACCAAGATACTTCTCTGCTGAATTGGGCTCAGCAGGTTCTGACAGTTAAGAAGAATTAATTAGATTTTATACCATTTCACTATGGTAACTATTTTTATATAAAAGGAGTTTTTGGGCATTTTTTCATTATACAAAAACATTTATCCATCCATCCATTATCTTAACCGCTTATTCCTGGTGAGGGTCGCGGGGAAGCTTGGAGCCCATCCCAGAACACATAGAGCGCAGAGCAGGGGACACCCAGGGCAGGGTGCCAACCCACCACAGACAAAAACATTTAATAAAATACAACTTTACATTAAGTGTATTCAAAGTAGATTCAAATGTAATAGCTTTATATTGTTCATAAATAATCATACCGTAAACACACTTAAATTTCAACATAACGCATTGAGTAGGACTCACTAAAGCACCACCTTGCTATTCCTGAGAAAGCAGCAGAGTTTGTACTGATGCTGATTTTAAAATGATCAACTACTAACTACTTATCAATAATAGCATATTTTTATTACAAAGTTTATAATTAACAGATGAGCAAAGTAAATGATACTTGCAAACATTTTTTTCAGTGTTGCCCCCAAAAAGTAAAAAACTTAATTATAAAACTCAGTAAAAAGTATTAAGTAAAAACTTAATTATAAAATGTACTTAAGACCATAGTAGGAAAATAACATAAAAATACAGTTTAGGTAGTCTTTAGAAAATTAAAATAATAGTAACATACGAATACAAGGTAGGCAGTCTTTCAGAATTTACATTATTACTATACAATACATTGTTCTATTGATCTGTCACAGCAACATTTAGCAGACTGTAACCAGCTAAAAAAGATCAGTTAGGCTGGGAAAACTCACAACACTTAGAGGCATTTAAAGATCACAAGAAAAGGTAAGGTTTCATTGTTATGATTATTTTTAATCAAATTAAGATTATTTTATCTGCAGTTTTTGACAGTTCATGTTGTGTACACTGCATTTAAAACTGAAAATTACAGAAACAATTTGGTGTATTTGTGTTTTCCTCACTGCAGTGGCATTAAGAAATGTATAAATGGGGTTTCTAAGGCATGGCTATGGTTATTTTAAGGGGGAGCAACTTCAAATCCACTAATTATATCAATGAAGTTTGGAGTGGCACTTGTGGTGGCTAATCATATTTTGGTGTGGGGGGGGGGGGGTGCCAGAATTGTAATGACTTCAGTCATTTCAGTATTTTGCAATTTTAAGGAATAATGTTTTGTGGGCAAGCTGTTTTTTATTGACTTTTAAGTCTGTAACACTGAAAGGCACTGTTTTTGCCTTAAGACCATGTTATACCATGCTATCTGTATGCTGTCAGTGACCTGATGCTATCTCTTGACAACCTACATTCTGAAAACAGCTTTGAAATTTTTGTTGTAATGTTTACTGCAGAAAATGAGGTACTGTGCATTCTGTTCAAGGCTTTGTGGTAGCAATCAGTGGATGGCTTTGGCGTATTGCTCGCCTACACAGTAACTGGTCATGAGTTTTCACATGACTTGGAACTAGTGGTCATAGTAAACTGGATTTGGGTTAGTACTGCCCTCTGTCCGTTGTGCACTTTTCCCACACATAATGGCTATATCCTGTCTCGTTTAGAATTACTTTACTGACTTAGGTGATAACTGTGATGCCAAATTAATATTTAATTCTCATCACAATGCACTCAATGTGGCAGACTGTCATTTAAACACCTAAATAAATTCAAATGATACGAGAAATAATTGTGCAGGGATTGTACAGAACTGTTAAACAGAATTAGAACAACCTTGAAACATGGTCTTGTTACTACAGTAACCCAGCTCTGTTACACAAGAATTGCAAGCATTCAGTGTTGATACTGATGTGCAAAGGCTTATTTTATAGAAGGAAATGCTTGTCTGCCTGAGTAGTCCTTTCTCGTGCCAGCTGATCATCACTGCTGCTTCACATCCTGACCTGACATTTATTGATCTTCGTTCTATTCGGATGTGAGGGCCCTTCGCCTCTGTGAATTAATTCAGGTTAATTTGGCCTGGCCTCCATCCCACCCACCATCAATGGACCCTCTGTTGGCCGAGCTCCATGCTGGCCACCCACTTTTATGAGAATCTGCAGTGAATTAGAAAATCTGTCAGTGTGCGAGGAGCCAAACTGGGCGGATACGCCGTGTCACTCTGCCCCACCAGAGAAATGCTCTTTGTCCATTATCTCTGAAGCTTACCTGACGTAAGTTAACCTTGGGGTCAATAACATCTTTATGGTTCTTCATGCATCGCCGTGTCTGGACCGAACCGAGGGGGTTCTGTTACACATTACCTGGACTTCTCACTGAACATTTCTCAGTATATACATATAGACAGCTTAATGGCCAAGCAGAGGGTATCAGAGTATGTTGGCATAAATAAAACAAAGCAATAGTGCCACGTGACCGCTGTGCCACGTGACCGCTGTGCCACGTGGTCATCTGGATGCTACGCTCATCTTATGACATACATTTTGATGCGGGGGATGGGAGGAGGTGCTTTCCTCCCCAGTGCCAAGGCCCTGCCATGCATGTGATTTCATTACCATTTCAGTGCCAGTGCCATGTCAACAAGAAGTTCCTGTAATGCAACACGTTGGCCTTTTAAGCATTCTGTGTCATTCTGGCCACAAGACATGTGTATAAAAAAAGAGTGGATTGATGGCAGAGACCGATGAGAGATTAATGGAATGTAGGTAAGCATACAGAATATTAATTAACGAAACAGATATGATGTAACCTACTTTCCTGTTTTCCGTTAAAGACTTACCTGCATATAGTCCTATGTGGAGTCTGTTTTTTTTTTATCGATTTATTTTCATTGAATTATTTCTGACTTTTCACAAAAAAGCATACTGAATTCCCCTTTAGTGGACATTTCGATAGCTCAGTTTAATCGGAAAACATGTTCTTGATTTGATCTAAGTAGTCAGAAATTTGTCTGCCTCTATCGGTTGCTGTTTCATAATGACATACAAATAATAGAAATAATCGTTAAATTGCAGGAAAGTATTTAACATTGGGACGGCTGGTAATAACAAGATCATTGTCAAACCGGAGCGCACTTTCATTTATTTTAATCCTGTTCCGATGACTGAAAGGGAAAGAATTTTTGCTTGTGGTCGCCAAGACTACATGGCAAGTTCTGTTAAAACCGGGGGTACCCATTTCAAACGCACACAGCAACCAACTGGCACCGTCTACCTTGCACACAAGCAACATAACAGAATGCATATTTTACCCTAATGAGAAACTGCTTTTCGGAATTGCACTCGACAGCGCCTGTACACGGAGGATTTTGTTCGCTGCGTCTGTTGCCACGAAGGAGATATACAAATAAAAGCAAAAACAACAAGCATGCCGGCCTGATTTGTGTGCAGAGTCTGTTTTTAAATGCGCCTCTGTTTATTTAGTGCTATTTGAATGCTATTCGAATTGCATGTAAATACCACATCGCCTGATAATACCCAACAAAGACTGCCGTGACAGGTGTTCTATTTATATACCTGCCTGTCTTTTTAGCACACAGGTGGCGTGGGTCATTACACCTCTGTAGCCGTTTCATAATTTAAAAATTCCTTTTGGCTATGAACTTGTATTTTACCCCAATGTTTTTTCCCCTTCATTTGTTTACCGTGTGGCGTAAACAACCATGATTGGAGGGAATTTGATTAATCTGACAAGCAACTCTTGCAATCACCCATGCACTTCCAACTGGAAGCAACGGAAACCTTTTCGCTTCGCCTGTGAAGCGTGGTGTTACTGTTAATCGCACCACTGGAATCTAAGAGCAAGCGGGCAGGATGTTTCTCTTCAGATCCTCAATGTCAGCTACCTTCTCACCCAGATATGTGAAGGTGTAATGTGCGTATGAATAATGAAATGATGCATTTACATCTTCTTGACAGCATGAGCTACCTTACAGTTTCTTTGAGTGGTAAAGACCTCCTGAATGATGCCATCAGAGAACACACACACACACACACACACACACACACACTTGTGAAGCAGGAGTTTATACCTTTTATGTTTTACATTGAACTTGGGATATTTTAAACTGGGGACACTATTAAGTAAATTGCAGACTGAAGGTCGTTTTTAAATATCTACTTAAATGGAGACACACTACTCAACAAGGAGTTTGAGCTGTCATAGTGAGTCTTTATGGTCTGCAGTCCTGACTTGCTTCCTCTTACATCTTTACAGCCTGCCTGTAGCACGTGGAATCACTGAAGTCATTTGCACAAATGTCATTTGTTAAGGTTTAAGAAAAAACAGCCGCACTACATGCAACAGTCAAGTTGAAAAACATTTCAAAAACCTACTGTGGTAGATCTTAAAATGAATCCTGACAAACAGAATATCTGTGGTCTTTAAACAGCATAACCATTGCATCATACAATTTTGCAGCAGATACAAATTTACCAACAGCTACTATTATTCCAGTAGGGCTGGATGGAACTGAATTGCAGAAAGACTAAATGTAATGTTTGTAATGTGGTAACGCTTTAATAAGCAAACCCTTGCCAGCTGACCTGGGACCTGCCTAGGCCACAGGTAGCAGTGCAGGTGGAGTGGAGTGCCTCCCCCACCTTCTCAAAGCTGAGTTCCCACTGTGGAAATGAGTGGATTACAGAGTGACCGTACAGATGAAAGGGTTTTAGCAGGTGAGCCCCTCCCTGTCAGGGAGCTGTGACTTTGAATGGTCTCAGGTTTCAGGGTGTTGCTGTTGAAGTGAAAATGGGACTTCTCAGAGGCAGCTTTTTGACTGAAAACACAGGTTTTTCCGTGAGAACACCTCGCACGAGGATACGAGAGGAGGTACTTCAGATATTAAAAACTGAACACCTGTCATGCTTCAGTTTCCCCTGGCAACAGTTCAAAAACAGACGACTTCTATAAAGAACAGTAGCATTGTGCTTCAGGGACCAAAATTCTCACCAAACGATGTTCAAAAGACAAAGGTCCAACCATTTGTACGTAAAATACTTAACAACAATAAAATAAAGAAGAGTGACATTGGTCCAGATTTCCCCAACTGGAGCTACAAAAGACAAAATACTCTGAATGTGTAGCATGGATCAATATGTGCAACTCATTTTGCACCTTCACTATTTTTTTATACCATCCTGAAAAGGGGGAACAACATATGCACTGCATACTGTGCATTGCAACATGTACAGAACTAATGTGAACATTGTAAGTTCCTTGACTAAAAATGTTTGTAGTGTTGAATTATTTAAATATTTTTGGTTACAATTTTTCACTGTGGCTGAGATCGCTGGACAAAAATACAGGATCCCGTACCACAGGCCGCACGTTATTCACTAATGCGTCTACTTCAGCGTCTGGTTATGCAGCAGCAGTGCTTCGGCCAGGAGCCGCATTGAGCAATTTCAGTCCTATGCAGTGTTTTTGCAGACCAGTAGACAGCAGCCTGGGACATAATACAGCTAGCTTTACCTATACCTCCCCAGGCTTAAACACGCTGTTTTGCGTATTCCATTACTTTGCCTCTTCGCTGCATCTGTTAATTAACACCAGCTTGCATTTCCCGTATCTGGCCTGGTGCACTTTCGAGCATTTACATCTCATTCCATGCAAGTGTTGTCCTTTTGTTTATTTCAGTATTATATTCTTTTTCTTTTTCTTGTTCGAGGCAGAACCGCCCCAGGGACATGGCCACGATCCTAAATATTTGGGTCTGGCCGAAACGGGAATATTTTCTCCCTGTTGGAGCGCCCGCGGCCGTGTTTTGTCACCGATAGCATGGACGCGTCCTGCAGCGGGGGCGGCGCCGACACGAAAGTGTCACGCTTGCATTGTGAAGGAGCGCACCTCCACCTTTTGGCCCGCGGGCCTCTCTCCTCACTGTGCGCTCTCTCACACCTCCCATTGTGTCTGCCGCATTCAGAAGCCCAAAACAGGCTGCTGTACCTGGGGCACAACATCACACCTGAAATCCCATCCTGCATTTTTTTCCCCTCCTTGTTCTCCCGTTTAAAGGCCAGTGTGCCGAATGGCTGCAGAGATTTTATAAAAGGAGGATATACGTGAGGCCAGCATCAGGCCAGGTCAGGGGACAACATAATGTGTGGAATACGTTATTCCTGGCGCTATTCCAATTGTTACTGCTAATAAAAAAACATTTCTGTTATAAGGAGCTAATACTGAATAATTATGGACAGACCTTTAATGGAGATTGCATTATAAAACATTTTTGTTTCTATCCAAATTGAATAAGGGTTCAGGAAAAATGACGTACAATTATGCTATTATCAGTGTTGTTGTTGCTTTGGCAATGCCTGATGTAGTTTAGATTAAGGTTCCTCTCTATAATGAAGCAGTGCTGTCCAAACCAAACAAAGGCAAACAAAACGTCGTGTGCAGGACCCTTCTTGCTTTCCTTTAATATTACTTCTTATGAACTGATTGCTGCTCAAGTAAATACGATTGCACGCATATGTGCATTTTTCTTCTCAGTTATTTACATTCAAATTAGTGTTTTTTTTGCATCCTAAACCATATCCAGAATGTTGCCTTTTGACATGTTTTGACTTGGTAATTAATTTCATGGCATTTTCAGACGAGCCGTTCACAAGAAAGCAATGCTAAAGCAGAGAAGTACGTACGGAGCCATTGTTCCCTAACAAAGGTTTTCACGTTGTGTGTGTGTATGGTTCTGTTCTCTCCACACCATGGAAGCAGGGGGTTTCGTTTCCCCGTTGTCTGTGTCGGCTTCCACTCATTTAAATTCCTGTAAACACGGGTCACCTTTCATGTAAGCACAAACTATACAGTGAATATCCACTAATAGTGCATATCAGTTGCTGTTAGTGGGGAAAAAAGCCAGAGATTATCCTCATGACTTTTAACAGTCCAATAAATAAATCCATGTGAACAATTTGGCCCAGATGTTTGCTGATGTCTCGCAGATCCAGGGCCTTCCAGACGGCAGTAAGGTTCACTGATTGTCAGCGTACCTGCTTAGCTTTAGGATTTCGCTCTCTTATTGGCTTAGGGATTCAAATGGATTTTGCAGTCTCTTCTTAAAATACATATGGGAGATTAGAACTTGTTAGCCTGGGGGAGGGGTCACCCCACCAGCATTGTTCTCCCTTCCCAAAGTTTGGTTTGTACTCACTGTTGATACATAAGTAGGCAGAACACATTTTTGCCTTGTTACCTTAGTACTGTTACATATATGTATTCCACCTCTGTGAACCTCTGGGGGAGTAGGCAGGGTTAGACTTGCTATGGGCTGCTCCCAAAACTCGTGCTCCTACAAATGATGGAAGGGGAAATGGAGCGGTGTTAAAGGGACCCTGTTTCTCATTGTCGCTCCTGCAAGATTCAAGGGCAAAGGAAAATTCAGGTGTCATTAATAAAATTAAGATGAATTTGGTTGTGGTGATTGATAGACTTAAGTCAGAGATGACTCAGTGCTTCATTGCGCGTCCCAGTATGGGTGCTTTAATTACCTGCGACGTGTCTGGATTAGGGGGGAGAATTCTCCACAGCCCGTGGGCAATGGGGTGAAGGGGAGGGGGGGCTAAATGGAAAACTATAAATATAGACCCTTGCTCTCCGTGCTGACTGTATGTCTGAGGCAACGAAGAGCATCTGTTGCAGTCATTTCTTTTATCACGACATCTGAGTGCAAAAACATTTTGATATATGAACTGCCTTGTCTGGTGTCAGATCAAATTAGGTCATGTTTGTCTGAATCCTTAGTGGACAAGTCAGGCTTCCACAGTGTATGGCAAAAGCCCTCATTTGGGTGTTGGTAAATCATTCAAATGTGAAAGACCCAATGCTGTGAATGGAATGAGCATGGAAATAGGCATATGTAAAGAAAACGAAAGTTTTTACAGCGTATTTGAATAATGTGGTTTTGCTGTGCAAACTTATGGTGGGCCATTAGGCCTTAATTACATGTTCATGAGCAACAATTAGTGCCTCTCTTGAGAAAGCTGCCTTTTCTACTGATGACCTCATGCAGCCAACCATTAACCTCATCAGTCACTCTGCACTGTCACAGGGCGAAAAATGAAGGAGGTGCCGCTTCAGGCCATGGAGTGTAGTAGCTGCCTTCTGAAAGACCAGATAAGAATGCCTCTGGTTTAATATCTGTGATTCTAACGGAGACCTTTCAAGCTGGGGTTTGACGTACAGAATGAAGGAACCGCGCGTAACGTCGATTGCTCAGGTCACTTAGCTAAATGTTGCACAGCGCACATCAGTCGGGGCATTCCTGGCTTGTGTGGGGCGTGCTCGGGCACATGTGTGAAAGATGCAGCCTGTCTTTTATCAGTCTCCATTAGCTGGGACAGCAGGGGCCGCCTCAGATGGCTCGTTTGTGTGGCCACATTAATCTCCATAAGTAAGCAGGAGCAGGTGCGGATTCCCGCTGCCTCTAATCACGTGGCAATGGAGGAGCAGCACCTGGACGCTGCTGTGACATCTGCTTCCCCCCCAGCCCCCCCACTCGCCATCCTCCCGTGCTGTTTTGCCACCCCCACCACCAAATGCTTTGTCCTGTGCTTATGGCCCTGCATGGGGAGCTGACGCTGCTTCACCTGTTTGTGAACCCACCTTCCGATCCCTCAGGTACCAGCTGACATATGAAATAAAAAAATGAAAGCCAGGCAATTTTCACTCCATCATCCCCAAGCACTGTAACATCATCACAGCCCAGTGGTGTCTGCATGGGATTTTCCTGCTTTTGTCTCTCTGGACTGTAACAGGTATGTGCTTTTAAGTGCACAGTCTGTTTCTGGCAATGCTTATCCAATAAGCAGTAGAAAGGATCTGAAGACTCCCAGAAGAATAGTGAACACTGAGTCCACTCCACACAACTGATGCTCAGTGGTGTAATTTTTCTTATGCTTTCTGTCAGCTGTAACTGATTGACCATTTATGCTTAAAAAAAGATATGGGTGACACAGCTGTCCCATGAACCTTTTCCGTTTTGTAGTAGAATGCTGCTGTTTACTTTTCAGCCAATCCCGTGCCATGCTAAGGCACTGCTCCCTAATCATTAGTGGCAGCCTGCTGCCCCCCTCTCTGACCCCTCCTGGCTCCGATTGGCTGAATAGCTGTCATCTTTCTAATGGTTTCTTTATTTTTCAGGAAAAGCTTCTCACCAGGGGAAAGGAGGCTCTTCCGGCAGAGAGAAACATAAGCTGGCTCTGTTCAGCCCTTCAAGCCTGTCTCGTCTGCAGCCACATCTTAGGGGACCTTCACACCTCTCACTTTTGGCTTGTGTTTCTTCCTTTTTTCTTGTTTTTTCTTGTTTTATTTCCCAGTGCAGCATTCCTTTCAGAGCAGATTCCCCCTGTGGGTCGACTTTTCAGTTAAAGCTCGAAAGATTGATTCTTAAAATTCTCAGATTTGAGACGATCTGCTTTTTTGTTCTTCCCTCTTTTGTTTGTTTTCTCTTCACGTTTTGATGGACATGTTTCCCATTAAGGTGAATATTTATTGAAAAAAAAAGCAAAAAAAGTCCCTTCCATTTATTTTTTTGTCACATAAATGCAAAGTATGTTGACATTGAGAGGAACTGTTTTCAGAGCGCCAGATGATTAGTTGAAAAAATGTTTTGATATTCCTTACTTGTCTTTTGCTGCTATGGTCTTCCCTTCTCATGTGGTTTATCTTGTGCACATCCACAGTTCTGTGTCCCCTTGATGGACCTTGAGCCATCCTGGCTCTCATTAGAAAATCCGAGGAAGTGCATGTTGGAGCCACGGCGTGGACTTTCATCCTCAGCATTTGAGGCTGAATAAACTGCATCAGAAACGTGTGTGTAGTCCATGCGTGAGCAGTCCATGCGTGTCTGCTGCAAGCTTGTGCCGGTGTTTGTCGAATGTTGCTGAGTGTTAGATGTTAGTTTAACTTCCGGGGCATGTGACTGTGGATGGGGTGACTTGATCTAAGCTAACATGACCATGCTGAGAGAACCGCAGTGAAAACAGCACGCTGGCGGAAAAACATGCGGCGCCTTTTAAGGGTAACACAGATCCAGTGGGTCCAGCATAACAGAAACAAGGACTTGGAGAAAAGCAAAACATTTTTTTCTCTCTGCTCAACTGTGAATAATCAAGAAAAGCTTCCAACGATGAAACATAAGTTGAGCGAGACTTACAGCAATTTTCTTTGTTTCTTTCTGGGCACTACTGATTGTTCCAGAAACAACAGATGGAAATTGTGAGAGTAAACATGTAAATACTGCAGAAGTTATTGCTGTGGATCAACACAGGGCCCCGAATGCTGTTTAACCATCACAGGGAATACATTAAATGTGAAGCTGCAATTCTTTTCATAAATCAAATTTAAACTTGGTGAGCCTTATGAGAGCACATACACACGTGCACGCGTGTGAACACACACGTACATGCAAACACACATACACACAAACCAAACCTATTAACAGAGAGACACAATGAAAACAGGCATTCTAAAACGCTAAATGAATCACGCTCTCCCACTGATTCAAATCTGAGGTTCTAAAGGAATACAGGTCAGGTCACAGAGCACCATAAAGGGCACTGGGGTTGGGGACTGAGTGGAGTCCTTATAGACCCATGGGCCCCAGATATATCTTAAGTCAAGCAAAATTACACACAGGCTGTGTAAGGCCAAACATTAATGTCAATTCCAAATGCCCTTTGCATTAGATGAATGTTTCCTTTTCCTTTTCAGGTTTCACTGAGACTGATTTCTTTTTTTCTTAAATTTTATAATACTGTAAACCCAATTTAGTTTCCTAATGTTTGCTCTAATACTTGTTGTATGCTATCAAATTTTGAGATTACAATCCAAGTTCAGGTTCATACAATTAATTAAAGTTACTTTTATTCTTAAATTTTTTTTTCCACATTTAATTTTTGTTGGGATTCCATCAGAACCGAATGTGTGAAAATAATTAGTTGGAAGACAGGAGTCCATGATCTGTCACCACAGCAGCAAACATGCAAGTACAAAATGTGTGAGTTAGCATTCCACACAGCAGAGATCACGGTTTATCCCTATCAGGTTAATATTGTTACATTATGTAACAGGAAACATTAATTCAACTAGCTGTTTACACAAAGCATGGAAAGTACACAGGTAAAATCAGCAGTTTTGTATTACCTTACTTTTCAGTGGTCTGATTTTAAAATTTTAGGGTTGCTAGTACATAATGTTCTGTCTTTTTGTCTTGTTTAAGATATCTTTTGTTGTAAATTTAATAGAAACCAAGAACTGTGCAAAACTGAGTGTTACGTCATTTGCATTTGGATTCCATAGCATAAAATAATTGTTTTCCTGTGAATAGGGAGAAAACTATGAAATGTGAAGTATGCAGAAAAATGTCACATTTGTGTGTGCTGTGTGTATGTATGTGCATCTGTGTGTTTATATATATATATATATATATATATATATATACACACACACACACACACACACACACACACACACATGCACAGTATGCACACACATACTGTATGTGTGTATGACTTCCTGATGACAGCTGGGTGATGGTTTTGATTTAATCTGTGTTTAGCCCTGTAATCTGCATACTTGCATTAAGATACCAGGGGCACCACTACCCTTCCAAAGGTCCTGTGCCACATTCCAGTGTACCACCCTTCTGATGCAGCTGGCAGGGTTCCAGGACATGCCACACTGCTGGACTTTACTGCACAGGATTCCTGTTTATCCCCTAACCCACCTCCTGTCAATCCCTGCCAGCATGTGTGTGTATGTGTGTGTGTGTGTGTGTGCATGTTACAGTGTTTGTATGATGATGATTGTGCACGTGTGTGCATGCATGTGTGTGCAAATCTTTTTGTGTGACCTGCCTGTAATTCAATTGGCAATGTGGAAGCAGAGATGCAGAGCAGGCACATGATGGCTCAGAAGAAGGAGAGCAGAGGTGGCCACGCCACAGGAGGAGGGTAATCAGGTGAATCTCTCAGACGTGCACGCGTATGTTTTCCTTGCAGGCAAAGAGAGGAGCACCTGGGAGAACAGCAAAATTTTCCCACCAAAGAAAGCTGCCTGGTGGGACTTTAACTCAAATGTTTGGGAGGCTTGTGGTCTCCTTAATGCTCTAATTAACCGACAGGTACATTAGAATTTTATTATGCTTTCTTTTCTCACTATGTATTTTACTTGGGAGGTCTTCAGTGTCTTCATTTGCATCAATTGTGAAAATACTGCTGAATTATATTAGACACGTATCAGACATACTGAATAACACTACATTTTCATAATACAGCCAGAGTAAATAGCAGTTTAACAGAAAGTCCATCACATCTGGCACTTGATTTGAAAAGTAATTTGATCTTTGACTGTGGAGATTAACAGTTGACAGAGAAACCTGTGAAGAAGTAAAGCTAGTTATGAAAGTGTGCCTTTAAAGGTTTTAAAGTGAACTGTCACGCCCTGCTGTAGCTGCTGTTCTGGGAGCTGTTCCTGTACTCATAACAGTCATTCACACTGGTACCATGACACACACACTATATCACACAGTCAATGACGGCACAGGCAACCGGCCTCTCGCTGTGAATGTGACAATGTTATGAAGCACAGTGACGGCGGTGACATCCGATCGCTTGGCTTGCAACGCTTTGGGAACGTTATGCGGATGGCATGACCTGCTCGTGGTGCTTGGCCTGTGAGCCTGGGCTCAGTTCTAGCCAACTTCAACTACTTCCTTTGTTTAAATCCTGATTTTTCGTGCATGTGCTTGAATGAGCTTCTGCTTGATTGTGGTTTTCTGAAGACATCTAAAAAAATTTATGTAAAAGATAATATAGTTATGTGCATCGTTAAACTGTCATGGTTAGGGTGGAAAGGTACAACTGAGTAAGGTCTGTTCACAGAGAGTGTAATGCAATGGACACAAAAAGGTCAAACCAATGAAACAATCCAAATAACCACAAGGTCAGAATCCAAAACGGCAACACCGGGAACAAAGATGGACACTGGGGAAAATGCTAGAAAATAAATAGTGGGTGTGACAATGTAAGCACTGAGAACACAGCGCCACGTATAAATGCAAGCATGACATTAATACCAGACACCCCAATGCTGAAAACGCCAAACATAAAGAGAGACCAAACAGGAAACACAACATTGGTGAAAACGTTAGACAAAGACCAAGGACAAAACAAGGAAACAAGGAAACACAGTAATGAGGAAATGAGGGGGAGTGGCCACACAATGAGCAAATAAACAGACACCTTTGATATAATCTTGACTAATAAAGCATGTGTGCTAGAGACACTTCCATGGCTCTTAAAATTCCATCCAAAAAAGATGAGATCATAGCAGTAAAGTACTTACAAGGTACTTGAGAAACACTAATTGTATCTAGGGGTCAACTGGAAGTTTTGAGGGAGAACCTTCAGAGTCTGCATTGTCCAGACCTTTGTAAGCTGATTTTAGTCATTGTGATCCTCATTTGATATGGTGTATCTTCATGGGGGGGGGTTATGATAAATGTTCCTGAATTCCAAAGTCTAGCCAGACACACTTGTGTCCTGCTGATCCGCGTCAGCCCTTGTGGCCTTGTGACTGGGGTCGGTGGTGGGACCTCTGTGGGGTGGAGCTTTGCCTCACAGCTCCCGTGTTGCGCCTACAAAGGCAGTCAGGGGATGGGGATGTTGTGTTTCTAAGTGATTCGGGAACAAAAACCTTACACACACTCTCTGTGGGAAACAAAGTCAGCAATGGTCAAGGTATAGTGAAAT
This sequence comes from Chitala chitala, assembly GCA_025773905.1. Lineage (NCBI taxonomy): Eukaryota > Metazoa > Chordata > Actinopteri > Osteoglossiformes > Notopteridae > Chitala > Chitala chitala. The sequence goes on from JABJVR010000029.1 coordinate 9,043,669, forward strand.
GGTTCTGTGAGAGTCACGCTGTCTTGGGTTTATCTGTGGGGCCCTGAGTTTGTTGTGTGTGTGTGCGCGTTTGTGTGCACGTGTGACTAGCCACATGGCTTCTCTGGGCTTTGTTTATTATTTATGCACTTAAGCAGACACACTTTATTCCACTTCCTACAGCTCTCAGCTGTTGACGCTGGTGTCTATTTATACAGCTGCATATTTACTTAGGCGATCCACACTAGGGTCTCAATCAAACTTACAATAAAAATACTCCACAGCAGTATTAAATGAAGTGACTCACAGTGCCAAATCTCACTCTAATCACTACACCAGGTTCTTTAAAGCTCTGTTAGAGAAGCTATGAATGTGAACATGAACTAACACTTCTTTCAATGCTTTATAATCATAATGAGGTTTTATGGAAGTCATGTGATGTGGGAAGTGTCTCACGGTACTCAAGTGACAACCACTATCATTTGCCTTCCTCAGGGGACCTGTCCTTTAACTTTTCTATTGCACCCAGCCCACAGATCAGAGTATTTGTAACAAACTAGTTTTACTTCTGTCTGCTCTTGCTTCTCTTTCTTCAGGCAGATTCACCCAATGGTGATAGGTGCTGGTGGATGTGGCTTCTTGAGCAAATTTCAGGTTATCGTGGGTGTGGCCTACAGAATGACTTACAGAACCAAGCATTCATATGCTTTTCTGCAGTGGGATAGGGCCACAGACTGAAAAACAAAGTCAAACAAAGACTTCAAATGGTGCTGATGTTCCTAAATGTAAAGGGATTAAAGAGGCTGCAGAATGCTGCAGTAAACCTGTGATAAGATTATTTTATAATGTAGAAAATCAGTAGTCAAACAGGCCCAGTTTATTTCACTCATAATGCATGGCATTTGACTCCCATTTGCACAGTTCCTGCCCAGTGCATGAATGGAACCTTTATGTGCCATCAGAGCAGCCACATTAAAGGCTCACTCTGTTATTTCAGGTATTGCACAGCTGGACTCATCAATTATCTTCTGCGATTTCCAAAATGTCTGCAGACCCCTTTTCTTTATTGTTTGTTTTAAGGAGGAATGTTCAAATCCTGTTCTTGGATGGGAAACCAGTGTGGGTGGTTCAGGTTATAAAGGAAAAGGAGAGCTTCTACCTCTAAGTGAAACTGACAAAGACGTTCTATGTGAACAGCCGGCTGAGAGAGCAAAATGGCAATAACATATAATCCAATTGGCTTCCTTGCTTCAAAAACTTCTTAGCAGATGTACAATGTAATGTGAAAGTTATTCACCCACTCAAAATGGCTAAGTCTATTATATCACCATGTCCCAATCTTCTTTTTTTTATTGCTTCCACAGGTATTAAAGAGGGGAGAAGTTATTTTCTTTTCATTACTTGCCTTCTCTTGGGGAAACTGATGGTGAATCTGTCCAAATGTTCCATCCAAACCAACATTCTTTTCAATTAAGGACCTATCTCACCAGATGGCACTGGCATTATAACAATCTGTCGCTTCTACAACAAATAAGGAATATTACTGGAATGGTGTTATAAATCATGGAGGACTGCACGTGGCGCTCTGCCACTCTTCCTCAGCAGGGACATAAGGGCATCTGCAAGCCCACAGCCGAAACATTTATTAGCGGGAATAAGCGGGAATATGAACGCCCATGTATTGTCTTAGCTGTGGAGGGCTGATCAATTAAAAGCATGGAAAAAAAAACCCAGGCTGAATGGATGTCTTCCAAGAAGCAAGGCAGAAAGCATTGGAAGCGTGAATAATTTATCCAGAAACTCTATCACAGACTTGTATCAGTTTCCATCATAAAACCTGGCGACAGAGAAGGGAAATGCATCAGGGCTGTGTGACGGGCCCTAGGACAGTACAGTGGAGCGACCTTTCAGGCAGCACCAGCGGGGCAAATTGCAATAAATCTTCCCCCCTCCCCAACGTCATAGCCGAGGGGGTCTCAGGAATGACACCATATGGTGGTGCCCGTGTGTCACCTCGGACTATGCACTGGGGGAGGAGGGAATTCCAGCCATCTGTATGGAGAGAATGAGAGGGAGAGAGAACACCTCCCACATCTCCTATGAAAGCTCTACCAAAACAGGACAGTGAGGGGAGAAGAAAAACAAGTTCAGAGAACTGAAAGTTTCATGGCTCACCCCAAGGTGCACCACTGAGAACTCCCAATGCCCCCATGTCTGAGTAAAAAAGTGAAACTAGCCATCTCCCTTGATCTGCAGAAATGTTTATAAGTTATATTGCAGGCAGTGAAGGCCTATCACAGACAATTTTAAACATTGTCACCAGTCTAGAAAACACAAAATGGTTTAAAAAGTCAGGAAGAATCAGACTTCTATATAAATCAGTGGAAAACAGGAATTTTGACAAAAGAAGGACAATTGAAACAAACTGTTTTCTTTTTATTGTCCAACTTGTAACAAGGGAGAACATTCAGGGCATGTAGCTGAGCAGACAGAGAATCTATCAGGACTGCAAAGAAAAGAATTTTTAAGGTGCTGTTCACCTGATGAATCAGTCAATTATAAGTCTGTGTATGTGGTACCAGTTTGTGATATTACACAGAGACAATGTCTTTGTAGGGCTGAACAGGGACTCGGTGGACAGTGTTGTTGCCTCACATATCCAGGTTGTGGTCTCGAACCTGGTCCTTACACCTGTGTGTTTGAAGTTTGCATATCTTATGTTTGTGTACATGGATTTTTTCAATGCCTACAAGCCCCCTGCAACACTCACTATAATAAGTGATGATTAAAAATGAACAAAAAAATGAATGAGTGAATGAATAGGTTATCAAAATGAATTGTACATGTGCTCCTCCAATTCAAATCTGTTAGGGTGCATCTCAAATTTTAAGGTTGCTGTAGTGTTTGATGCTGACACAAGGTACAAATTACACATGTCACAATAATTTACAGACAGCTCGTTGGGGTGAGAAATTCCAGTCTCGCCTCGTCTTTCTGACCACTTGTCCTCATGTAGGACCTGAGAGAGAAAGAGAGAAAAGAGCATTTAAAATAAGAGTTTCCACATGGTGGTGGTGGTAAGCCCATTTCATTTTCAGCTCAGCCCATAATCACAGTGCCATCGTTTCCATCTGCCAACAGGGCAGTTGTGCGCTACCGCAGAGCTGGGGCAAAACGCTTTCATTCCCAGAATCCACGATCGCTGTCATTTCTCCTGGAAGTCTTGTTTCATTTGGAATGAAAGGGATCTGCTTTGTTAGATGGCCCTGTGTCACTCACTCACTTACAAACACACACACACACACACACACACACACACACACACACACACACAGCTGAGCTCCTGTTGACCATGCCTTTACCTACACTCATGAAAGATCTCTTAAAGTGCCATAGACCCTGTTCTGTGTCTCCTTTCCCATTCAGCTTGGGTCTGCTTCCGTTAATGATAGCCAGGTGAACTCTAGCTTTGGGCTGTGGGTTCTACTGGTGATGTAAACAACTATCTTTAAGAGTAGCAGACTTTGATAAATTAATTACTGAATATTGTTCAATAAAGCACATTATATTATATTACTGTTTCAAAATAGTTGAGGTTCATTGCATTCATCTTGTTTTGACACAGTTTGAATTTGTTTTTTGGAAATGTGGTTTTCATGAAAGCCAGGATGGAATGATGTTACATTTTACAAAATATCAATGCTATTTGCTCATTTACCATCCAGCTGTGGTTCAAACGAACCTGTGTCTGGTACTGGAGTCTTTGTGATGTGATGATAAAGGCTTGAATATTGAGAATCTTGAACTGGGATTTGTCCTCTGTGTTGACTAGAAACAAAAAACATGTGTTGCCAGAATTTGACCAGAATCTCCTTCTCTAGTGTATGTGAAGGGCATGCGTTTGGCTTGAACAAATTTACACCTGGATATAAAAGGGGTTAAGATTTATGTGGATAAAAATTCATTTTTACAGCACTACAAGCATAACTTCTTGGTGCAGAAAGGTGTTTCATGTATTCCACGCAACAAAGCCACAGGGTTAATAGCAATCATAAAGTATTCAACATCTATGTAAGCGATGATGTACTGTACCCAACGTATTTTAGATTAAAACCATAACCAGCACATGCAATAAAACTGTTTCCTCTTGTGTGACAATTTCCTGGAAGTGTAAAAATAAACACAATGGGGAAAGTAGGTAAATGCTTTCACTTCTTTGTTTTTAAGAAATAAAGTACCTTGACAATCAGGACACAGTTAGGGTTCGTATTGTTTCAGGCATGTTTGAGTGACAGAGAGACGAAAGACCGTGAAGGGCAAAGATCAGTGTTTTTAGGAGGCTGGAGCAACCAACATTCTACTTCACACAGAAAAAAGGAGAGAGAACAAAAAAAAAAACTTCAAAGGCGCAACTTGAGAGACCATGTCAAAACACTCAGGGGGGATTTTTAGGCAGTTTAATGCACGCCATGTACTTTTTCCTTGCGACTGAACACTGAATAGACAGTGTGGAGGCGGGTCGGTAGTGACTTTACAGCCACAGCTGATTGGTATTATCAGGTTTTATGTCTTTTTTATTCTTTCGCTCACAGACATGAAGAATCGAGGCAGCATTCTGTGTACTTTCAGACTGCGAGGCCATGAGGAATGTGAAGAACAAATCCGAGGAATGTCTCTCGAGGGCATGCACATTGCACAACTGATGCTAACAGTCTTGCCTAAGACGCTGCAGCAGTGTGAACTAATTTACTGGCATCATCATATCTTTCAAACATCAAGGTGCGCGGGCTCTGTGTCACTATAGCACGGCTATACTCCCTATGCTAAAGCTTCACCCAAAACTAGAACATCTCCACTTCATGCCATGAGTGTGGCTATAGGCCCTGCTTTTACAGCTCTGCCTTAGACAGTGGTAATGCGTTTGAGTCTCAGTATAGTTAATACAATCAACGCGTACGATTCTTTGTAAATTCTTTGTCTACATTTGCTACAGGGCAGCTAATGCCGTGTCATCTTTTTCTGTTTGTTTGTTTCTTCTGTCAATACAAATGAAGTGTGTGTCTACAAAAAACCCTTTAAAGAATAACTTCCATTGTGTAAGGCTAAAGATACAGGGCTGATGTAAGTGTGGATGTACTTAAGAGTGTTTTATTTCTGTGGAAGTGAAAGCCATTATCAATTGTAAAGGCAATCTGGGAGCAAACCAGGATGTGGTTGTCATCTTGAATGTGAAACTTTATTAATTCCCTTGCTAGGGCAGGATATAAAACACATCTTAGCTGATTCTAGTGTACCAAAAGTAATTTTTACACTGTTAAAATGTATTTTTTTTCTACAAAAAAAAAAATAAAAAATTAAAAATTTTGGAATTTTAATAAATTGGAAGGTATTTGTTAACGGGGCAAATAAGTACTCACAAGAAAAACAACACACATGTTTACTTTGACAAAGTGTAATGTATATTTATGTGAACATTTTTAATTAAAGAAACTTGAGAATCCAGGAGGTGGACTGGCTGTGTTTAAATCCTCCTCTAACCATGCCATAAGGGGAGAAACCCAGTCAGCAGACTCGGTTTGAGTTTATTGTGAAAGATTATCCAGCCCTGAACATTTGCTTTTACACTTTGCCCTGTGCTCCAGTCTGGGGCCATAACCAAGGTGCAGACAAGACCCACGTACAGCTGAAACAAAACAAAACAAATCAGAAACAAGCTAAGAACTGTAAGACCTTAAAAGTAGTTCAACATACATAAAAAATAGTAACCCTGTCAGTGAAGCGCTAATGTACTGGTGTGTAACACCTGGCCAGATATTGTTTAGCAGTTTTTTGTTTCAAAATCATCACAACACTGTCCTAAAAATCTGGAAAAAACACACCTCAAAATTAAAAATTAAACTAAAAGAGTCCATAGAACTGTGAATTGTGAAAAAAAGAAAGAAAAAAAAGCAGAGCTGCCTTCTTACTTTTTACAGTAGATATTATACATATTTGACATGGGAAAATTGTCTTTAGAATTAACTGCCTTTAAAAATGCTTATTGAAAGCAATTTAATAATTCACATTCAACATTAATGTAATTCTTAAATGTGTTATTTACCGGTATATACTGTATATTGTGTTGTGTAATATGTCTTAATGCTGACAGTCTCTGCATGTGCTTGGATATTTGTGGTCACTCAAAGCTATGTTTTATACCATACTTAAAGCTTTGTTTTATACTAGTACTGGTTCCCCTGAGTTTAACTGAGCTGTGGTAACTTAGCTTCTGATTAATGAACACACAGGTAGAGTTATGTCTTCTTTGTGGTTTTAGTGGCAGTTTGGGAATATTTGTTCTGTTCATGTTTATCCTCTTCATGCCCTTAGCAGAGAAATGGCACCTTTAAAACTGTTAGGATGGATGTTACTATGATGACTCCACCTATCATGTGCCTCTCCTGTGGCCAATTTATACTGATTTACATAATTTTAAAAATCCATGTACATATTATTGTTTATTTATTTATTAATTTATGTATTTATGTACTGGCTGCCTTACTGGGAATTCCCACACAACTGTCAAATTTTAACTGTGGCTGTAATGTGGGTGGTCAGTAGACTGACCCTGAACTGTGGCTCTGATTCCTCAGCCTCTGTAATTAAAACAGGGCCATCGTCATGGAGGCCACCTCCATCGTCACATCTGCAATACATGTAGTATAGTAAGAACCCTTATGGAAGAAACCCCTAGTTGTCAAGACAAGAGTCTGTTTAGGCCCCCATGCAATGGACTCTGATCTTTAGCTCAGCAGGCTAATCCTCTTGTCTGGTAGCCCTGAGTGGGATGTGAGGTCCCACGTTTGAATCATAGCAGAGTCGCCCCTGGTGCATAACCTGAACCATGGTGATCATTAAGTGCTGACTTGACTCTGGCACAGCACCGCTGACAGGTTAACTCACCTATGTTCTTCTTCCCCATTAAGAACAATGGGCCTTATTCACCAATATCATTCTAGGTTTTTTTTTTACAGTTGTTCTTGAGTAAGGTCCTAAGAATGTTCTTTTAAACGTCTCTCAGATTCACAACCGCAGAAATGTTCGCAAATGCGTTCTTATAACGATGAATGCCATTGTTCTCATAAATTGAAAGCACGTGCGAGGTGTTCCTAAATAGGACAGGTAAACGCCCTGCCGATCCCAATAAGACGCACGAGACTATAGGGGCACGTGTGCACCGGGGTTATTGTCGCATACAAAAGCTACCACTTAAAAATTAACTTGTGGAAACAGTGTAAGTGAAAACATGAAGATTTTAAGAACAAATTTCTTCTTAAGAACAATGGGTGAATGAGGCCCAAAGCTCTTCAGTAGACTTCTCAGGGAACGGACATTTGGCCCTGTACGTGACTCAGGTGTGGTGAACAGGAAGGTCTAGGTGAAAGGTCAACATGACGCTAGCAGCAGTGAAGATGGTACTACTCCACACCGTTGGCCCTCTGAACTTTCAGACTCTTTCCACCTGCCTCCCTTCTCTTTTCAGATGCTCAAGCACTATCTGAACAGGAATGAATTCAAACCAAAACTCTGCGTGATGCTGGTTTGAATTTTGGCAAGACCTTAAACATTGGCAAAAAATACTCATATGACAAATAACCTATTAAACAATAGATTTCCTAGAAATTATTCTACAATATCAGTGACTTGCTCATGTGCTCTTTTGTTCAAGTAAACAAATGCTCATTTACTTTTTGTCATGGTTAAATCTTAGCAGGAAATCCTTTTGATCAGCAGAATGATTTTTTCTCAGTAGATATTCCAGCAGTCCTGGGAAGAATCCAGTCTGTTCTAATGTTCTACTGTAATTTATTTTAAGTACCAGCAATGTATGACCTTTATAAAATATATTTGTGTTGATGTGATTTCATCAACTCAATGAGCATTGTATGTAAATGCCAAAATTTAACAAAAGTTGTTCATGGCATGATATAGCTATTTCCAATCAGAGATGTCATTTCGCTTTAGCTTTAATTTAATAAAAGGGAAATAAGAAGGGTTTCACTGTAAAATGAATATTTAATATATTGTTGTTGTAATGGGAAAAGGTTTGGATTATGAGAGATTTCAGGAGATTATTTGTCTGGTCGTGATGGGCTGACGCCCTGTCTTGCGTCTGCCCTGGCTTGTGTTGTTTGTTGCCTGGGATGGGCTCCAGGCCCCCTACAACACTGACCAAAATAAATGGTTGGAACATTTAAATGAAATAAGATGAAAATTTGTCTGGTATATTTTGGATTCCTTTATCCTTCATAATTGTGCTGCACTGAGTATTTTGTGAGGAAACAAACCTGAATTATCCTTTCACAACGACAACAACAACAAAAAAAAATTCAGTTAAATGACACATTGGTTTTTTTAAACCTAATTTACACCTAATTTATTTAATTGCCATTAGAAATTTTAACAAAGTCTTAAAATTAAATAGCCAATATGTTAAATTTACAACAGGTTTTTTGTTTTTTTCTGGCGCCGTGTATGTGTTCCCTTCTTGCTTTCCCCCAGCTTAACCTGCTGTACTATTCCAAGCCTGTACAAACCTGAACACGCTGAACACAGACGTGCTGCCAGAAAAACCACCAACAAGTCTGTTTCCTTCCGAAATGCCAGCCTCCACTCCCGTCACCCTCGTTAAAGCCCTGGAATGATTTCCAGCGGCATAAAGGGGGTGTGATAACTAATATAGTTCTGGCTATCTCTGCGTACCCTCAAGTCACAGGCCCATTGTTGGAGCATTCTTTTGAAGCCTGGGAAAAATATCAAAGTGTTACGGGGTGACAAAGCTTTGAACACTTAGGTGCTGGCTCGGTGACAAAGGGGAGAGAAGAGAAGAAAGGTAGACGGCAGGAAAGTTTTCCTTTCCCTGATTTTTCTTTTGGCCCCCTTGTCGCTGCGGCCCACAGCATTTCTCCAGTTACAAGCCTGGACTCGATTGTTCCAGGGCGCCGTGTGAACGGCTTGCTCTTCCAGGTGAGACACAGGCACTTCAGCCCCAGGTAAGGCAGCTCCACTACATGACAGCTTGACAAGTGAGCGTCCATTTAGCCCCTCTCAGGAAGTAAACAGCCGGGCCTCTCACAAGTTCTGGCAATGAAAAGGTACACAGGAGGTGGGGGGAGCAGGATGGGGGGCAGGCACCCTGTGCACCAGGCAAGGAATTTCTCTCAGGCCCGACAAATGCCCAAGTGATGCAAACGAGAGATGGAGGCCCTGGGAGGAGAGTCTTTGTGTTGTGCTGTTATATGGAGCCATTGCTGGATTCCTCCTGTCATGGTGCTTCCACAAGGAGCAGGCTTGTCAAATCAGCATCCCGTGCCTGACATGGATGGCAGTGATGTCTGGCCCCCTGATATTCTGCACAATTGCTGATATTCAGCCCGTGCAGGAAATGAAAAACTGTGATAACACAAAAGCATTGTGGCCTTGCTCTAGTAACAGACATCTTCAGAGTCTTTAACCACCTGCACAAAAAAACACAGGCTTATTTCTCTAGGTACTGTACAGAACTACAGTATTCAAAAATTTATTTATTAAAATAGCACTTAATAGCTTTAATTGTTTGTATTAGATGTCTGTGTGTGTTCAGAAACGGTTTCTCTAGGTATTCTTCATATCCATCACACACACACAGAGTTATGAAGAAAATTACCGTAATTTAGTGGAGTAATTGTTATTTTATTTGGGGCAGTAAAGTAGAATGGAATTTGTTAGTCACTGATTGAATAAAAAAATAATTAAGTAAAATGCTGTCAATACAATGGTGGCGTGGTGGTTAGCACTGTTGCCGCACACCTCCTGGCCTGGGGTTTCCCGCCTTGGGTCTGTGTGTGTCGAGTTTGCATGTTCTCCCTGTGCTTGGTGGGTTTTCTCTGGTTTCTTCCCACAGTCTAAAGATACATGGGTTAGGTTGATTGGTGTCTCCAAATTGCCTGTAATGTGTGTGTACCTTGCCCTGTGTCCAGGGGTGGGCTCCAGGCTTCCTGTGACCCTTAACGATGAAGCGGTATAGAAAATGACTGACCGTCAACACATCTTTAGGCTTCCTGTAGAATTACTTTTGCTCTGCTCAAAGTACAGGCCATAACATCAGCCAGACTTGTGATAAATTCAGACATGCTGGCGGAGGGAGTACAACAAGAGGCGATTTACAGGTCATGCTTCAGGAGCAGGTGGGAGTTGCTCTATATTCGGATGTGATTACAGTTGGCAAGTGTCCATTTTCCCTGCAGCCACAAAAACATTATCTGTGGCTCCATAGATTGTTTTATTTGAAAATTCCAGCAAGGGAGATTCTATGGTTTGTCATTGTGTCATTGCAACAGCTTTTAAAAATCAGTATAAAGAGTTTTAAACTGCTTGTACATTTTTTCTTGTTAAGCACATGTACACATATGCTATATTATTTTGTGAGTGCATTATTCTGTGTGATCTTTCCCTTTCATACTGATCATATTAACTAAAGCAAATGCTTTAAGCTTTGGCACTGAGTCAGGAACAAGTGTTTGAGTCAAACAAGCATGTAAAACACAAGGGACGCACATCAAAAACAGAATCCGCATTAACATCAGCTTGAAAACTCAGTAGGAATAAAAGAGGAATGTTCTCTTTTTTTTCCAGCAGTAATGATTGACAAGCTGCACTCTTTCTCGACCCCAAAATAGAGGGCATCTCACGTTTCTTCAGATGAACGTGTTTTTTAATTTCGCTGCACACACACAAGTGGAAAACTCATAAAAGCACACAGAGAGCGTGAGGTGATGTAATTTACCTTCACTGGCGGTGAATACCTGCCCAGTGATTTACAGAGCAGAATGGGAGGACATGACAAAGACTAATTGCCTTCATTAATCACGTTTTTCAAGCACATTTGGAGGTAAACTAATTGAAATCCTCTTACCTGTCAGCATGCCAGCAACTGTGCATGTGTAGGAGTCAGGTGGAGGGGGGCAGGGGGTGAACTGGGGAGGACCAGACAGGAAATGAAGCTAAACTACAAATAAACTGGGCCTTTGTCTAGACAAATCTCTTTTGGAGTCATAATGCTCTCTGAAATGTGTTAATGTCATGTTAAGTCTCTCAGTGCTGTGAACCTATGAGAAAGCAAGCACAAATGTGGCTCGTGGAGAAGGGCTCTTTTCCGGGATAAAACGCCAAATCAAATTACTCAAGGCAACAGCTGCCACTGCAGTGCGGGCGGAGGAATCGCCGGCCTAATGGGCCAATGCGACAGGAAGCAGCGAAACGCACGTCACCATCCAAGGCCCAGGTTAGCATGGAAGTGTGGTTAATGTGACTGCCAGGGCCACCTGTCCTCCATGCAATAAAAACAGCAGTGCGAACGGTGGGGCTTACGCCTGGCAAACCTCGGTAATGAACATCAGTGATAAACGTGGCCAGCCCTGCGGTCGCTCTTCCACTGTTGAGGTCAAGACAACAGGGGCAAAGCTCAGCATTGTGTGAGCCGTCCACATGATCTCACAGGAAACAGCGCTGTCAGATTCAATGGGGCTCTACCGATTAAAATTTTTGGTTTTACTTTAGCGAAAATAAAGTAAATAAAGTTGCAAAAGTTTTTCCAAAAAACTAATAATAAACAAAGAAACAAATAAATAAATAAGAAGGCCATCCATGCATGAAATGCAGCCTTTGCTCCCCTGACAGTTTTACTGGAAATGTATGTTGAAACCATTAAGGTCCAAGTTGTGACCTCAGCTGACAGGAAACTCGCCTGCACTGCACACCGGCAGAATCGTCAGTTAGTCTCATTTGGAATATACTGGCCTATTAATAGCATAACAGCATGATCGGTTGTTCTCTCACCTGAGTTGAATTTGTTTGATTTATTCAACAGTAGGTCTGCTAGCAGGACGTTAGCCATAATGATAAACGCAAACCGACCATACGCCAAAACTCCACACAATATCAGCTTAAAGTTTCCAAATGTTTAGCAACATCATCATTACTACTTTCAAGTAGCACCATTGTTGCTGTTCACACCGCCTGTCCCTGTTACCTTATAAGACTCTGCAAGTCACGAAAAACCTGTGAGGTCACAGTTGTACTAAATGGATTTCAGAGAACAACCCTCAAAAAAAGCAACAGCAAGGTAGGAGAATTGATTTTGCTCTGTGCATTCCAACTCTCTGTAAATAGGGTGCACAAATGTAAATGATCAAGGAGGAGTGACCTGCTGTTTTAGGAACGGCTTGGTCCACACCCATACCTCTTTGCAAGCATTCATCAGATTCAAGGGACAAATTCAAAAGTGATTGCTGTGTGAAAAGAAATCTGCCTGCACCAAGAGCAGGGATCATGTTACAGACTCATAAACAATTAGAGAGAGAGAGGTAGGACTGACTCGCTGTTGTCATGGCGCCGTGGCCCGGTTACCAACTCGCAGAGGCTGAAAATGCACCTATTAGCTAACACCTTATGTTCTCTCTCACCTTCTTCATCGGTTGAAAAGCCTTAGGCGGAAGAGGAGGGGTACAGAGAAGGGACATTCTTTTTTTTTTTTTTCAGCCAAAAATGTAATTTAAGGTTCAGGAATGATTTTATTCACAAGAACATTATCTGTTCATCTATGTGGTGTTAGCTGCTTCCTGAACATCACCTGTCATTTATATATGTACAGTGTGGAGAAAGCTTGTGAAGACAGGGACTGATTTAAAATGTTATCACACGCACGATCCTATTGAGTTACACGGATTTTTTAATATCTCATGCACGCAGACAAGGAGGTGATAACAATAAACCATTCTGTTTTTTTTTTACTCAAAGCTCCTTCCCCTCATTTTAATTACGAAATATGTACATGACAGATGCCCCACAGCAAGCCTTAACAGATCACGTCCGATGCAAATGGACTGCAGCGGCTGTCTTAGAGCAACAGGTCCATGAGCATCTCTGAGGCTTGAGGGGAAATCGTATTTATTATGATTTCCTGTTATAGATGTTCGCCCATTATGCAGAGACTGCTTTTTGCCGTTGTTGCTTTGTCCCAAACTTGTGCTGACTGAATTCTGTCAGCTGCTGGGAATTTAGGGCAATTTACCGGCTTGATGTGTGCACTCGATAACATAATTAGCCACTGTAGCTGTAGGTACAGGGGCTACAGTGATTTGACACAAGTAAATAGACACTTGTGGAGATGCTAACAACACGATCTTTACGCTAGCAAGCCTGGTTCACAGAGTGTTTAGGGAGACAGAGGGACACAGTATATTCCCCTGGGGAATGGCGGTCGCTAGCTGGGAGGATGAATGAGCCATGAGTACAAGGATAGTTTTCATGATTGCCACTGTGTGTCTGTGTGTGTGTGTGTGTGCGCGCGTGCGTGCGTGTATGTGTGCGTCTGTGTGCAGCGCCCATGCATACATACTCACGGTCCTGTACACTTATCCAAAAATGGTGGCATATTCTCTGTGAATTGTGTTACCTTCCTGAACCCTCCTTATCGTTCATTGTAGGTTTCTTCAAAATAGTGGAACATTCCTCTATATATGTTCACATGGAAAACACAGCGAAGACTGACAATAATACTAGTATCCAGGGATGGACTGGAGCTTGAAAAC